>CM040424.1:97358025-97688025 GCA_022702705.1 Papilionanthe hookeriana x Papilionanthe teres | reverse complement strand
TATATATATATATGTATGTATATATATATATATTCATCATCATAATGATATTTCTAATTATAAAATTTTTTTAATGAGTTAACTATTAGTCAGGATGATGATTTTTTTCTTTTGTTGATACTTTTAATCTTATTAATAATTCTATTACTAGCTAGATTCTAATGCTTTATTGAAAGATTTATCTAAGGAAAATATGAAAAATGTTTTTCATGATATTGATAGTAATAAATCATTCTGCCCTGATGGCTTTTCTTCTAAGGTATTTAATTATGCTTGGCATATTTTTGGTGATGATTGTATCAAACCTAATAAGTATAATTTTATTACTCTTCAATTTTCTCGTAGAATAAAGCATTCTGCAATTACTCTTGTTCCTAAAAATTTTGGTGCCAAAAATTTTAATGATTTCAAATATGTCTCCCATTATGATACATTTTATAAAGTTATTGCTAAACATTTAATTGATATATTTACAAATCTTATTTTTGATATTTCTTGACAAGCTCAAGCAACTTTTATTAGGGAATTTGACATTAATGACCATATAATTTTGACAAATGAAACATTTTTTAGTTCAAATTATGACAATTGTTTGGAAAAATTTTATTCTAAATTTGATCTTAAGAAGACTCTTGATAAAGTTAATAGATCATTTATTTATCATAGAATGGATAGAATAGGGTTTCCTTTAATTTTTGTTAATTGGATCAAAGTTTGCACATTTAATTTTCATTTCTCTGTTATAGATAATGGTGAGGTGAGAGACAATTTCTCTTCTACTATTTTTTACATTACTGCTGTCTTATTTCTTCTTATATTTTTAATATTATTTTGGATGATTTTTCTACACTTTTAGATGGTCAAAATTGTATGAATATGTGTCAGTATAGATATAACATTTCACACCTTATTTATGTTGATGATTTGTTGATTTTTAGATGACTCCTATCAATTCTATGTATAATATGATAAATATTCTTGACATATTTAGTCGTGCTTCAAATATGAATATTAATTCCTCTAAGTCTGTTGTATATTGTTTAAGTCTATTAAACTTTTTATGCTTTATTGCTTATGTGATATTAGTGGTTTTCACATTAACCTACTCCCTTAGAATTATACTGGTGTTACCATTAATGCACCAAAAATAATGTTGTTGATTTTCAACATCTTATGGACAAGCTTCATAAGTAGTTGATTAATTGGAATTGTAAAGCCTTATCCTCTACTGACATATTTCAACTCATTAAAACTACCATCTGAAGTTATTTATATTACTAGTCTCACTCTTCTATTATACCTTGAAGTATTAAGAAAAAAATTTCTTTGATGTTTAACAGTTTTTATTTTCCATTATAGCAATGAGAAAAAAAATGATTACTATTGTTTGGAATACACATTCTATCTAAACCTTATGATGGCATTACGAATTTCTTCTTTAAATAACATATAAACTATGTGCAAATCGAAAATCATTTTGGAGGTGTTACAATTCTAAATTTTTTATTTAAATAATAGGTGTTGCTCGCTATGATACTCTCTAGGTTATTATATTTCTTATGTTTTTACTTTTTGGAAAGTCCTCGCTATGGTGACTGTTATCTTAGAATGTGTTTATTGTTTAAGGCTAATTGTATGAGTTTTTTTTTAATCCTTAGTTAACTTGTCTTTCCCTTTTTAAGAGAGATTGTATTTCTATTTTTTTCTGGTTTTATTTTCCTAAAAATTCTTCGCTTAGAGATATCATCAATAATAGTAAATAAGTTTTACACTACCGTAATGATACTCATATTAATAGTATATGATTATTTTCTAGTATTCCTATTAGTGACGGTAACCTTAATTATCTTTGGAGGGTCTTTAACATTGTTTCAATATGTTTGTTTATTATTTTATTCATGATAATATACCTATTAGAGAATAAAATAGGTGGATTTGATATAAATGTTATTTTATTAAATTATTTTTGTACTCTTGGAAAATCATTTATGGTGGTTCAGAAGCCTTCTTTATTCTTATTAATGGAGAAATATTTTTTAGTAATAATTGTTTTCTTTGTGCTCTAATGACCTAGAATCCCATAATGACTTATTATTTTAGTGTTATTTTGCTCATGGTTTGATCAATATATCTATTCTCAAACAGGGTTTTTTTATTGTTTCGAGTAATAACTTTCAAGTTCTTTATCATGTAGATAGTCTTGCTTGCAAAACTCAAAAAAAAATTTCTTTTAGTTGTTCAAATAATTGCTTATCAGAATTGGTATAAGAAAAATTGTAGAATTTTTAGAAACAATCACACTTCAACTGATGTAATCATTAAAAATATTCATTGGATTAGCAAATAAAAGAGTAGAATGTGGAAGTTTGAACATGATATTCCTAATGAGATTGCTGCCTTCTACAAAAGTTAACAGCATGTTGGTTTTTTTCTTCATTTTAATCTTACTTCATATATTAGCTTTGCTGAGTTACTATTTTGTTTGGTGGATGATAATACCTTTATGATGTTTTATGTGCCATGTTGTTCTCAATATTTACTTTGAGGCTCAACTGTTTTTAGAGATTATCATGGCCTGCCTGCCTTTTACTTGTATAAATATTTTACTGATACATTAAGATTTTTGATATACATTTTTTTTATACTTGGATGAAATCCTTTTATTAGAATTCAATAGTATTAGAATTATATATTTCTTCCTTTGGTTTGCCTATACGTTTCACTTGTGCGGTAACTCAATTGGATCCACTTGTTAGCCATTAATTTTAGGCTACTTTGTATTTTCCCTAACATCTTAGATGGAGTTCTTTTAAATTTATTTGTTGGGAATACCTAAGCTAATGAGGGTATTTATTTTTTTTATATTATTTAGACTTAAATGTTTTGTTTTTTGTAGTCTCCTTCATGTTATCTTTTGATTTTTTTTAAAATTTTCAATCCTCTCAACTTTGTTGCTTCTGAAGAGCTATTGAAGCACTTTCGAGGACTGTTGATGGATCTAGCCTTTGATTGAGGGTTGATATTTTGACTCTTTACAAGAAGCAATCTCCTGAATATGTGATTATATATCTTTTATATTTTACTTTTGCATGGTTCAGCCAGGGGTTCCTCTTTGGATGATGCTGGTGGTTTGTTGGTCTTCTTTGGAAGATTTTGGCTTCTTAATTGTTGATAGTTGTTGGTTTTATACATAATGGTTGCTTCTTTTATTTTACTTTAATTTTTGGAAGCTTTTTGGGGGCTATTTCGTAACTAATTTTGAGCAGGATTTACTCATGATTTAAGCCTAATCCTGCCAAACGACAATAAATTCATCCATAAATTTCAAGCTTTTGTAAATCCCAAAGGGGTTGTTTAGTAACAGATTTATTTTAGCTATTAGGATTTACTGAATCATTTAAATCCTAATTTACTAAATTCCGAATGAAAACCCATCCAACAACGAAATCCTCTAAATCCTACGAATCCATTAAAACTGTTTGGGAAGTTCTGTGTAAATCCACCATGACCCAATCGCTCTCACTATAAATCATATAAAACTGATTCATGGGTGTCGGAGGCTTTTAAAATAGATTATTTAATTTAATATATATATATATATATATATATATATATATATAAAATTTAGAAAGTAACATTTTAATCTGAAAATATGAAATTAAACTGATCTCATATATGTAATAGTTTTAAAAAAAGAACACAACATTGCAAGTTATGTATCTACCCTGAAGAACAGACACACTACTTGATAATGAGACTCATTTAAATAAACTAAAGAATCTATGACATCTGTTTAGTCTGCTGTGCGGCTTATTTTTAAGTTGTGTGTTTTATTTGGAAAGGGGGTCGCCTACAGAAATTGTCGGCGAATTTTAATTTGATTTAAATAAATAATTTGAAAAGTAGTATTTGATTTTGAAAATAATTTTAAATTTGAAAATTTTAAGATATGAAATCAAACCGATCTCACATCCCAAATAGTTTATATAAACGAGCGCCGCACTACAAACCGTGTATCTATCCCGAAGAATAGTACACACTGCTTGATAATGAGGCTCGATTAAATAAACTGAGAAGTTTGTGACATCCGTTTGATCTACGAACCAATTTTATAAGCCGACAAATTCCCCGTTTAATATGAAAACATTCAACGGGGTTTATATTACCAGGTTCTTAAAATTCCATATGAGAGCGAGCCCTCATAGTTAATTACATCTTAAGTGATGGGAATCACCTAAGAAAACTCTCGATAATAATCGGTAGTTCGCTCTCGAGAATCTCAAAGTTTAAGTTTTCAATGGATTGAATTTTGGAATTTCGATAGGGAATGGATCAAATTTGGAACATTTTATTTTGGGAATCCAAGGGAAGAAAAGTAGGAGAAATCACGGATTCGAAGCGAACTTCGGTAATTTCCCGACTATCCTATTGTTTGGCTTGAATTTAGGAAAGTCCTAATGTTTATTTAATGTTTTGATCTTGCCGATTTTAATTAGTTAGGACTTATATTTGTATGATAAAATCATACAAATAGCCTCGAAGATGTGAGGGTTTATGTCGTATCGGACGACTACCTCGGAGTCCTAAGACCGGTTAGGGCTTAATTTGCAATGAAAATGCCTAACAAAAGGTTGAGGATTTATGTTGCACTAGGCAAACTACCTCGAAGTCCTATGGCTTGGTTATTTAGTTCTAAGGAAAATTTTGCTGATGTAGATTTCAGTTTCTTGACGACGATGGCCGTGCTGCCCCCCATGCTCCGAGCTCCTTATTATTGTAGTGGTTTAGTTTTGGAAGTCATAAATCAGGAGATGAGAAAAGTTTTCTAGTTTAGAGAAAATCTTAAAATCCAGGTGTTTTTAATATTTTGATTAAACAAATCTTAAAGTTGATTATAACAACACCGGTTAAGATCCCACGGTTCCATCCTTCCGACATCGTTATTTTTATCGGATTCACTTAGTCCGGATGAATTTGCTAAACTCAACTGAATGAGTTCCACACTTTCATTTAGACCGTGGGAAATCCCGTTAGCAACACGTATGTTACATCATCCGAGGTATTCCCGATCATCCAACAAGACGTTTTAATTTAGTTATAGTTGTAGTTTTGTTGTTCTGTTTGTGATTAAATTTTGAGTTGTTTTATATTTTGAAAGGTCATGGCGGTGAATTTTATCTTGCAATGACTTTTAATTTAGTTTTGGTTTCAGCTTTAGGGACTATCCTAAAGGTGTGGGTTTTCATGCAACGATTGTTTATCATGCAAGAAAAGTAAGTGCGATGCGATTAAATAAATTGCAATAAAGTAAATTGCAATAAAATAAAAGCGTACACTGGAGGGTCTTCCCGTCATCTCAAGTCGCACTTAAAACACAATTAGAATATTTAAGCATTTAAAGTAAGTTCCTAGGTAAAGCTAAGGGAAGGGTTATGGTTTTCTACCAAGTTCCTAATCCTATAGCTAGTCATTTCCTATGACGTTTAGGTTCTTGTATTTTGGTTTGAGGACGATTTTCTTCATCAAAGAACAATTAAGTTCAATTGTTCTTATAAATATCCTATCATATCGAGGAAGTGCTTAAGACAAATCTTAAACATTTTTTCAATATTTCTAGGATTGTTTTGAGTCCAAGAGAATTCAATTATACAAATGAATTAATCGTCCGGGAGTTCAAGTTCGTTGTCTCTGCTCGATGAACTAGGACATTTGAATATCTCATGAATGAAGTAACACTTCATTTAACACTCCTTTTAAGAGTTATGACATCACGAGCTTTTGAGGGCAAATGGATGTTCAAATGAGTTATGATTTAACTTAATTTCAATTAATGGGCTTAAGTTTGGAATAGTGTTCAAGTTGTTTTAAATTTATTTTTTAATGATTTCATTTAGGTTTGTTGTTAAATGATTTTAATTTAAATTAATTCAATTTAATTTTAATTCAATTTAATTTAATTTTAATTTAATTTTAATTTAATTTTGATTTTAATTTAATTTAATTTTAATTTGATTTAATTTAATTTGATTTAATTTAATTTAATTTAATTTAATATGTTTTAATTTAATTTAATTTAATATGTTTTAATTTAATTTAATTTAATTTAATTTAATTTAATTTAATTTAATTTAATTTAATTTGATTTAATTTTTAATTTTAATTTAATATTTTATTTTAAAAGGGTTTGATTTAAATAATTTAATTTAATTCAATTTAATGATTAAGTCTTTTAGTATTTTTAAATCTTAAATTTGAATTATCATTTTAATTAGTAATTAAATATTATTGAGATGATTAATTTAGGGATTCTTAAATTAAAGAACAAATTTCTTCCTAGTAACATCCCTATTTTAATAATTCCAATTTTTTATTATCCTTCCAAATTTAATCAATTATTTAATTAAAGTTCATTTCAATTATTTTTAAATTGTTTAATAGGTTTCTACTCTTTAATTATTTAAATTTCAATCATCCAAGTCATATTAGAATCAAATATTTTACTCTTTCATTTTATTAAGCCTAAAGTTTTAATTAAGGGTTAAAATTTTAATTACCATTTTGCCCTTCAAGCTTAATAATTTCATAACTCACTAAATTGAGCTCAAATGAATTTAAAATTTTTATGTGACTTCACTCATATGTCAATAAAGACATTAGAGGAGAAAATGTGATTTTTCTGTATTTAATTTATTTATATAATTATTTTTGGTGGAAAATAAGGATTTCCAAAGAAAATTTAATAATATGACCAAAGGAAAGTTTCTGTCCTTAAGAAAATTATAGGACATTTCTAATGACCAGAGGACCACTTGGACCAATTTTGGTGATTTTTTGAATTATATTATTTTTATTATAATTATTTTGAGTTTTGGGGTATTAATTAATTTAAAAATAAAATAAAGTTTGAAAAATGAATTTTATATTTTTCAAAAATCTCTCTAATATCAAGGAAATCAGAGAATCAATTTTTATAATTTTCTGATTTTTCTTTGATTTATTAGAATTATTTTAATGGAAATGCTAGAAAATACATTTTTTTAATTTTAAAATTACCTTAGGGCTTTAAAATTTAATATCTCATCATAGAGACTTAAAAAAATATGGGATTTGTTCCTAAGTGATTAAAATTTAAAATGTGACATTTTGGTGAATTTTATTATTTTTGTGATTTTTATTATTTTATTAATTATTAAAATATTAAAATAATACAAAAAATCAACTTTTTTAGAAAATTGAAATTTTAATTTTCTTAAATTTCCCTGATATCAGAGAGGCTCCAAAACCAATTTGGTGAATTTTTGAAAAGCATTTTGAAAGTTATGAATTTTTAAAGTTTAAATTGGCTAAATGGCTTAATCAACCCATTTAGTAGGGCTAACCAAGTCCAATTAACTTCAAATTTTTATGGTGGGTTCCTCTGATCCTAAAGGTCAGTGGAGAATTGATTTCAAGTCAATTTGATGCATGATTAGCTCTAATTAATTAAAGACCTATTTAGGGTGTTTAAGCCAATTATGGTTATTCCAAGTGAATTAATTCAAAACCTATTTTTCCTAGGGTCCTCTAGTCATAAGAAACATCACCAAATTTTCCTAGAATTTATTTCACAACATGCTAATTATTAGATTTAAAATTCTCGAAAACAATAACATGAATTTGAAAAATCAATAACTTCTCATAGAGATGGCCTACGACTTTGGAAAATTCGGGGAATGTTCCCAAATTCAGAGGCTTCAAAAGCCCTATGGTCTCATGCCATGGTGAATTTCCTATATGCATGGAGAATTAAAACAATGGAGACAGTAAATAAATCATTAAAAATAAAATACTTGATGAAATTAAATGATTTCTTTTCCACATTATTCTCCTCTGTTCACTGAGTAAGAGGGTATTTTTATTTTTTTTTTAGGATTTTTCTACACAAAGTTATGAATTTTTGAAGTTATGGTAATTAAATAAATAGAAAATAGCCCTAATTTCCTACTTATCCACGCGGCACCACGCCATCCTCGGCAGCTCCGAAAGGCCACGCGTCGTCTCCTGATTCGGCGCCGCCATCCGACTCAGCGCTCTAGGGGCCCGCGGTTCATGCACCATTGCGCTGTCCGGCTCGATCCAGACCGTCCGCTCGATACACGCTCGATCCGACGGCTCATGGTCATCGTCTACGACTGGTGTGCACCCGCGACCGTTAACCTTCTAACCCTAATTTCTCACTCGATTCTCAATGGATTTTTGTGTTCTTATGCTCTATGGATTCGTCTTGAGGAGACGAACACATCCATACGGTAAACATGTATTTAAATTGACTCAAATTAAATGGAAAATCTCTGTAAGCTCGGGAAGAAGAGTGTGTCCATACCTTTGCTCAGAGAAGTGAAGCTTCGATCTGAGAGTTGTGTCACCTTCGATTGGGTCCAAGTAAGCTCCAGATGAAGTCCCTTGGCACAGTGAATTGTCTAGCTATGAAAGTGACCACAGTCCGATCACAAAGCTTGAGTCTCGGAACGGATGGGTGGCTCGGAGAGGGGGCTTTTGCTGGTGGACTTCTTCCTTGGTCCGGTGAAGGTGTAGGACCAATCAATTTGGGGATTGGCTCACTTGTGGAGAAGTGTCCCGGTTTTGGGCTTGGATTTCGACTACGAAATCGAGCTCGCGAGAGGAAATGGCAGGGGGATTTCAGTGGGGATCAAGTTCTCTATGTGTGGGGAGTAGTCTGGAACAATTTTGGCAGAGTTTCCTTAAGGTTTGTTTCAGCACCTCCCATGGCCGAGAAGGGGTGGTGTTTAAATAGGAGAGGGTGGAGGGCCTCCCAGGGGGGTTTAATGGTTGGGATCAGCTGCTCTGGTGAGGAGAAGAACAACTGCAATGGCCATTTGGAGTGAGGCGGCTCGACGAGGTGGAATTCCAAAATTTGGCTCCTCCCGAGGTCTCGGCCATGGTGTTTTCCGGCGACCCAGGGCGGTGGCCGGCGAGCATGGGTCACTCTCGAGGTCCAGAGTGGGTCGGGGCTGGAGGTTTGTGCGATCAATTAGCCATGGACATGTGTAAAGGGTTTGAATCAAAGTGGAATGGGAAAGGGCTAGTTTTGGGTCTAAATGGGTCAACCCTTGGTTTTGGGTTAGGTTCACCCTCCAAGGCCAATTTGGGCTGAAGGGAAAGTCACTTGGATCGGCTTGATTAGTGGGGTCAAGTCACAATCCAAGTACAATTAGCTTAAGCAAGAGTTAGGGGAGACATGGGAGTGGTTAATCACTCTTAAGAGAATCATTAAAGGGTCCCCTCTTCTTGCCATTTTGGGTATGGTGAAGTGTCCAAGGCTTTCATGGCTCACATGTGGCTCATGCATGACTTCATGGCTCACCTTTGGCTTGGGAAAAGTTAAGTCAATTTCATGGAAATGGATTTAAGAAAATTTTGGTATTTTGATGGGAATTTGTATGGGGCTTGATTTGGAATTTTTTAATTGATGATTTTGAAACTTAGGGGTGATTTTGATTAAATGGATGATGAGGGGAAGTGTCATGTGGGCTTTGGATGAATTTGGGCTTTTGAATTTGAAGGAAGTGGGCTTTTAGGAAGGTTTAAGGGAAGTGGGCTTTTTTATTTTAGGATGGGCATTTGGGTGAAAATTTTGTGAAGGACCATGTCAAATAAATGTTACAATTGGTTTAGGGATGTTTCATGAATGGTTTGGAGTCAATTTGGTGTGATTTGGAATTGAATTGGTTTGAATTTGGGTTCATTTGGTAAGTGGGCCAATGTAGGTCCAATTGGGCTAACTTGGGCCAATGTTGGGCTAGGGTTGAAATTGATGTAAAATTAATGTTGGAAAATGTTTATGGGAGTGTTTCAAAGAGGTTTTGGCTTTGGTTGGGTCTTGATTTTGGGGTTTGGGTCTATTTGGGCTAGGTTTAGGTTTAGGTCAAAATTGGGCCTTTTAGCTTTTGGTTGAATTTGAGTGGGGTTTGGGTCTAAACTTTGGGCAAATCATGTTAGTGTTTTGTTTATGGGGATGTTAATGAAGGTTTAGAAAAGATTTGGGGTTAATTGGAGTTGAATTGGGTGAGTTTGGGCTAAGTTTGGGTCATGGGTCCAAATTGGGCTTTAAGGTCCAAAGTGAAATTGGATTCAAATGTCAATCAAATTGGGCTTGGATTTGGTCTAGATTGGTGTTGGGGATGTTGAATTGAAGTTTAGAATTGAATTGGACCAGAATTTGAGTCAATTGGGTAGGTTTGGTTTGACATTGGGTTCATTTTGGGTTAAAATAGGTCAAATTGGGGGTTTTGATAAAAGTGGGGTAAATTGACAAAATTGGCCCATAGTATAGTTGAACAAAATGAAATTGGGAATATTTTGGATTTTCTGGAATTTTCTGGGAATTTTCTGAATTTTTGGATTTTTTAGCTAAGAGGGGCATTTTGGGTATTTGGAGAGTATTGGGAGGTATTTTTGGATTTTTTGGTATTTTTGGCTATGAATGGTCAATTTGAGTAATGTGGGAATGTTTAGGATTGATTTTGAGGAATTTAGATGATTTTGCAAATTTTTGGGTGGTTTCAAGGGTTTTGGGTAGGCTAGGCGGGTGTAGGGTCCTAGGGGTCAAAAATTGAAAATTTGCAAAATTGAAGATTAGGTAAATGTAAGTGGAATGAAATCATTTTGGTTGAGCCATGAAGCCATATCAAGCCTACATGAGTCATGAAGGGACTCATTTGAGGCATCCACTATGTTGTTCCTAACCTCTTGGCCAAAGGCTTAGGGGTTAAGGACCATCCATGTGCATCACCTTCATGAGTCAGGAGGTCAAGTTAGGTATGGGTGTGTTTTTAGGAGGCGTGTGAAAGTATAGTGTATAGGTGCAGCGTGTAAGTCAGCCCTTCACCAGACCAGGCCACCCAGGGCAGTCCTAAGGCCAAAGAGTCCTATAGGAACTCATCCTCTAAACTTCCACATTTTATTTCAACCCTCTAGGTGATTAGGGGTCTACAATCAAGTTTGTGGAGTTTGCGGGGAGTTAGGAAGTGGTTTGAATTTCTAAGTGGTGGGTCCCAATTCTAATACTCTAGGATAGTCAAAGGAAAAGCCTAAGGCTAGATCCTAAGTATTAAAGAGAAGAAGAGAAGACCTCATCAAAAATGAGGTCAACATCTGCGAACCATTTATGTTGACCGACAAGTTCCTCTATCTAATATAAAATATTAGATATGGTTTATATTACCTGGGTTCTTAAAGTTTCATATAAGAGCAAGCCCCTATAAATAATTACATCTCAAGCAACCGAAGTTAATTAAGAAAACTATTGATGATTGATGCGGTGGACTTTTATATTGTAAGAACTTATGAATTCAAATTTATATATATTTATAATGATTTTGTAAAGTCCAAACATTCAACGCAAGTATACGTATCATATCAAGTAATATAGGGCTCTAATGGAGTCCTGGATATCGATCCCATAAAGAAGGCAAGAATCTTACAATAGATAATGTAATACTGAATTTCAATACTTAAATTGCAATTAAAGTTTAATGTTTACTTCTACTACCAAGATGCAGAAAACAGTAACAATTAAGCAAACTACAATTACTTATAATATCTTTAAAACAGAATTAACTAACAGACACGCACTAAGCTATATATTTGAAAGGTTTTGATATATAAGAAAAGTATCTTTCCTCTTGCAACGAGAATATGATGTGTGGATGATATGGAATGATTATCTATGGTATTGTGTCAAATAGGAGCATTAATGTTTTTTTACCCTCAAAAGAGTACCCCCTCTTCCAAGCATGAAAAAAACATTGACATATCCTAAGTTTAGTCACTAAATCTAAGGCTAGGCTGGGATGATACCGGTTGTCACTAAGGAGCTCCCACTCACCCTTCACCTGAAGGCTAACCTTCGAGTTTAATTACTAATCTTAGGACAAAATTGGGGATCTCAGCATGTCACCCTGAAACCTCCAATTTGAAGTCCATCAAAACACATTTCCATTTTTATTTGCACTCAATTCCCATGAACTACACAATTCATCCATGGAAATTGAATGAATTCTTCATTATTGTTGTAGGACACTAAATCCTTTCAAAGTTAATGTTCAACAATAGATTTTAACAATTCAATTGGCCAGATCGAAAAGTAAATTAAGTTTGAAATGAAAAACCATCACAATTTCTTCAATACTTAAAAGCATTTCACATCCACATCAACACATCATCACATCTCTATGCAAGAAGAAAGACGAAGGAGACTACTCAGAATTTATAGAGAAGACACAATAAAATATGGATTTTATATATAAAAGAAAAGTCATACAAACCAAAAAAGAAAATACAACTTATCTCTTTCTCTTTCCAATAAAATTCCCTTGAAGTTCTTTTGAATCATTTTCTCACTTCTTTGCAACACTCAATTCCCTCTTTAGAATGGAAAGGAAGAAGCAATCTCTCACTTTACTCCTTCTCTTTCACTCCTTAAAGAAGAATTCCTCTCAAATTCTCACTTCTACAATCTTCTCTTCTAAGCTCTAACACTCAACACACACTCTCCCTCACTAAAACTACACTAGAAACACAGTAGACCCCCCCTCATTTTCGTCCAAAAACAGTTACCTATAAGTTATAAACGAAATCTCAAGAGTTTACATAGGCATCCCTTCAAAAAATCGCCAAAACTCTTCAAATTTGAAATCCGCCGACATTGGGCACCGGCGGCGCTCTATCGTCTGAATATTTACTGAACTCTCAGGAAAATGGCGTCAGCGGTGCCAGAAGCTGTTTTCCTCTTTTTTTCTCTTTTTTGCTATGAATTTGTTCCTTTTCGCTTCTTTTCGCTCCAATCACTAAAATCATCATACCTGCAACAACATGAAAATTTACCTTTCTTTAAAGTGAAATATCACCAAAAATAGGTAAAATTATATAGCAAAAACATTATATATTTTTGGTGCATCAATGATGATCAGGAAATATTGTCTTCATGGATTCAAAAGGTTTAGGATTTTCAAGATAGGACATAAAAAATTTAAGTGAGAAAAGGTGCAAACGAGAACAATTATTTTCAGAATTCAAATGAGGAAAAGCTAAGGGATTCAACGGATCCTACGGAGAACCTCGGTGACTTCCCAAACTATCATATGGTTTGGCCTCAATTTCAAAGAGATATTATTTTATGTTTCATCCTACCAATTTTAATATATAGGACTTACATCTGTAAGATACCAATCATATAAACAGACTTGAAGATAGGATGGTTTATGCCATACTAAATGACGACCTCATAATCCTAAGTCGAGTTAGGTCTTATATTGCATAACAGAGTTGTACAAAGTCCTAAAATATTAGTTAAGGATTTATGTCGTACTAAGTATACAACCTCGAAGTTCTATGGCTTTTTGTTTAATTCTAGGAAAAGCTTTGTTGTTGGAGTCTTGTTTACTCTCTCGAAGATTTTATTTTGCATGTCCTCATCGTGCTACCCATGGTGCATGCTCCAAGCTTTTTGTTGTAGAGGGTTTTAAGTTTAGAAGTGTAAGGTTTAAGAGGTTCAAAGAATTTCCAAGAGGTATAAGGTGTATATGTCAGATTTTATTATTGTTGTTATTAATTTAAGTGTCTTATGAGGAGAAAGTTCAAGTTGATTAAGTGATACATGTTAGGATCCCACGGTTTGGTCATTCCACACCATTATTTTCTTCAGATTCACTTAGTCTAGATGAATTTAACAAACTCAAATAAATGAATTAAATAAGTTCATCCAGACCAGGGGAAATCTCGTTAGCACCCTGGGTTGCCTCCTCCGAGGGATTCCTGATCATCCAAGGAGGGTGTATTAACTTTAGTTCATTTTTATCTTTGTTTTGAAAAATTTAGTTAATTTGAAAAGAAGCTTTGTTTTGTCTTGAGTTTTGTTTTGAATGTAAACTTCATTTTTTGTTTTGGTTTTGCATTGGTTTGGTTTGACATGCAGGTTCGCAAGTAAGTGTAAGTATTAAAGTAAATGCAGGTAAGTAAATGCAGTGAAAGTAAAGTAAAAGTAAGCTGCAATACAATAATATAAAAGTGTACCTATCATCTTCTCGCACTCCAGCTGAAAGATTAGTCTTTGCAATGTATATATAATTTTGCAGGAATTTAAATTAATTTCTATAAAGGAAAGCAGGAAAAGCTGTTCAAGATGAATGCCTTCTGAGTCCTAATCATAACTTGGTAGGTTCCTTTTCACTTGGATTGAAGGATGACTTTCTTGAGCAAAGATATAATGGGTACAATTGTCCTTCAAGATATCTAAAATATTATAAAAGAGTGTGAGGGATAACCCTACTCTTATTTTAAGATCCTTTAGAACGTCTCGAGTTCTTATGAACTTGTTATGTTGCTAAATTACTCATCCATAAGTAGGTCAAAGTTTAATGGAGATGTTTTATGATGTGCTCAATGAACTTAGATGTTTTAATCATCCATTATGAGTGGGGTAACTATCACTTCATGTTTCACTTGTGAATTATGTGAGTGGAGGCCCTTAAGGGCAAATTGATTTGCTAAAGAGCTTAGCCAATTTAATCTTAGACTTGGGCTAGTAGTGTTTCCAAATTATTTGAGATTACTTATATTGTCTTTTTTAAGACTCATTAAACAAACTTGGATTGAACCTAACTCACTACTAGGCCCTTAAGATTGCATGCGTAGATTTGTAATTTTAGGAGTGTCAAATTAGGTGAGCCCAATCCTGATTAGGTGTTGTGTTGTAATTCCAGCATTAGTCAGAGGTATTCAATTAATAGATTATAGACTTCCAAAATCAAGCCCCTCACCTTAGGATCTCTGAATTTAATTAACTTCCAAATGAAGATGATTAGGGGAAAATTACAATTATACCCTTGTTAAGAAGAAGTGATGAGTTGGTTTCTACCATTTAACCCCTTATTTCAATCATTTAGATGAGTAGTTAAGATCATATGTTACCCATTTTTCCTTTGATTTAACCTAAATATTAATTAGGGTTTAAATTTCATAATTACCATTTTGCTCTTTAAGGCCTTATCACCTCATAATTTTTAAAATTTAACTAAAATGGCTTTGAAATTTTTTTGTTACTCCATTCATGGGTCAATTAAAATATCAAAGAATAAAATATGATTTTTCAGTTTTTATTTTATTTTTAGAATTATTTTTAATGCAAAAATAGGAATTTTCCAAGTTAATTCATTAACTTATCAAAAGTAAGTCATTTGCCCTTAAGAAAATTAATAGAGGTTTACTTAGGTCAAAGGACCATCCAACCCAATTTTCATGATTTTTTGAATTTTATTTTAATTATTATAATTATTTATTTGTTTTGAATATTAATTAATTATAAAATAGAATTTAGCTTGAATTTTTCTTTTTATATTTTTCTTAAATCTCTCTGAAACCAGGGGACCCATAGAAGAAAGTTTCATTTTTTGTGATTTTTATTTTATTTATTATAATTATTTTAGTGCAAAATTAAGGAAAATCTACTTTTAACCTTCATAACTATTTTTAAGAAATTAGAAAAAATATCGTAATTGCTCCTAAGTGACCAGGGAACAATTTGAAATATTTTAGTGCATTTTTACATTTTAAGATTTTTATTTTTTATATATTTTTAATTATTTAAAATTTAAAATAAACCTTAAAAATCAAGTATTTATTTTAACTTCAATTTTATTTTTCTTATGTTTCTCTCGGACACATGGAAGTCCCAAAACTATTTTTGTAATTTGCTTAAAGTTTTGCGGTGAGCTAGTATAATTATTATTTATAGTGTGAGTTGTGATTTTTATATTTATATTTTAATTTTTAAATTTTTTAAGAGTTTTTAATGAGTTAATTACAATTAATGTTATTTCAAATTACTTAAATCTCATTTATATTTTTCTTAGGGTCCTCTCGACCACGATAAACCTACCAAAATAAGTTTTGTATTTTTTCGATTATATTTTAATTTTTATAATTTATTAATTAAACAGAGGAGATTTAAACTGAAAATTAGGGTTCTCTGGTTCTCTAGCCCTAGAAAAATCATAGAACAATCATAAGAACAGAACCAATAAGCCCTCAAAATTTCATGTCATGGTGATTAATATATAAAAAGTTATAATTAAAATAAGTTTCCAAGTATTTATTTAATTAAAACTAAAATACATGATAAGTAATTTTTATTTCAATTCCATATTATTTTCCTTTGTTCACTGAGCAACAAAATATTATCATTTTATTTTTACCATTTTCTACACTAAGTTATGGATTTTCTAAGTTTATTGACTTAAATAAATCTAGAAAATTCTGATTTTTCTATTATCTGACTCGGTGTCGCATCATCCTAGGCAACTCTGAACGCACCACCCGGTGCTCCACCATTCGACGCCACCATCAGACTCAACTGCAACGTGGTCCGATGTTAATGTATCAAGACTCCGTCCGGCGTGATCATGACCCTCCATTCATTACACACGCGATCTGACTGTTCTGGTTCATTGTCTTCATCTGGTGTGAACTGCACACATTTAAACCTTAATATCTCTCTTGATTCTCAAACAAATTACTTTGAGTTTGTTCCTACACCTTCATCTACTCAAAACAAAACTATATATATGGCTAATCAAGCACGGATCAAACTTTTCTTCATAAAAGACCAAACCAAGCTCGATTTGGGGGAAGCGTTCAACACCTATGTACAAGAGGTGTGGCCTCAATTTGATGCTTGCAGAAGATTCAGTGGAGTCTGGCAAACCTCCCAGATGCGTCACTTTGGCCTGGTGAATTGTTTGTGCAAGACTTCTTCCTACAAGTGGAAAGGCTGGGAGAAAGTATGGTTAGAGGGCTATGGAGATGGGGCTTTCAGTGGGAAGCTTCCTCTTTTGCTTCAGGGAAGCTCAGGAAACAATCAATTTAAGGTTTTGTGAAGTTTGGTGAGGTGTCTTGTTTCTGGCCTAATTTTAGGTGATGAAATTGGTTTCAGGTAGTGGGGGCAATGACTGGAAAATGGTAGATATGAGCTTCTCTCAGTTACTAGAGGGTCTGGGAACAATTTCGTAGACTTTTTTTTTAGGTTTTTGATCATCCTCCATTTTAAATGCCAAGGGGATGGTCTTAAATAACAATGGAAGGGGTGACTAATTGGGCTTCAATTTGAGTGCAAACTGGTGCTTAGGTGGGGAGCTGAGCGGCACCAGTGAACAATCAGGGTTAGCCACATTGGATGGGTGGATTGGGTTTGGCTTATGGTGTGGTTTCTCTCGATTTTGAGGTTCTTCGGTGACTATGCTAGCTGGTCAGGTCAGGGGAGGTGGCTAGCTGGGTCAGGGGGGCCAGAGGAACTCTTAATGGTGATTAGTTGGGTATCCTAATGGCTGATGGTAAAGGTACATTTGTTTTAGCTAAATAGAAAAGAGATCCCCTAATTCATGGAACCCTTGGTCCATGGCTCATGTAGGTTGGGCTAGGTGGATCTATCTTGGTCCCTATAGTTCAAAAATTGGCTATGGTGACCATGGGTTGGTCAATTTGAATGGCTTTAGTCAATTTAATAGTTTGGGTTCAAATTTGGTGTTTTGGCTTGAACTTAGGTATAGGTTGGGTTTGGGCTAAGATTTGGGTCAATAATTGGAAGAAAATTTGCGGGGTTATAGAGTTCAATTTAAGAGATTTTGAATTTTGGGGCAAAAATGGGTATTTTGATTTGGGTTGGATTTGGGTTAAGTTTGAGTCTGGATTTGGATCAATTGAAGGTTTAAATTGATTTATGGGAATGTAATGAAAAGTTTAGAATGCAAATTTGGGGTAATTGAATATGTTATGAGGTTTAATCTGGTAGAATTTAAGTATATGGTCAATTTGGGGCAATTCATTTAGGCTTGAATTTGGGTTCAATTGGACTTGGAATTTGTTTGGGTTGGGATTAGAATTGGTGAATTTTGGTTTGGAATTGAAATTGGGGGAGATTGAAGTCAATTTGGTGGAAATTGGGGTGATTTTGGGATTTTGGTCAAAATGGGTCAATTTGATCAAATTGGGTCAATTTGATCAAATTGGGCTCAATGGAGTAGTTTGAATTGATTTTGGGATTATTTGTAGTGATTTTGGAGATTTTGAGAATCTTTGGAATTTTTGGGGTATGAAGGACATTTTGGTAATTTTGGTAAATTTAGGGATATTTTAAGAATTTTGATAATTTTGAGGTATTCTGGTTAATTTAAATGATTTTGAATGGTTTGAAATAACTTTTGAATAGAATTTGAGGATTTGGGTAATTTTAAAAAACTTAGGGTTTCAAGGACATTTTGGTAATTTTGTGAAAGTTTGGGGCTAAGAGGCCAAAGTTGTGGGTTTTGGTGAAATTGGAATTAATTGAGAGTGTTAATCATGGAATCATCCTATTTGAGCCATGGACCAAAGAGAAGTCTCATTTTGGATTCTTCATGCAAAGGTTTGAGGGACCACCCACATAAGTTCCCAAAAGAAGTAGGGAACCAGATTGAGAATATTTGGTTTAGGCTTTAGATAGTGAGTGAGAGTGCGGGGTTCAAGTGTGTGTGTGCAAGCTTTCCCAAGACCATATCACCCAATATCGACCCTAAGGCTTGACCATCCTATAAGAATCTCTTCTTGAGCTCACTCACATTTGACCCCCACCTAAGTGCTAGAGGTTAGGACCAAACATGTAGAACTCCAAGAGGAGTAAAGAGGTGTTTAAAATTTCTACTGGAGAAATGTTCCATCACTAGTCCTCCAGGGTAGTCAACAGGAAAGTCCTATGGCTAGATCCTAGACTTCTAAGGATGAAAGACTAGATCTCAGCAAAAGTGAGGTCAATAATGGGATATAGAATTTGCGGGATTTATAGTCGAAATCCATAAAATCTGGATTTATCAAATCTTCATCTTGTTCGAAAATGACCATCTCGCAAGATTTATCTTAAATACAGCTCTAAATCCTTTACTAGGCAACCCCAAAATGACGTCGATTTATGATAAATCTAGCATTTAATAAATCATGTGAATCGATATTATTAAATTTGGGACAAGTGAAGAGGAAAAATGGCGCGAACTTGCTTACCATCCTCAATGGTTTCTAGTAGGAGCAGAGTAGAAGGATGAAAAGGAAGTTAGTTTCAGTGGTCTCTATAAGCCTTGCTTTCGTCAAAGCCTTCCCAACTAGCTCTAATGGCGATTGATTGTGAATCATTCACGAAGGCGATGGTTTTGGGCGAAACTAGGAGAGGGATGAACGTAAGCTAGGGTTTTGGGCAGAGATGGGAGGTTCAAGTGAATTTGAGAGAGATAGGTTTGTGTTTTAATTTTATTTTTATTTAAGTTTAATAATTAATTTATATATTACAATTTAATTGTATTAGATAAATTTATATGTAATGTAATTTTTTATTAGTTAGTTAATGAATAAAAAAATATTTTAAAATTTAAGTTATTTAATTAAATTCTAAGTAATTATTGATTTATGTAATCTATAATTAATTAAAGTTAAATTATTTCTTAATAAATAATAAGTTTACAAAAACACTATTAATTAGTGATTTATATGATTAATCATTAATTAATAAAATTACCATTTTTAAAGCATTTTTAGGCTTTGGATACTCATTTTTACTTTTTATTTAATACTTATCTTTGAATGTTTACTCTAGTAAATTTTTATAAGAAGTGCTAAATAGTTTTTATAGATTTATTTGTTAACATACCAAATATTTTTCAGGATTTAACCACCTTGACATTCGATAAATTCATATTTTCAACATTTACTAAAGTCTATTTAAATTGATTCATACTTAGCAACCAAACATCCCCTTAGTGTTTAGTTTTTAGTTTTTGTTCTATTTAGAAAATGTGAGGGCCACACCTAGCTTAGTTCATAAGAAAGAATGAGTTACAAAATGAAAACTCAGAGTACAACTCACTAAAGCCAAAAAACAATAAAAACTAAGAAAACTTACACCAATTACAATAAAACTACAAACAAACAACAAAAAGAAGACTCAAACACCAACAACTAAGAAACACTCCAACAACACCCCAACATTGCAACCATAACAATAAAACTTCAACAACACTCCTGCAACAATAATAATAGCAACAACCATCTTAATGGAAGATAAACAGTCCACCAAGAACACTAAACCCTACAAAGAAAAACAAACAAGGAAGCATCACAATACCGGATAACCAACATAAAACAAGAAGAGAAAGAGAAGATCAAAAACCAAAAAAGAGAAAAAAATGATAAAAGAGAGAACTATCCACCAAAGTTTAGAACTTACCTGCTGAAAAATATTAAATTCCATTATAAATTTTGAATATATATTCAGAAATTGTTTTAATTTAAATAACGGTTGGAATTCATGAATATTCGATACCAAACTTAGCATCTAGAAAAGATCAAGGAATAAAAACACAAAACCAATCTCAGTAAATAACAAAGATCAAGGCAGAAAGAAATAAAACGTCTCCAAAGAAACAATAATTAACAAAACATAAATAATAGCTCAGTCTCATTGAATCTAGTACAAAACAATTCCAACCTAAAGACTAAAAAAAGAACCCAATAAAAATCTTTTAAATGGTTGAAAATACATTTCTATCTAGATTTAATAAAAAAGATAATACCAAGATATAATTCTTGAAGAATGACAAAGTCACAGAGTAAGGAATGGGTACAATAAAGCTAACACTTAAACACAGTCACAAAAGGAAAAATCATAAATAATATTTGATATATCAGGACAAAATCAAATAAAACAAAATCAGGAGAAAATAAAAAATTCAAAAAGCACCACCAACAACAACAAAACTAAATGACCAAAGAAACCATTTGATTAAATTCAAAAACCTAACAAAACAAAAACCATAAAAGAATCAAAGTTTATAAAGATCTTTAATAAAAAATAGGAATATTGTCTTTGAACTTCCATATCTTATTCTTCCATTTAATCATCTCATTTATTTTGAAAACCAATGCATCCATCAAAGAGTATGAATTATTTAAAATTCTATCATTGCTCTCCTTCCAAACTTGGGAAGAAGTAATATGGACTGTTATTAAGTAAAATCTTTGAATTATAATAAAATCAATAAAATTTACTTGAGAGATTATACATAACATATTTCCACTCAAAAGACATAAATTCTCATAAGGAATAAATCTTTTAATAAGAAATGAGCAAAGTTACATTCCAAAAATAAGTAATTGTTAGATTCATTATGATTCATGCATAAAACACAAGACTAATTTAAGGTTATCACTCTGCCAGATAATGCATCACAAGTTTTCATAACATTAAGAAAAATTCTCTAAGTGATGATAAAAAATTTAATAGAGTAACCTTTAAACCAAACATACTTGTATTAATTAACTAAAGAAAATTTATCAAATATAAGATCATAAATGAATTTATGAGAAAAATTATCATTACCCTTCCAAAGACAATTAATAGGATCAAATATGAAATGAATCTTTTGAATAGATCTCACACAATCTTCCAGAATAACACAAGAGGGGAAAAAGTTCCACTTACCATTATGAATCACATCACCCACTTTAGAAAAAGAAAGAATATTAAACCAATTAAAAACCTCATTACCAAACATCTCAAAAGAGAAAAACCTTTCAACAGAGGTTCAAATAAGAAATGAAAAAAAGAAACCTTTCTAAAGTAATTTGAAAAAGCATACAATATCTAACTCTAAAAGCCATTTTAACAAGATTATAAAAAAAGAGGAAGAATTACTTCTATGCTTAATCCATATAGAATCATAATGATTAAAGCACCAAGTGGCTAAAAGACATAAAATATTAAAAAGACTCCAAATAATTTTGGATTTGCACATAATGTTAATCATATCAAGATTAGGTGAGCCAAGACCATCATAAATATTAGGTTTAAAATTATTAAGCCAATAAATAATATAAAGCTTAGAAGAACTATTGTGAAATGAAAATTATGATAGAAAAAAGAAATCTTTTTTCTCAAATCGCTAGGAATATTTATGTCACGAAAATAATAGTAAATATAACTCTAAATAGTATGTTTCAACAATTGAAGTACACCAGCTAAAGATAAAAAACAAAGCTTACGTCTGACAAGCCAAGTCTATAATTTATCTAACAACTTATAACAAACATAAGCTAGTAATTTAAAAGATTTAATTAGTAAACCTAAATAATACCAAGGTAGAGATTTCAAAGAGAAATCATTAATCTCACATAAATTATTCTGAAGATTTAAATCAATTGATTTGGTAAAACAAATGAATGACTTTTTCTTATTAATTCTAAAAAAGGTAGACTTACATAAATTATCAAAAATATTATTTAAATTGTTAATAGTAAAAATATAAGTTTTACCAAAGAATAATAAATCATCAACATAAATAAGATAAGAAATATTGCAATTATCAATACCAAAGGAAATACTGGAATTGGAAAAATAAACATCCATAAGATGAGAAAAAGTATCTATCATAATAATAAAAAGATAATGTGAAAGAGGACACATTTGTCTAATACCATTAGAAGAACAAAAATAGCATGTCAATTTATTATTAATGATAACAAAAAAGTAAACATTTGAAATACAAGCCTTAATCCAATTAATGTAAATAATAGGAAAACCCAAGCTAGAAAGTCTATCAATAATAAATTAACAATTCACATAATCAAAAGCTTTTTTAATATCAATTTTGACACAAAAACCTTTCTTTGATGAAGAAGTATTGAAAATAAATAAGAGTTTGTTCGCCAAAATAATATTATCCGCAACATGATGACTATAAATAAAGCAGCCTGGGTAGGATGAATAATGGTTGGGATAAAACTTTTAAGTCTAGTTACAATAAGCTTAGCAATAACTTTATAAATAGTATTATAAAGAAAAATGGCCTAAAATCAGAAAATGATTGAACATGTTATGCCTAAAAATAAGAGTGATGAAGGTGTGATTAACTCTAATATGAAGATTAGATTTGATAAAGAAGAATTTAATAGTAGAAATGAAATCATCCCCAATAATATTTCAAAAATTTTTGTAAAACTTAGTATAAAGACCATCAGATTCAGGAGTTTTATTAAAACCAATAGAGAAAAAATAGCAAATTTAATATCCTCATTAGAAAATGTGCTCCAAACATTCAATATTATTTAAAACTTGTTTAGCAGAATAAGAGTAGAATCTTATTCATAGTAAAGAATAGGAAAAATGTATATGTCAGAGAAATAATTAATAGATGTTTTCTTGAGAACTAAAGCAAGATTGATCAACATAAATCTCTTAGATAAACCTTTTGCAACCATTGATTTTAATTTTTTGATATAAAATTTCAATACCATCGTCATCTTTCAAAAGTCAAGAGCATTCAGCTCTTTATTTTAACCATTTATACTCACAATTAAAGCATTAGCTAAATGAAATCGAATAACAACGATTTTTTCTTATAAAGAAGAACCATAAAGATTCCTATTAAAGTGAGACATAACAACAAATAGCTGATTTTTAAAATTCCAAGTATTTTTAGAAATAAAACTATCCACTAAAATGAAAATTATTAACATTATTTTCAAATGAGAATAAATTAAAATGTTTGGAAGTAAAAGAATAAATAAAATTAGAAAGAAAATTTTAGTTTCCAATAAACAAATAAGATCTAAGTTCAAAACCTTAACAAGATGCCTACAATCTGAAATGCGAGCATTATTATTAAGCCCCTCACATTTAAACTTAAAAAATTTAGAACAACATAGGAAAATTGAATGCAGAAAAAAAAAAAGAAAAACATCGAGTTAATGAGAGGCACATGCGCCTCTACCCCTTCCTTTTCTACGCTTAGGACCAGAGGTTGTGACATTACTAGCAACAACGGGTCTTACTTGAGATGCCTATTTATTGACAAATTTAACATTAATATTATCCATATGAGATAAAGTATTTCTGAAAATAACACAAAATTAGGCAATGAAACATTTAACAAAGAGGTAACTGATACATTATCAAATACATTATCCATATGTTAATACTCCTATACACAAATAACATAATTATTGAAAACGTCCAAATTTTAAGATCAGGTGCCAACAGAAATATTAACATATTCCTCTTCCTTAAAATCCAAATATTTCTACCAACAAAAATATTAAGATCAGGTGCCACAACATAAAAATGTTAGAAATAGGAACAATAATATTTTAACATCATTATCTTCAATAATCACATTATCAATATTAATAGGAATAGAAACATGTATAACAGAGTTATCAATATTATGGGTAATAAGAACAAAATTTTTCCTCACATTCCTTCTATTGTTCCTGAAAATAGGAACCACATTAATCAAAATAGTATGAGTATTCATAAAACAATGCTCATGATCATGACCAAAAGAAGAGCAAGCTTTACAAATAATAGACTTTTATTCATAAACTTGTTGGAAATGTCTTTTCCTTTAATATTGATCATAATAAATTCATGGAATGAAAAATCCACATTAATTTACATATTAACACGTGCAAAAGATAACCTGGAGCCTTTTGTCGTTAAGGAATCAACAGCAGGAGGGATACCTAACTTGCTAGCAATTTTAAAAATTCTTGATTTAGATCACCAACATTATAATGACAGATTAGGAAGCCGGACCCAAAAAAGAATGTCTTTAAAAACCTCCATAATCGGTTCAAAATCATGAGTTCACATTTTAAACATAAAAGGTTTACCATAAATAAACCAAGGTGCACCCGAAAGCATCATTTCAAGATATTCGAAACAATTAAATTTAAAAAGAAAGAACCCCTCAGTGGGAAAATTATTCCATACAGACAGCGTATTCAGCGCTGCGTACGGAATCCCCAAATAACCACCGAAAAACCAGCGAATAACCCGTGAATAACATTAAAATGAAACTGCAGGGTTATTGACAGGTTATTAGGAAGTATTACAGCGTTATTTGAGCAATAACCTCCCAATAACCTCACAATACCACGAATAACAGATAAAAAATATAAAATGAAACCGCAAATGTTATTAGGGCGTTATTAGGAGGTTATTCGCTGATTATTCGAAATAATACCACAATAACCTGCTAATAACCTCCTGATAATCCTAAAATACATCATCACAGAGGTTATTAGGTGATTATTCAGTTGTTATTTGAGAATTCCGTACACAGCGCTACTTGCGTTGTCCGTATGGAACAATTCTTCCCCTCGATGAGGGAGAGAAGTTCAAGCGTACTTTAAGCTGCCAAATTTTAAGAGAATATCATAGAAAGTGTGTTTATCAAGAAAATAATCAACCAAAGCCATTTGATACTAAATCGAACCGTCATCAATTTTCTTATATCTGAATATAGCTCTATTTTCATAGAAGTAACATAATACAAATTAAAACAAGTAGGGTTAGAAACATGTGAGGAGTCTTAACTTTAGGTGATTTTTTATTTTTATTTTTAAGAAGCCACCGAACAAGCTCCAGTTAGACTGATAGACACGGAGACAGATGGGTCTCAAGTCGTTCGTGGAGGTCTCGGCCGATTCCCACTTCCCTTTGGAGAACTTGCCTTACGGCGTCTTCCGACCGAAAACGGCGGGCGGCGGCGATCCTTCTCCGGGAGTGGCCATCGGTGATTATGTTCTCGATCTATCCGCCATTGCCGCCGCGGGACTCTTCGACGGACCCTTGCTCAAGAACTCCCAATGCTTCAACCAGGTCTTGGATGAATGCGTCTTTTCACACTTTGCAGTCCAGTGCTTGATTAATTTTGTGTTCTGTAGATCACTTTTGTTGGAATTTGTTTGGAAATATTTAAGTAGATTGTTATCACGTAATGCTGGCAAGAATATGAAAAGGTTATGGTTAGCGAGATGAAATTGATCGAGTAAAAGTTAGGAAGCTATTCTAACTCAACATTTTTTGAAGTATTTGAATTCTGAGAACAACTAGAGGAGCGAACAGAAAATGAATGTTTGCAGGATTGGTTCTTAAATTCAATACAAGGTAGCTTTGAGTTTTGAGTTAGGATTTTATTGGTCGACTAAACAAAGGGAAAGACCTAGCACACCAAATTGGTTTCTTCTTTAATGAATAATTGATCTTATGTCGAGCCTATTAGATGGGGATTAAGCTCTACAGCATGACCCCATGGTAGAGAGCGTCATCATGCTGTCTTAATTAATATTCACTCAATGTTAATTGGATAATAATAAGAGTACTTACGTGAAAATTTTGTTCAATAACTAATGTATTGTGTTTATCGTGAATCCAGCCTTCTCTTAATTTGTTCTTGGAGATGGGTCGGCCTGCTTGGAAGGAGGCACGTGCAACCATCCAGAAGCTCTTGTCTGGTATATTGCATTTATCATTCTTGATGGATCCTAAATTTAATAATTTGAGAGGTATAGTTAGTAATAGAATGCATTAAAATAGAAAAATAAGCCTGCACCACTTTTAATGTTTTCGAGTCAGTTCCTTTTTGTTGGTATACTGGCATCTTTTGGTGTAGCTGTGTTCATGCTGAGAAGAAGTTTCTCTCTCAAAATTCATTTTTTTACAATCACTGATCAGAAGGTCTTAGATAATCCTGATGTACGGAGCAGTTTTGGAGGTTGTATTCTTCTAGCACAATCACACACACCTATTAAAGAATATGATTTACCAATCCTAAAATTTCCACTTAAAAATAAATATATGGAAGTTCCTGTCACGACCTGCCAAACTGTTTAAAAATTATGATAGCATATTGGCTTAGTGAGGCGACTTCTATGCTTGCAAATTTATACATATAAACTTCATCCAGAATATTCATTTATATTTAACAAAAAGTTTACATCAAAGCAACTACACCTCATTGACATCCTTGTTGTTATACACGTCAAAACAAAAATATCTATAGAACCTTTTACCACAATCATTATAACTAAGGGTCCTTCTGATTGAAATCTGAAATTTATACTCAATGAAAATGCAAGATGTGTGTTTACTTGTAACATGCCTATGATGACGATGCTTATGAGAATGAAATTCATTCTCTGATATTTTGATTACTTTGTGGATTTGGCTTATTGTTACAACTTGTTTTGATTTAATTCTCTTCTAATTTTTTCTATCTCGTTTTAGTTCATGTTCCAATTGCCATGTAATATAATTTTTTTTTTCACTTTTTTGATCCTGTTGATTTGTAGTTGTTTGGACTGTTTCTTTGCTTACCTTCTATTATCCGAATCTTTGTGCACTTCATTTTTTTTCTATTGTAAAGTTTGGTGCCTGTATTGCAGCGTGGAGTTGATCGCCGCTAATTTAGAGTTCTTTGATGCACACACTTTGCTCACATGATTGTTTCTTGTTTCCTTTTATATGTGATTTTTCTATAATGGCTGGGCTTTAATATTCCATTGTAACTAGATTTCAGCTATTTGTTGCTTTCCAGGTGCTGCGTTGTATCAAAGATTAGTCTTTGCTATTTTTTTCCTTCTCTTGACTAAACTATTTGTCGGTAGCTTTTTTTCGTTTCGAAAATAGTTTTGAAATTTAATTTAATATAAAAGGTATGTAATTTTGGTTTTGAAAATAGTGTGTTTTAATTTTTGGAAAATGAGACTGACTGGATCTCCTTTGCTCAATAGTTTGCATAATCGTGCCCGATACCATGAATAATACACATTCTCGAAAGATAAATGTATTCCGCGACGGTGGACCCAATCGTACAAACTAGGAGGTTTATGACATCCGTTTAGTCTGCGAATCTTTTATATGTGACCGACAAGTTCCTCTACCTAATATAAAGATTAGGTAGGGTTTATTTTACCTGAGTTCCAAGTTCCCTATAGAGGCAAACCTCTATAGTTAACTACATCCCAAATGATTAAGGTCACTTGAGAAAACTCCCGATAATGATCGATGGTTCTGTCTTCAAGAGTTTAAGGTTTAGGTTTTCACGGTAGGACATAAAAAATCAATGGGAAAAGACCAAATGATAACAGTTATTTTAGGAGTCCAAAGGAAGGAAAAAGATAGGGGATGTCACAGATCCTGAGGAGAACCCTCAGTGACTTCCCAAACTATCTTACTTTATGACCGTGTTTTGGAGACGATGTTAATTAAGTGTTTGATCCTGCTAATTTTATTATTTGAGACTTACACTTGCATAATACCTGATTATGCAAATAGCTGCAGAGATAGGAGGGTTTACGTCGTACTACATGACAACCTCGGAACCTAAAGCGAGTTAGGACTTACGTCGCACAACATATTGTGCAGGGGCTTAAGGAAGGTGTGAGGTTTTACGTCGCGCCAGGCCAGCTACCTTCAAGTCTTATGGTTTGTTAATTAAACTAAGAGAGAGTTTGCTGTTGTAAACTTGTTTGCTCTCTTGAAGATGTCATTCTGCAGGTCCGAGTCGCACCGCCCACGATGTATGCTCTAAGCTCCTCGCTGTGCTGCCCACGAATTTAGCTCCGAGCTCTTTGTTGCATTTGTAGCAGTTCCGCAGTTTCAAGGTTTAGGGTTTATAGTTTTGCAGTGTGTATGTCGAGTTTTGTTGTTATTGTTTCAGTTTCAGTTTCTATTTTAGTTTTGCATGCAAAATAAACAAATTGCAGGTAAATAAAAGGTATTTGAAAAGTAAAAATGCAGTAAAGTAAAATGCTGTAAATAAACTGTAAAATCGTACGTAGGCATCTGCCACTGCTGTATGACTAGTACATAAAACATGACATAGTTTGCAAAGAATTTAAATAAATTGCAGAAAAAAGAAATCAGCAAAAATCTGGTGCGAAAAAGTCGAAAAGCGAACTGTAGTAAAACACATGCAGGTAAAAGAAATTCTGTGGTCACATATGGAAAATCAATACTAAGTATAAGAATTTAGTAAAGGTGGGGGCTCAGAGCTGGACTGTGTGCTACCGACCTTGGACAATCGCTACCGACCCGACAATCCACGAAGGACAATCCTTAACCTCAATCTAAGTGACTGATCATGGACCTTTTTAAGTTTCCATAAGAAGAATTTTTTGATTTTTATGTAAAAGCTGTTGTTTAAGTTTTTATGCAGAGTTCTTTTTAATAAGCAAAAGGGAGTTTGTTTTATTTTTGTAAATATTTTGTAAAGTAGTGTAGTGCACAGACTAGTCACTCTAATCGGGTTAGGACTACTGGCGACCTAAGGGCGTCGAGGGAAAAAATCTCATTAAGAGTCGGAAAATAGTATTATCGGTCATTTTCTCTCCCTTATTAAAGGTCTTTGAGGTAGGAGATACTATTCTAAAAATTCTCACATCGTATCCCTTGTTTAGCACACATCAACATTATCGTCATCGCCCTAGCCACTTAGACCTCAGACTTATACAAGTCCGATGATCCACATGTGACATTAACAAATGTCCCCAATTGTCAGGAGGATCTGAGCGTAATATTCGAGCTCAAATCCATGTGCATTGGGTTTCACTGTAGGTTAAGTTATGGCGGGAATTTCACAATTGATTTAATTAAGGAAGCGTGAACCACGTCTCGGTGCATCCTCATGTCTAGTGTCTAAATCAGTTCGTGAATTAGGGTCAAGTTTTTAGTTTCATTATTCATTCAAAAATTAGGTAGATGAATTCTCATCTAGGGTGTGCTCCTAAAATCTAAGAAGCTTACACTGAAAATTAGGTTGATAACTCTCACATAGGGTTGTGCTCCTAAAGTCTGGGAAGCCTATACTGAAAATTAGGTTGATGAACTCTCACATAGAGTGTGCTCCTAAAATCTAAGAAGCTTACACTGAAAATTAGGTGGATGAACTCTCACCTAAGACGTGCTCCTAAAATCTAGGAAGCCTACAATTTAACCTGAGCTTGAAGTGATCTTTGGAGTGATTTAAGGTGGTTTTCCCTCATTTAAGCGTTTCCTAGCTAATTCTCAAATATCTATAGTTGTCTTCCAAATAACTAAATCAGAAATTATCATTTTTGACTTAACCATTTTAAAAGAAAGATAAAGCAAGAGAACGAAGGAGGCCGACCCACTTCCAAAATTAACGAAGTTGAAAAAAGTGGCAAGTGAATCAGGCCTAAAAAGTGTTATAATAATTGAATGAAATCCCAAAACAATGGGCAAAAGGGTTCCTTACAACTTCGGACAGTAGCTAGGAACTCCAAGCAGACATCCTATGGCTTCCCACAACTTCGGACAACAACTAGCAAGCTTACGCGGCGATCCTACGACCTCCTACGGCTCCGGGCAGCAACTTGCTAGCTTACGCGGTGATCCTACGATCTCCTACGGCTCCGGGCAGCAATTATAAGCTTTCGAGCAACAATCCTAAGCACTCAACAGCAGCTATAAGCTTCCAAACAGCAAGTTCAATATTTCCTACGGCAACCTACAACAATCGACACCTCCAAATAGCTCTTCCGACGCTTCCTACAACACCTAACAGCTATCGGCAACTCCAAACAGCACCTACAACCGCTTTCTACTGCTAAACTACACCTCCAAGCCTCCGAACAACAGCTAAACAACAGTTCTAGGCCTCCGAACAGCGGCAAACAACAGTTCTAAGCCTCCTACAACACTTCTAAGCCTCGAACAGCAGCAAACAACAATTTTAAGCCATAAACAACAACCTACAACAGCCCTAAGCTTCTTACAGCACCCAAACAACAATTTTAAGCCATAAACAACAACCTACAGCAGTCCTAAGCTTCCTACAACATCCTACAACGATCGATGACCCCAAACAACAACTCCGACGCTTCCTATAGCCTCCTACAACGATCGACAACTCCAAACAACACTTATACAACAATGGACATCACTTTTCAGCACCTATGGAGCTCCAAACAGCACCTATGGATTTCCAAACAGCACCTAAAGTGACAAAACCTCCCTAAAAATAGTACATTTAAAGCTCCAAAAACTACAACGAAACAAAGTAGAATTTAGTGAATCTTGTGGAGCGAGATTAAACAAATTTTGGGAGGATTAAAATCTGGAAACTACCAAATCTTAACAAATGACAACATTTAAAAGATAATGAGTTCTTGTGCATTCTAGATCAAGCAAGATAAATGTATTTTCACATCTAACACTTGAACCTCACTTACTTACACAACACTCAATCCGCAATATAGCGTTTAATTAAGCACAAAAACAATAGTTAAATTATCTCCAAATCAACAACAATACACGACAAAAAGCTGCTCTTAAAACCTTCCAAATTAGCAACGTATCAAGCCGAAACAGCATGGGGTCGCACCACAACAACAGGGCTAAGAAGCCAAGACAGCTCTTCAACCAAGCATAAATGCACAATAGACATTGAGGAGAGCATATAAGAGAATTTAAAAGTTGCACACTTGCAGGTAAAGAACAAGTAGAAAACAATATTAAATACTTAAGGTCATACACTTATCCAAGTAATTACCCTCCAGGGAAAGAGTGTTTCACAATGCTTAAATCCATGAAAGAATGAACAAAAATAACACAAACAATGCTCACTTATAGATTGCACAATCCCTATGTAAACACAATACAATTTAGTGGCATATATTTAAATCTTCCTTCATTTTATACATCTGTCGGCTGAAAGCAATATCTATAGCGTGTAATAAAAAAAAGAATAGTTCATGAACCATGTACCATAGCTAAGCCAGGTAGAATAATGAATGCCAACATGCAGCAAAACGAAATGGACTCAGTACAGGGCAGGCAAAGATTTAAAAAAATGTAAGGCTAGATTCTGTGGCAGGGCACAACTACTTGAGCCTTACCTTTCTTTGGCACAACCATGAGCATGACAAGGATGGGGAATAGGTCTCGGAAGGGATCACCGACGTGGAGGAGATCGCTGGCAAGGAGGAGAAGAGGGTTCGACCAAGTAGATGAGTGTTTCTGTTTGAGTCGAGCGGGATCCTCGGCGCAGAAAATGAAAGGCAAGCGAGGTTCCTCGACGGAGAGAAGGGGCGTCGAGCGGCTGTTCGTCTTGCGAGGAAGGAGACGTGATCCGAAGGAGTAGGTGAGGGGTTTCGATTGCAGAGAGGAGGCGAGGGGAAGAGGGCATTGCTGCGAAGTAGGGAGGCGGGCAAGTGCTTCGACGCAGACAAGGCAAAAGCAGGCCAGCGGTCGAGAGAGAGGGAGCAGGTCGCGCACGGCAGGTGAGTGGGGCTCCTGGTCGCGGGAACGAAGAGAAGCGGGGAGCTTCTGTCGAGCGAAAGGGGGACACAGACGAGGGTTTCGGTGCGGAGGAGAGGCGAGTGAGGGATGATGCCGAATGAGGAGGAAGAGTCGAATAGCTTCGGCTCAGGGAGGAGGCAAGAGCTGCGGAGTAGAGAGGAGGCGAGGGTGAGCCGAATCTCGTCGTGAGAGGGAGAAGGACTCGAATGTCGGGAAGGAGAAGCCCAGCTGAATCCTATAGTTGCATTTTGAAATTGTTCGTTACGGGCGCAGGAGATTAATTGGTTTCCGTTAAAGTAGCAGGTTTAATTGGAAATCAACAACACCTGACTAAATTTAATTAACGATTTAGGAGGGGTAATTTAAAACTTGAAATTTTAAATTACAAATTGGCTTGTCAGCCCGACCCGACATAATTGGGCTATATTTAGCCTGAATCAAACACGGATCAAGTCTAAACTCACCTGGTTTAATTAAATTTAATGAGCATCGATTGTCGTGCTAATTGCTCGCACGAGAAACCATAGTGATATGAATGTCCTTTCTAGCTAAAGTTGACGTCCTGGACGCATTCGTGTGGTCCGTTTTGTCATCTGAGGTTGTCCGGACGAGTTCGCCGACGATCGGGTCAATTCAAGTTATGATCGTGCGCGGTACGATGCGCGCGCAAAATACGATGTTAGTGAGAATCCGAGTTGCAAGTGGTTTTCCTAGGGTATTTTGATCCTATGAGAACTCATTTTCGGGCCCTCTACATGTTAGTCCTTAGCCCTTGTAACTAAGAGTTGAGTGCTTGAGACTACTCATGCGAGGTCTTCACAAAAATGGGTCAAGAAATGGTCTGAAGTTTTGTGTGAGGTGGGGTCCATTACTAGTCCGCTAGGAGGGTCAAACAGGGAGAACCTAAGACTAAATCCTAGGCTCTAAGGAGGGGAAAAAAAGACCTAAAAAATGAAGTCAACACTATTGTAGCAAAGTTTGGCTATTATTTTCCTTCTTTGTTCTCTGCATTAGATCAAGCTATTAGCAGCAGTGGCATTTCTGAATGCTGAATAGAGGATCTGCAACTTATAATTTTTGGTTATATTTTGGGATTATCAAAAACTAAAAATTGTAGATCTTGTCATATTATATTTAGAATGCTTGATGAATTTAAAAACTTTCCCCACTTAGTGAACCTCCTTTTTCCACTAAAATTTGTGTACTAGTCAAATATGAATTTTTCAAGTTTGATGCGAATTTTGTAGAAAGGGGCTAGACATCTCTACTATTGGAGCTATTATCTAAATTGGAGCTAACATCTGTAGGATATAAACATCATCAAAATATCATCATGGTTGAATCATAACCTAATAAGTATTAGTAAACATTAATTTCATAAGTCCCGTAGCCTCATTCTAGATTATAACCCAGTAAGTCTCATATCACCTTCCGATTAGGCCATGAGCCCTATGCTTTTCTAGGCTTCTTTAACATTAAAGATGTAGGCCATAATTTTCGAGCATCCACATTGAGTATTAAGTCTTGATATTTCAACATTAGGATTTGTACGCTTGCATCAATCTTATGCTCATTAAGATCAACACCATTTTACTTCATTCTTAAGCAATCTTTTGAAGTGAAGTAAACTCATGCTAACTTGGGACTCTCCACTTAAAGCTACTTGTGGATTCAACAGTGCATCTTCTACCATTCGCCATGCGATTAATGACTATGCCGACCCGGCTGGTGGATTGGAATTTCTAAGGCAAGAACGGATGGTTGGACTGTTAAATTAAAACTTTCTATTTTTTATTTTCTATTGTTTATTTTCTATGACTAACAATTTACAATCCAAATAAAACTAAAGAGCCACCAAAGAAAGTAATTTAACTTAACAAATAAAAAAAATAACATTCTTTTTGTTGACATCACCTTCTATACACACATTCTCTCTTCTAGGGCTTTTCTTTTATTCAAATTCTTAGACTTGAAATTTGTTAAAATATAACGAGTTATCTAAGATAATCCAGTGAAGCAATTATACTTTTATTTACAATAATCCAATGAAAAAAAGATAATATATATGCTGATCTTTTCTATAACAATATAGAAAAATATTATAAAAATTTAAATAATATATTCATGACATTTGCTCATAGAAATAATCTAGAATTCTATATGCATTAACTTTAGCTTTAATTTTCAAGGATTAATCTTTTAATTTTTGTATACTTCATATTCTTAACTTTGACATCCATCTCAAGTGCACTGTCTAAATATAACCTAACACATCTCTAACTGATATATACGCCTTCGACACAATAGGGCTTAGAAAACGTTCATTATTGTCCGAGGCGGAAATGTTACATAACCCTAGCTAATAATCTCTCTTCGACATAGTTGTTTATGATCTAAAAAATATAATTGTCTGAGGTGGTAAGAAAACACGTACGCGCTTGGGTATATTGACATCCTTAACCACTACCATATAGGGATGAACTTCTCTTAGCATGCACTTGCAAGCATTCATGTATACAATATTTTCATTTCATTATTTCAAGCATACAATATTTTTTTATGAGATGTTTTTAATTTATCTACCAATAAATAAATGTATCTCTACTAGAATCTAAATGCATGTAATAATCTGACATCTCTCTATAATGACTAATATGTAACTTTTATGCAATAATGTTACATACATACTTCAAACAAAACAATATGAATAGTTGTAATCTAAGTCTCAATACTATAGAGAATAAATATGAAAAAAATAAAATCAAAAATACATTTAGAAATTAGAATTTTTATTGTAATTTAAAAACATAATTACTCACCTTGAGCTTTTCAAAATTTTATTATTATAACTCTTTCAATTGAACATTTATACTATCAAAATATTGATATTAATAAATTTATGTCATATTACATAATTATGTTTTAGTTAATTAATATTTCAATCTGTCATTTTAATTAATATTTCAATCCTTAAATTTTAAGTGCAATATTGGAATTAATACTAATGTTAAATAACATTAGTTTAAATAAATTATTTTTGGAAATAAAACCCTAACCTTCATTTACTGTCGTCAAATCTTCTTGTTTTCAATCTGAATATAAGTTGTTCTTGGATAATTGATCGGTACTTCATCTCAGAAAAAGATTACAATGGAATTGTTCAACACAGCTATGTTCTTACATGACTTCAAATATTCTTACCAAAACTCTACCAAGAGTTAATCATCTTGATTTGAAGTCCAAGCTTGGTTTGCACAATATATACAACTCATATTGAGGGTGGCTTGGAAAGTGTCCATTCGTGTTAGTAAATAATTTATTTTCTTTTCTCAAAATGTATTTCACTAATCATATTTCCTTTATTAGATATTTATTTATTTTTGTTATTCTTAGTTTGGAGGGATTCATATTTTGTTTTATTTAGGGTGCATTTGGGGCAACGGTATGGTGGCGGTGTGCTGCCACACCGCAGTTTTTCTTGTTTGGAAAAACTTCGTTTTATCTGCGTTCTCAAAAAGCTGCAGCTAAAAGCTACGTTTTTCCACCACACCTGACTATCTGTTGTGGCTGTTAAAAATCAGCGGTCTGATTTTTTCAAAAAAAAAAACTTGTAATAGCCACAATAGTTTTTTGAACAATATTTTTTACTCCAGCAGCTTTGCAGTTGCTTCTTTAAACAACAACAACTGCCCTAAACAGAGCCTTAAGTATTATGCATATGTGGCAAAGTGTAATGTATGGATTAGAGCAACAAGAACAACAACAACAAAACCTTTATCCCACTAAGTGGAAAGCAGGAAAAAAAATTCTTTGTAGAATACTACATGGTATTAGAGGCTTCGTCTCCCTCGTAAGCACGCGAAGCGAAAGCCTTAACTCGAACAACAACTCTGTCTCTCATGTAAGCACGAGCAACAATGACAGATTGTTCAGATCCGTCTATTCCAGTCGCGGTCCCTCTCTTCTGCTCGAGGCTGCGGTGCCCTCTCGTGATAGATGCGTTGTCTAGCTCTCCTGCTCAAACAAAAGGTTCCATTATGTTGTTTGTCTCAACCAAAACGATTGTAGATCACAAAGTTCTCGAACAGAACATTCTATTCCATTTTGTCGTTCTATTTGACTCGTCCTTCCGAACAAATGTAGGCTCTTTGCGCCCGTCATTTCTAAGTTCATCATTTCTTTCCCAAAAGTCTTTCTAGTAATCCTTCAGGCGTGAATGAAGGTTGTGGCGCTCCTTTCGAGTGTTGATGTCGCCATCTTTCATACGCTAATCTGAGAAAATTCTACTGCTTTGCCATTTGCTTGAACACTTTATTCGAACCAAACGATCAGGTCAAATCGAACGCTCGGTTATAATCAAATGCTCGATTAAAACCGAATGCTTAGGTCGATTTAGCTCCAATGATTGATTTCCAACGATCATCCTAACATTTGTTTTGAAGACTGTGTCTCATTTGGTTTGCTAAATCAGTGATAAATTTGGCATGCCTAGCCACCCTCTCATAGATCATCAGCTTAATCTCCCTTCATGTTCCTACAGTAGTATAATTTATGTTCTGTCATCCAACCGAGTAGTTGAGCTAAGGATCCTCCCTCTATGATACCATTTTAGGGCTCGTAGAAGGTATTTGGACGGTGAATTTTGTGGGAGGTGTTGTGAAATAGTGAGAAAATGAAGTATGGAGTTTGAACAGTGTTTGAGTGGAGATAGGCATAGATCGACGACTATCCCGATTGAAATCAGGGAAGAAAACTCTAAATTGGTGATGTTTGGGCGGCGAGGAGCTTTCACCGCATGTTCCTAGGCAAGATAAAGACACACCATCAACTACAGGAATATGATACCATACTCCATAAGTATAAACTAAAGATTACAATCTCTAAATTCACAAATTTAAAGTCTTCCAAAAACAAAAAAATAACAAGATACAAAGTCCCCAAGTAAAACCCTACTTAGAATTAAGAAAAATAAGAAATAAAAAAATAAGAAATAAAAAATATGAAATTGAGAAATAGGAAAAAAAATAAAGAAGGAAGAAAATCAGGCTGTAATAGGAAATCAGGCGACCTAGTTCGATCAGCCGCGATCACAACGCTTTTGCTGTTTGGGATTTAACGGTTATGAGTCCCTCTTGCTATCCTTGGAGGGAATGACACCGTCTTTATTCTCTTGGGCTAGGAGAAGCTTCTTCATCATCTCTTGAGAGTGGAAGTAGCCGAATCTCACCGGTGGATGTTCTTCCATAGAAAGCACCTAAGTAGATTTCCAGTGTTGTGGTTCACCTCTCATATCTTGTCATCCATCAATGGATGAATTTTTGAACTGAACTGGAACTTAGCACCCAGATTATTCTATATAGCCTTCCAAATGTATCTCAAAACTTCCTCATCTCTGGCATATTGGGCCTCCGTTAGCAGTGGAAACTCAGGAGTTAGACTGTATGTCATAAACTATTGAAATTTTCTTATATAGGATTGTTTTGTGTCTGGTATTGGCTCCCCAATCTGATGGCCCTCTTGAACAACCAATGATAACCCTACTGATGCTTCTCATAACACCTACAAAAAGGTAGCTTGTGGCAAAACATCCTCAAGTTCTGTAGGAATATCATTAAATTAGACTCACTCTCTTCTAGAACAATCACTGATAATCCTTCTAGTCTTACTCATGGGTTCATCTTGAATCACTAGCATCTTTCCCTTGTCAGCCTATCAACTACAAGCTGGTGCTCTCCAATCTTCTTCTCTGGGTCTTCATCCTCTGCCTCCTTAATGACACCTGCTTGGTGAAAGATATCATTCTTCTGTTTGAAAAATCTAATGCAATGTGCTCAAACCCATGACACTTGAAACACTACCTAGCTGGGATGGATTTGGGAGTGCTGGCGGGCTCCACATCTTTTTTTCCATTTTAGATTGACTTCTTCTTGGGTGATGTTATCTTGGGTACTCCATTGGGTGTACTTTTTCTGCATGATCCTGAAGTTGAATTTTGCCCGTAAGGTGTGTCGATTGCATCGTGATACTGTTGTTTCTCCACCTCTATGCTAGGATCTGTACATCTACTTGGGACCAATATGGCAGCAGCTGCACCATATTACTAATAGAAATCCTCATTTCTCCAAGATACCTCGCCACTATATGCTCATCTGGCTCCACCAACTCACATTTTAACATAGTTTGATCAAAGTCTGCTATGTATTCCTCCACAAAAGTCTTTCTGGTATAGGTTGTGGACCTTTATGAACATGTCATATCAGTAATATGGGGAAAGATACTTGTGTTGCATTTTCTCTTTTATCATGGATCACCTAGTGATCTTACTCTTCCCTTCTCGGTACGACATAAGCTTTAGGTTCACCTACCCCAATGAAGCATTTTCTTGAGCTTGATGACTTCCAATTTAACTCTTTTGTCTTGAGGAACATTATTGTACTAAAAAATCGCTCCACCTTTTGAAGACACTCGATAAACTCATCTAGTTCCAGGCGACCATTGAAATTTGATAAATCCACTTTAACTTCAAGATCCTGACTTTTCTTTTGATATTTCATGCCGAATTGTTGAGGTAGTGGTTTTTTGTCACTTGAAACTGTTTGATGGAAGTGATTCACTTCCTTCTTTTGATCTGACGAGTCACTTTTGTGGCTATGAGTGACCTCGCCGGATTGTCTTCTCCTGAAGATAACTAGTCTGTTGCAATTGGAGGATTTCTTTCTGCATATCCTCTATAGTAAGCACTTAGATATCTCCTTGTGGATCTCTCCTAGGCGGCATTGCGTCCTTTTCTCCTGATTATGTTTTCGACGGATGTAGGATTGTAGTTCAATGTTGGTCTAGTATTGAGGTTTTAGTGGGAGGTGTTGGGGCAAAATTTTTGTGGATGTAGGAAAGTTGGATTTTGAAATTTTTAGGGTTAAGGCTAGGAATTGCGGTATGTTTTTTGGCAGGGTTGCTTGGTTAGCCTATTTTGAATTTTGGTTTGGGGCAAAGAAGACATCATCCAAAAGATTTAGGGTTTGTCAGGCTCTGATAATTGATGATATCGTTCTAGGGCTCTTAGAAGGTATTTGGGATGCGGATATTGTAGGGAGGTGGTTGTGGATTAGCGAGGGAATGAAGTATGGGAGTTTGACGACATTTGGGCAAAGATAAACATTGATCGCCGACTGTCCGGACTTAAATCAACGAAAATAACTCTGAGTTGGTGATGTTAGGGTAGCGATGAGCTTCCTCAACGTGTTCCTTGGCAAGATACAGGCACACCATTTGCAATATGAATATAATGCAACACGCCATAGATATTAACCAAAGATTACAATCTCGAAACTCAAATCAATTCAAAAGTCCTCCAAAAATATGAAAATAATAAGATACAAATAGTTCCTCAAGTAAAACCCTACTTATAAATTAGGAAAACATGAAATAAAGAAATAAGAAATAGGAAATAAAATAAAAAGAAAGGGGATTCAGGTTAAAATAGGAAATTGGGTGGCCTTGTTCGATCACACACGATTGTAAGGCTTTTGCGGTTCGGGATTCTGCATTTAATGGACCTTTTTGCTATCCTAGGAGAGAATCATATCTTGCGTCACTCTATTTCTTGTTTACTCATCTAATTGAGAAGTGAAACTAAGGATTCTCCTCTAGCTTTCGTTCGAGTAGGAAGTCTTCTCGATTCGAGCTTCACAATCTTATCATGACTCAGTCTTTTTTCTCGGAAGTCACATCCAGATTTGAGCTTACATCTTCAGTCTATATCATATCTTCCAGGAACGATTCAGAATTCAGCCCATTCACTAGAGAGCAAATTTAGGTGCTGCAGAAAATGTTTAGTAATAGTTCTAGTTTTGGACAAACATCACAGTGACATGTTGAGCCACCTATTAGCCTGTTAACACACCAAGGTGTCTTATTCATGCTTTTAATGCCCAAAGAAATAATTTAGAACATTGGATTGTTGATTCCAGAGCCTCAGATTATATGATTGGAGACATCAACGTCTTCAAAAATTGCCCATGTACTAGTCATTCTTCAGCTCGAGTAGCTGTTGTTTTTTTCTCACCAGTAGCAAGAACTATATTAGTCAAATTGACAAAGGATCTTTATCTCTGTGCTTTATGTCCTAAAGTTAACTTGCAACCTACTCTCAATCAACAAATTTACACGTGACCTAAAATGTATAACTAGATTTATTTCAATTGTTGTGTTTTTTAGGTTGTGGATTCGGAGAAGGTGATTGATGGTGCTGAGATGCATGTTGATCTATATTTGCTCAAAGAAAATAATGTCATGGGTAGATAATGCCATCCATCAAGTTATATTTCAGAGTTCAATTCAAATTCTAATTCAGTTTAAAGTCCGGTCATGCCGAACCATTGTCTTATTGATCATCCAAATTTTGCATACATGGAATTTATGTTTTTACATTTATTTATCATTAAAAAAATTAATTTTTTATGAATGCGAAACTAGTCAACCTGTAAAAGATACCAGCTATGTATATTCCAAATTGCAATACAAGCCTACACATCTTTTTTCTGTAATTCACAGTGATATCTAGGTTCCCTCATAAGTAAACAATATAAATGTGGCACGATGGTTTGTATTATTTATAGATGATCACAGAAAAACAATATGAACATTTCTTATTAAAGAAAAAATTTAAATAGCCACAATATTTCAATCATTCTATTCTATGATTTTCGCTAAATTCTACAAAATATACAAACTTTTAAAACTGATAATGCTAAAGAATACTTTAATTATATTCTTATTTTTTATCTTTACAAGTTTGATATTATCAATATAAGTTCCTATGTGAATAATCCTTAAGAAAATGGTATTGTAGAAAGAAAATATTGACACTTTTTTGAGGTGGCTCGTGCAATTATGTTGTTTAATCATGTGCCTAAAATTTTTTGGGGGGAAGCCATTCTCACAACCACATACCTCATCAAATGGATGCCTAGTCGAGTCCTAAAATTTTAAATTCCTCGTAATGTTCTCATGAAATTCCACCCACATCCATTCTTTATCTTCCGACTTATCATGAATGTTTTTGGTTCAGCCTTTGTTCACATCCATCAACAACACCACATCAAACTTGATCCCAAGTTTCTCAGATGCATTTTTCTCAGTTACTCATCCAATAAAAAAAGATACAAATGCTATTATCCAACCACTAGAAAAATATACAATTCCATGAGAGGCAATCTTGTTTTCCCAAATTTATAATTGAAGCAAAGAACTTGAAGGAATCATAATAGGGATTTTCTCGAAGATACTCCAACCATTCTCCTTTAGCTGAATGAAATCCTATCCCTCGACCTTCACTTATTTCTACTCTATCTCAACCAATTTCTTTTGAGAACCAAATTTTGTCACATAAAAAGTCCTACTTGTCTCTACTCCAACCTCGACCTGATACTAGTGATCAATAATTTTGTGTCTACACCAGAAGAAAGACCACTGATCTTGTAGAGGATACATTGCAGATTCAGGACTGTCAAGAGCCATAACTAAATCCTGATAATCATAATGGTTTGAATTCCTCAATTCATGACTCTTACACCGATTGTTGATCAACCAATTGTATATAAATACTGTATTCATTGGTGCTCTGGTCTTCTAATTAAAAGATATGTAGTCTATGAGAAGTTGCTACCATCTTACAATGCTTTTGTGGCAACTCTTAATAGTGTGCTGGTCCCAACTCTATCCAAGAGGCTCTAAATGTTTCAACATGGAAGTAGGCAGTTCAAAAAGAAGTTTGGGCTCTAGAAAAGAATAACACATGGACACTTACAGAGTTACCTCATGGAAAAAATCCTGTAGGTTATAAATGGATATTCACGATTAAATACAAAGAAGATGGAAGTGTAGAGAGATTCATAGCCAGACTGGTTACCAAAGGTTTTATGCAATCATATGGGATTGATTATTAGTAAACATTTGCACTTGTTATCATACTTAAAACGGTTGAGTTTTACTCTCTTTTGAGTAAATCAAGATTGACCTTTATACCAACATGGTGTCAAAGTTATTTTCTTGAACGTCAACTTTGATGAAAACTTTACATCACTATATGTCAATTAAAAGAATAATAAATTAAGAGTTTGAGATAAAAAATCCGAGAACTTTAAGATACTTTTTAGGAATGGAAGTAGCTAGATCCAAAGAAGATATTGTCATATCTCAGAGAAAATATATTCTTTGTTAAAGGAGACAAGAATGTTGGGGTGCAAACCAACAGATACTCTTATGGATCCTAATCTACGAGCATCAAAAGAAGAGGATGACCTCACAATTGACAAAGGGAGGTATCAAGGACTTTTCTGGAAACTCATTTATATGTCACATACAAGACATGACGCTGCTTTTTCTGTGGGTGTAGTGAACCAACATACGAACAATTCAAATGAAGATCATTTTGAAGCGGTCTTTCGAATTTTGAGATACCTGAAGATGACTTCAGGACGTGGATTAATATTCAAGAAAACTGAGAATCGTGGTATTAAGATCTACACTGATGCTAGCTGGATAGGAGAACTGACTGATAAATATCTACCACAGTTTACTGCTCATTTGTATGTGGTAACCTTGTTACTTGGAGAAGTAGAAAATCGAGTTGTGGTGGCAAGAAACTGTGCAAAATGTGAGTATCGTACTCTAACCCGAGGAATTTGTTAAGGGATATGACTAAAGAAATTACTGGTGGAACTTCACATGGAGAACCAAAGTACTATTAAGATGTTCGTGATAGTCAATCAACCATCAGTATTTCAAAGAGTCCATTACACCATGATCGAAGCAAACATATAAAGATTGACAAACACTTCATCTCTGAGAAGGTCCATGGAAGGGTTGTTCAGCTAAGCTATATTTCAACTATGTATCAGATTATTAACATTCTTATCAAGGCTCTTCCTCGACACTATTTTATTGATTTCAACAAGTTTGGGATGTATGACCTACAACCCAACTTTAGATAGAGTATTGATATGTATGCATTCGTGGACTACATGGGCCCACTCATGATTTAGGAAACCATTGGTCAGTTGTTGCATTTGAGGGAGATAAATTATTCTCCCTTAATTATTCATTATTATGATTTACTTCTTTTCTTCTTTTCATAATGATTTGAGTTTTCCTCTAATTGTATTATGATTAATTTAGTTGTATATAAACTTGTTATTTGCCTGTATTAAAACGAAGAGAAATCAGAGAGTTTCTTTCCTCCAAAATTCTACATCTACATAACCTAAGCTTGACATGCTTAGAAATAATGATCATAGGGAAGCACATACTTGATCCATGCACGTAACATGAAATAACTAGAAAAAATAATTAAATAAATAAAAAAAATCGAGATGGTGAAAATGATTCGATGAATCATCACAATAGCCCTGTTCGTCTTTAAGAGTCAAAGAATCTCTTCTTTTGTAACAAATCGAGAGAGCGAAAGAGAGACATAGAGGAAGGAGAAGAGGAGTGGAGGCGAGGCTTACTGGCTTCCTGAAGGTTCTGATCTGTAGAGGAGACGGCATTAAGGCTTGCAGGTAGAAGTCGAATGAGGAAGGTTCGTGCAGTTTTTCCCTATTGTGGGAAGCCTACCAAGCTTATCGGACTGGACCGGTGGAAAAGAGAGATTAGCTTTTCATTAACATTGAAGTCGAGTCTCGAGTGAATGAGGGAAGTGAGGAAGAGGTGCTTGTGTGATCTATGCAGCGTGCCTTGCATATAGGAAGGAGAGAGTCCGGTGATTTGAGCCCTAGTGAGTAGACGAGAAAGTCGAGGTCGTCGTTGTTGGGTAGGAAGCTCCCCTTTGAGTTGAAGGCGTGATTTTGTTATGCGCGAAGAAGGAAAAGCGTCGAGTCAAAAAAAGGGGAGAGGAGGATCCAACGCGTGCTTACGCGTGTGCGAGAAGGGGAGGTAGAAATTGCTTTTTAAGGTAAGAGATCTAAATAATAGTTATGAATTTAATATTTTTCTAATTATTAATTATTTAAGCCCATATCTTTTTGCGTTAGTTAGGGATGGTCTTACCGGACACTTACAGGAGGATGTACCTTGGTATATGCTTTTTGCTGATGATAACCTTCTCATCGATAAGACGAGAGAAAAAGCTCAGGAAAACCATGAATTATGGAGGTGTACCTTGGATTCTAAAGGCCTTCGTTGAGTAAAACTAATACATGAAATGTAATTTTAGTAGTAGTAGCTCTAGTGACATAAATATAACTATGGGTGATCAAATTTTTAAAAGGTGTGAACACTTTAGATATCGAGTATATTGTTCAAAGTGATGGTGATACTGATAGAGAAGTTATTAGTAAAATTCAAGTTGGTTGGTTGAAGTGGATGAATGCTTTGGGCCTATTGTGTGATAGAAAAGTGCTGCTTAGACTGAAAGGAAAGTTTTATAAGATGGTTGTGAGACCTGCAATGCTCTATAATGTTGAATGTTGTTCTTTAAAAGAGAAGAATAAAGCTAAATTAAAGTGCTGCCGAGATGAGAATGTTTAGGTGGATGAGTGGCTTTACACTTAGAGACAAATGCGAAATGAATAAATCCGTGATAGGGTTGGTGTAGCTCCGGTGACGGACAAAATCAGAGAGAGTCGTCTTAGATGATTTGGTCACATTACATGTCAACCATCTGATGATCCGATTAGAAGATTAGATGTTTTAGATTCGACTTGTGCTAAGAAAAACAGTGGTAGACCTAGGAAGATTTGGGCATATTGTATAAAAAATGATCTTAATTTATTAGAGTTAAATGAAAATATGACATTAAATAGGACGCAATGGAGAAAAATGATTCATGTAGCCGAACCCCCTTAGTGGGATAAAGGTTTTGTTGTTGTTTTATTAATTATTGATAGTAAGGTTTAATTAAATCAAAATTCAAGCAATCTAAGCTTCAAATTTGGATCGAGTAGAGGTTGACGACAGCGAAGAAAAGTTAAGGTGAGTTAAGATTTTAGCATATTACTTTCTCAATTTAATATATATGTCTAACTATCAATATATTGATTGTACTTTTAATTAAATCAAAATTCTAATAATATAATCAAGAGAGATGATCAAAGGAGCAAACAAATAAAATTAATTGAGGTAGGTCTACTTATATGTATTTTAGTTTAAAAGATATATCAATACCTAAAATAATGTGTAATTGAAAAATACTTTAGACTTATGGGTAAGAGAAATCATGATTTGATAAAATATTTTGTTCTGCCTTTTTAAACACCAAATAAAGGACATTAAGGAGTGGCTACAAGAATCATAAAAAAAGGGTCAGGTGGGTACTTAAACTTTTAAATTATGGTAATATTTGATTTCTTCTAGATTTGATTTACATTATGACTTGCTTGGATAGATTTTACTAGCTCTTTAATTTCATTTGATCATATTGAGTGTATGTCACTGATATTTGAATATCATTTAAATGCACAGTTCTGGTTATTGAATGATATAATAAGAATGATATATATTATTTTGATTGCTTGCATGTGCGTGCTTAACTATGATGAAACATGCCTTTATGGTACCAGTGAGGAAACACTATGGTATTCGCCTACGTAAATGAAAAAGGTTATTGATAGTAATGTACCCAAAGTGGTATAATTTTTAGACGGTGTTCCTATGACGGTTATATACAAATTAAGGAATGATATTGATATATAAATGATATAGTAAGACATAATAAATGTTTAAAATCACATTGAATGATCATGTTAAATAGTAAAATCCGCAAATGTTATTATATTTTTACACATTTTAATTTACGTGCATATTGTCACACTTTTCATTGAATTACTATAGCTTAGGAGTATGATTATTCACAAGCTTTGTTTAGCTAATTATTGTTTTAACTAATTTTTCAGGTTTAATTAATTTATTAAAAGATGAACGTAGACGAGAAAATATTTATAGAAGACGTGAATAATAAAAAATAAGGTAAAATTTAATTGTTTTACTTTAATTCATTTTTTAGATATTAGAACTTTATTTAAAGAATAATTTTATTTCTTTCATTTGATCGTCTGTACCTGCCTTGGTTAATTTCAAGTATTGGGACGGGTCGTGACAAAAGTGGTATTAAAACAAGGTTTAGGGTTATGATTTATTAATATAACCTTAATGAAAAAGTCAATAGGATAATTACAAGAAAAATTTAAGGAAAAAATAAAAATTTAAGGAAAAAGTAAAAATTTAAATTAACTTTTATAAATAATTATTTTAATTCAAACAAATGGATGCACTTGAGATTCAAGAGGAGGGGAATGTGGTAGAAAACAAAGAAGTACCATCTTTTGTTAATGTTAATACAAATGTCTTGACCAACATAATGGCGACGATGACTCAACTGATTTATGAGTTAATATCACAACCTATTGGAAGTGATGTTGTTGTGGTGGATAAGTACTTGAAGATATTTCAAGATCAACATCCACTTTTATTCAAGAGAACCGAAGATCCGGTTAAAGCGAAAAACTGGCTGATGAGGACAGAGAAGATATTAGATAGCATGGCATGACTTGATGAAAAAAGAGTAATTTTAGCTAAATTTGTGCTTGATGGAGAAGCCGAAAGATGGTGCCATGGCCAGCGTCAGGAAAGGTTAGGAGAAATACTCAACATGAAGATAAGTTGAGAAGAGTTCTTGGAGCTTTTTTGGGAGTGGTTTGTTCTCTTATTCGCCCAAAGAAAAATGTAGAATAAAATCGAGTTAGTGCAAGGAGAAAAGACCGTCATGCAGTATTGAATAAAGTTTATCGCGCTTTCTAGGTATGCTCCACAACTGATGACTACTGCAGAAGATAAGTGCTAGAGCTTCCTTTTGGGATTAAATGATTCGATTAAACAGTCGTTAGTACCTTTAGGGATCAATGAACATTCGATGTTGGTGGAGTGTGCTAGATGAGTAGAGATTCATTTACCGCTTATTCAGAAACGTAAAGAGACAAACAAGAGAAAGATTGTTTATGAAGGAAAACATGTGGATCAATCAAAAGGATTCAATGTGAAGAATCCCAAGTTCAGTTTTGATAGATTCAGTGGTAGCAGTTCTCGTAGTAGGCACTTGTGCCAAATGTGGAAAACAACATGAGGGTGAATGTTTGACGGGCTCTCATACATGCTATTGGTGTTGTCAGCCTGGTCACATAGCCAGATATTGCCCCTCACTTGGACAGAAAATATCAGAAGAACATAAATCAGTTGGAGCTCTTTCGCAGAAGACTGTAGGTGGGCAGAGTAGGATAGAATCAACAACTTTAACTCTTAAGTTTAATTAGGACAAGCAGTTTGTCCTTGAGTTTACTTCTTACTAGTAGACAGCTTGAAGAACCCACTGCTGATGTTGAGGCTTCTAAGGATTGATGAGGTTTATGCTTTATCGTGTGTTATTTGAGTATCATTCTAGTGCATGTTTGTTGTAATGGTTTCTTGCTTCATGTGTGATATTACCTTGTTTTAGTTGATGGGAGATGTTTAGTTGAGTTATTTTTTTTATCATACATTTATTTTATTTTATCTACTTTACATCTTAAAGAATGAGATATGAACTCTTAATGAAAATTTATGGTTGGATCATGTGTTTCCTACAATGATTTCAAGCTTGGTAGATTTTGTAAATTTCGAGGATGACATTTTTATAAGGAGAGGAGATTGTAATAACTGGAAAAAAATAGTTAAATAAATGAAAAAAATTTGAAATGGTGGCAATGGCTTGATGAATCGTCACGACAACCCTGTTCGTCTTTAAGAGTCGAAGAACCTAACCGATCTCTTCGTTCGTTACAGATCGAAAGAGCCTGAGAGAGAGAGACAAAAAGGAAGAAGAAGAGTGGAGGCGAGGCTTACGGGCTTCTTGCAAGTTCTGATCTGTAGAGGAGACGACATTAAGGCTTGTGGGTAGAAGTCGAACGAGGAGGAAGGTTTGTGCAGTTTTTCTCTATCGTGCGAAGCCTACCGGCTTGTCGGTCTCGTACGTTAGAAAAAGAAGTTTAGCTTTTCGTTAACATTGAAGTCGAGCCCCGAGCGAAGGAGGAAAGTGAGGAAGAGGCGTGTGTGTGATCTGTGCGACGCACCTTGCATATAGGAAGAAGAGAGGCTGGTGATTTGAGCCCTAGTGAGCTGACAGGAAGTCAAGGTTGTCACTGTCGGGCATGAAGCTGCCCCTTTGAGTTTTCTAGATCCGTCAAAGGTGCGATTTTGCTATGCGAGAAGAAGAAGCGTCGACCTGAGAAAAGTGAAGATGAGGATCCAACACGTGCTTACACGTGTGCGTGAAGGGGGTGAGGGATTTAAATAATAGTAATTTATGAATTTAATATATTTTTAATTAATTATTGATAGTAATGTTTAATTAAATCAAGATTCAAGAAATCGATGCTTCAGATTTGGATCGAGTAGAGGGTGACGACATCGAAGAAGAGTTAAGGTGAATTAAGTTTTTAACATATTACTTATCAATTTAATATATGTCTTAACTATCAAAACATTAATAATACTTCTAATTAATTTTTTTTTTTGATAATATAATCAAAAGAGGTGATCAAGGAAGGAGCAAACAAATAAAATTAATTGAGGTAAGTTCTACTTATATGTCTTTTAATTTAAAAGATATATTAATACCTAAAATAACTTGTACTTGAAAAATACTTTAGACTTTGGGAAAGAGAAATAAATGTGATAAAATATTATGGTTTGCCTTTTTAGACACCAAATAGAGGACATCAAGGATTAAGTGGCTACAGGAATCATAAAAAAAGGTTAGGTGAGCACTTATACTTTTAAATTATATTAATGTTTGATTTCTTCTGTCTGATTTACTCCATGACTTGCTTGGATAGATTTTACTAGCTCTTTAATTTCATTTGATAATCTTGAGTGTATGTTGATATTTGCATGTCATTTATATGTATAGTTTAGGTTATTGAATGATATAATAAGAATGATATTTATTATTTTGATTTTTTGCATGTGCATGCTTGGCTATAATGGAGCACTTTTTTATGGTACTATCAAAGAAACGCTGAGATACCCATGCATGTAAATGAAAAAGATCATTGATATTGATGTACTTTAAGTGGTATAATTTTTAGACGATGCACTTGTGACGGTTGTATACAAATTAAGGAATGATATTGATATATAAACGATATAGTAAGACACAGTGAATGTTTAAAATCGACTTGAGTGATCAAGTTTGGTAGTACAATCTTCTAAATGTTATTATATTTTCACACAGTTCAATTGACATGCATATTCTCATTGTTGATTGTATTGTTATAGTTTATGAGTTTGAGTACTCACTAGTTTTGTTTAGCTAGCTGTTGTTTTAACTAACTTTTAAAGTTTAGTTAATTTATTAAATAATGAATGATATACGAGAAAATATTTATATAAGATGTGAACAATCATAAATGAGGTAAAATCTAACTGTTTTACTTTAATTCATTTTTTTCAGTGGTTCTTTCATATATTCAAATGTTAGTTAAAGAATAATTTTATTTCTTCCATCCGACCGTCCATACCCGTTTTGATTAATTCCAAGTCCTGGACCAGGTCTTGACATAACATTAGTTCATCCCAACTCTTTATGATTACTTTATTCTCAAATTTCTCCATTAATGCCTCTTGCACAATGATAATGGCTCATGTTGATGTATTTTCTAAACTTCCTAGCTTTGTCAGACATTGAGACATTGTGTAAGGAGCATGTCGATCTAATGCATCTTTTATTTTTGAAACATTTTTATCTTGATTTTCTAGCAATTTCTTATTGAATCATTTTTTGGTTCTTTGTGACATGCTTCCATAATCTCTCAGAACATTTAACTCCGATCCTAGGTCATATCCTGCAAAATTTTCATTTGATCCCATATCATTCGCGAAATTTAGACCGTGCGACAACAGTAATTCATTAACAACTTCCACAGTCCTCCTCCCGATTTACACAGTATTAGCTGTTCGCTTCCGTGGACCTCAATCGCCATTTTCAACGACAATATTTACTCCACGGACCCTCTCAAATATGTCTTATTGATGGAAAGCGTTGCTACAAATCTTGTCATTTTTGGGTTATCCTATAATGAAAGTTAGTCATAAGTTCTATTAAAGCTATTACCAATTTTTTCCTATGAGTTATACACAACATTACACTCCTAAATAATTGCATTCCATATCTCATCAGTCGCTACTAGGACATGTAACTTATCAGCACAGCCCCAAATGTTGCCATTAGATAATTGATAGTAGACTCAGAAGTTTGATTTCATGTTTTGAAATTCTTCATGACTATTACTTCTATATTAATGGTATCCAGGCGTTGATTCATTGTGTGAGCTACAGTACTCCATTGATCCTTCTCCAAAACACCGCTTAACATAATTCCAAAAAGATATTCTTTAAACAACAATCCAAGAAAAACGACATTATTCTCCTTAGTTCATTTAGGAACTCTAGTTAAATTATTTGACAATTTAGTATGACTTAATAGTCTTCATTGGGAGATGGATTTTTGCTAGAACTACCTCTTTGAATTGATTTTCCTCTAAAACAATTTTTTTATTTTCATTGTGAATCAACAAAGTCAAAATTAGACTTATCAAATTTATTTGAATGATATAAATAAATATCAGGACTGTTGGTAAGGAAGGCATGTCAAATTTTTTCTTTAATTTTTCCTACGTCTTGGGCATTCATCTCACATGTTAAGCAGCACACATTCAAAAACTTTTGATCACTCAAAGAGTCTACTTGCTTGAAAAATGATGAGTTGTTTTTACTTTAAAAATAGTGAAATGTTTTTGAGTATAACGATAGTTTTATTGCTCAAGTCTTCAAAGCTGAACATGTTTGATTATCCCTATTTTTCTTAAAAGCTAAGTTATTACTCATATATTGTAAAAAACATAAAGTAGTTGATTTAAATAAGACTAATTGAAAGTATTATTGATCATTACTTTTATAAAACCTAAAGCTATGGCCATGTTTATTATCCTTATTTTGTGATCCATTTATTAGAAATTAGAGAAAAGCTAGTACGATAGTACAACGTGATAGGTGACGTGTATATTTAGGGTTTTGGAAGTTTTAATTGGCGCTGACGTTTTTTTCTTACTTCAAGTCATGATTTCTAGTGTAACTTATTGGAATCCAAATGATATTAAGGCTGACCAAGGAAGCAACCAATGTTTTTATTATAATCTGATTAAGTTAAAAATTAAAAATTTGAGATATTTACATAAATACCTAAGTTATAAATGTAAATATCAAATTTTAGGTGTTAGATATGTAAATACATTAGAAATGTGTGTTAGACACTAAAATTTCACAAGTTAATTAATCATTGAGTTTACTCATGATTGATAGTGTTTTAGGTTACAGTCGCCTGGTGAATATTAAAACTATTCATTTGCTTGAAGCTAAGTTCGGCTTCCATAGCAAACAAAACAAGAAAAAAAAATTTGTTATGTTGCAACAAAACAAAAATAAATAAGAACAAAATAAAAAACTTCAAATGTTATGTATGTCACATTAAATGAACTGAAAAGATCCAAAATGAATTTGACATTAGATTTACGGAGGACTTGCAAATGCCCTGAAAAACCCATCCAAGTGTAAGAACAAAATCTCCACAATACTCCCAAGACACTAACCTTATGGAACTCTATGAACTTAGATTCAAATAGTTGAAATAAACTAGCATTTAAGTGAAAATAAACCAACATTTTTTACGTTATATGAATTATTTGGGTATTGTAAGTGTAAAAAGTAAAGTTTTTATGTTAGATATGTAAAAACATAAGAAATGGGTTTATAAATGCTCCTCATTCTTATTATAAAGGACTTACAAATCCTATGTATGAAGGTTGTGCCCGCGATTTAGTCAGGCATGCAAGCTTTCCACATGAGTATTTTATAAACTGTAGCGATTAAAGTGGGATTCTAAATCCTAATAATGCGAACTTTTTAAAGGTTTGCCTACAGTGAGATTGTACTATTTATAATAAAATCATAAATGATACTGCAATTTAAGGGTGACGTTGCAAGGATTTAATCATTAAATACTTAAGAAAACACAATTGTATTACATAGCTATTCAAAAAAAAAAAAAAAATATTGTACGAGCAATTAATTATCCAGGGAAGAACTCAATTTGCACTTAAAAGGTTAAACTCTAAATCCTAAACCCAAGCATAACAAGATGGATGTAAATATTCATAATATTGATTGTCCGAGTTGATTAGTCCAAAGAGTGATACTATGTATAACAATTATTGATGAGCTATTTCTATATGCATGACATGCATGCATGTGGATGATTTAAATTTTTAATCCTAAAATTATTATTTTGCATATATTCTACATTAAACTCTTTTGTATAATAATTAAAATCATAATTGTTTCCCCATAAAAAAATCTTTGCCATGTAACTTCAACATGTTTTGTCATGTTGGTTATAATTGTATGGAAGAATATTGTGTGTTGTATATCGCCGCGATGTCATTATTCATTTCGCAAGCCTTATGCTTTGTTGTTTTTAATGTAGCAAGTGGCTTTCATCTATTGAGTAAACTCAAGTAAGAATCACCATTCTCTGAACACAAAAAGTTTGATTAACCACTTTCATCTTCTCCTGCGTGCTCAACATGCTGATCAAATCTGAAATTGTTATCCTGTTAGTGCTTTCAGTTCACTATTACGGACCAAAAATATGGCCTCGATCATGGTACTATTTTTAACCAAAGGATAATGATTTTGTTTCACTTCCGTACATTTTTATTGAGAGAACAATGATCTCTTCAATCATTGAACTCTGAGTGATCCAATGGAAAGAAAATTTACAAAACTTTAAAATTAGATAAAATCACTATGCATTTCTCCTAAATTTAAAATCACTTGTTAAAATGAAAATTTTTTGGGAAGTATATAAGCCTATCTAAAAGCCATTTTCTTGCATGAAAAGTATGTGAGAATGATGAAGAAGTAAGCTGCCTTCTCACGTGAGATATGCCCACCGACAATTGGGATCTGAAGTTATCTTACAACAAGTAAATTTAGAATATAAGGAGCTATATAAAAAAAAAAACATATATATTTTTTTAATTTACAAGGTAAACACCTTCCTTGCTTCCTGGATAAATTTTCTTTAAGAAAAAAAATCTTGCTATGAATAAATGCTCTAAAAAATCAAACACATAGACTAAAAAAGGAAAATAATATATTGGGTAGTTCATAGATACTTGTTTGAGATATATTGGGCAATGCATAATGGGAAATAAAAGTTTCTATTTGCTTTATGTGAGATATTAGTAGAAGTTTATGGTGTCTGGGCTTTCAATTTTTTGTTAGGGAATTGATTGAGATAGATTAGGCATGCTTACTGGGAAATAAAAATGTCCAATCCTGATTGTTGAGCTATTATTATAAGATCAGGGATTGGGTTGGAAAGAAGCATGTAAGAAAGTTGAGCCAAACTTTTGTTTTTTCTGTCTTTTTATTTGAATGCCTTTAGCTAAACATTAGTTAACATTTTAATCAAGTATGTATTTGTTCCATGTACAAAATATGCAATGCTAATTTTTTGACATCCATAGGTGATTAGGTTCTCTTTGATTGCTTCTATTAATATATGAAATCACAATTTATTTCTACACAATCATGGTCACTAGATTATACTCTTTTGAGCATTTGTTTTGCCATTCATACGAGACCAACCCACTTGCAAGGAAGGCGTTAAACTAGTGAAGAATGAGAAGAGCAAACAATGAAGAATGCATACGAGTAGAGTGGTGGAGAATACGAGACCAACCTCCTCACAGAACTTATTCTTTCTTATCAAATGCTATAAATTATTTTTGAACAAAAGTAAAAAAATGTAAAGGGCTTATCTTGCAACATGAAGGGCACACGGATTTGTGCGGATCTGCAATAGTTGTATTGAAAAACCCTAGCCGAAGATGAGCAGAGTGCGGGGATGGGCTGTCGAGCTACAACAATGAAGAAAAAGGAGTTTCTATGAACGAAACATGGAATGCGACAAGGACACCGCACGAAACTTATTTTGGTTTATGTAAATCCTATTAATTTTGTAGAACTGCGAGATTTAATAAATCCCAGATTTATCTTGAATCTGCGTCAAATTAGGATTTACGGTAGCTCAAGATTTATTGAGGCATGTTTTTCCGTTTGGCAGGATTTAGCCTAAATCCTACATAAATTCTGCTTAAGACCGGTAACCAAACAACCTCTAAATCCCAATTAAACTAAATCCTACTTGCAGCCAAACAACCCCTTAGGTCGGATTCAAAATTCATCATTAGATTATTAAATTGGCCATGTCATGCTTATTAAATTTTTTCTCATCTCCGAGGTAATCTTAGTTTGAATTGGGTAAGCCTTGCTGTCAAACCTCTAGTTCTAGTAGTCACATATCAATACCTTTGAACCATTAACAATATTGCTTGTACAATTAGTGTCCTTTTTTTAATTAGTTCTAAATCATTGTGACTAATCAAAAGAGGGCGATTGTCCTTTATCATGCTGCTATGGTGGTCTATCAAGGATATCAGATAGAAGTTATCTATGATTTTAATCAAACTCTCTGGATGAAAGTCTTTAATTTTCTGTCATTGATAGACCTAGTTCACCAGGCTGATTGGGATGATGAAAACATGAGATATTGATTGTGTTGATCACTTAAGTCCATCCCCTTGATTCACTCATAATCCTAAATTCCTAACCATCAGTACGAAGTGCAGTTACAGTTCTTAATCAAGAATCCTCTTAGGAAAAGAGTCCAAGAAGTCATTAATTATGGGAGCTTTTGCCCATAAGAGAACCTCAATAATCTAGAAATAAATCTTAGCTAGCCTTATTTGTTGGCTATGAGAAATTTCTATTATCTTGTCCTATTATTTCTTTTGCATGTACCTTCTCTCTTGCACTCTAGTACAACACAGTCAATGCAAAGAGGTGGCATCCTCTTGAGAAGACTACACTTACAATTGGCATTTTGTTGTAATTTTTTTAACAATATTATGTGTAGACCCAGTTGATGTTGACAACTATCTTCAGGACCTATAAGCAATCTGTTGAAACACAGTTGACCTAAAATTTTTAAAAACATGTGGGCTAAAGCTTGAGGTAAACTAAACCTCAAAAAGCTGCGAGCACCATACACTATTGCTCAAATTACCTTCATTTGAAGTTTGGTTAAATTCTTATTTGTTTTAGAGGTGCCCAAACATTTTTAATTGAGCAGATTTAGTTCTTTTATGCAATGGATTAGATTGAACGTAGATGCAACTAACCTTATTTCTGTGACTACAGATGATGAGCCAACCTTACGTGACAATATAAGTTTGAGGAAGAAATCCCTCCTACCAAGGGTTAGTGATCATGCACTGATCTTGTTATAGTGCTTCTTTAAATGGATTAAATAAAGTTTTTGACAGAACAGAATGAGGTGGAGATGCTTTTACCAGTTGTAATTGGAGACTACACAGATTTTTTCTGCTCCATGTATCATACTAGAAACTGTGGTATCATATTTCGAGGACCGGACAATCCTATTATGCCTAACTGGTATCTTCTCTCTTTCATTCATTTTATTGTCCTATAACAAAGACATGATGTGTAATATTTTTGTTCTAATATTTATCAGTTCTGGCGAACTATTGAATTATGCTCTCTGCTAAATACCCCTTTTCGACTTGTTAGAAGTTTCTTTTATTTTATAACTTGATAGGAAGATTAAATCTCGCTTAAAAATTGGACTGAATTTTGGTTCACTTTAGAGTACAGACCTAAGTCATTGGTCCATGTCTTGATTCCGACATATTTGAATTGAGCTGAATCGCATCTCTGCTTTTCTATAGGTATGTATGGATGCATGTGCACGCATGTCTTTGTTTGCAAGTGATTTGTCTTAGAAAATTGAAAAATAATTGAATTTAGTTTGCTTTCTATCTGTGATTATTTTTGGATTAAGATTACTGAGGTAGGCTTGCTCATCTCACGATTGGTTCAAGCTAACGGAGAGGTGAGCTTCACTTAAGATCAAATTTTATGGCTTTGAGACAATCTTTAGCCAGTTTTGAATATGCTCATGATCGGATTGCTCACTTCTCTATTCATGTTGCTGAAGTCTTTCATGTTTTAAACTTAATAATCTTTAATAATAGTTAGACCCAACATTTGTACTTTCTGTGAGTTGCAATGTGAGCTTGTTTTCCATTTTTTTTAAAAGCTAATAATGTAATTTAGAAAGCCTATTAGGATGATTGTTCTCCTGTGAAGCAATGTTTCAGTGATCAGGAAAGATCTGCTAGGGATTTATCAAGTCTTTGATATAGATGGAGGATTATACATCCCAATGATAACATGTTTTTTTCTCCCAGAAGTAGCTATTTATTTCCGCTTAATTGCTATGTCATCATAGTTATAATGCATGAATGGTTACATGTATACTGCAGATATTTTCCTTCACAATTGTGTTTCTCCTAATTGGCTGACTAATTCGCACATAATGTTACTGCTACATGCCTGCTCTTTTCAATTTCGTTACATAACTACTAGAAAATTTGTAATTTTCGTGTTTAGTTGGGAACAAAGTTTTATATAATTATTTAAGCTCAGTTTCAATTCGAGGGTTTATTTATAAATCTATAAGATATGTTTAAAAGTTCTCTTTTTCTAATCTCAATTGATTTCTTATTGGATGCTGTAATTCTCATTATTTTGTATTATCTCTTACCATTACATAAAGTTTGGTAATCTTTACTTTCATAGTAAGCCCATTCACGAGCTGAGTCAAACTCATAGAATTTAATTGAAGCCCGATGTTGACCTCATTTTTGGCGAGGTCTAGTTTTCCTCGTAGAATTTAGGGTCTAGCCTTAGGATTCTGTCTTTGACTATCTTAGAACCCTAGTAATGGAGCCTGCCTCATTTTAGAAATTCAAACCATTTCTTTACTCTTTCTGGAGTTTCACATGTTCAGTTCTTGATCTCTAGCACTTAGGAGGTTGAAACTAGCAGGAGGGAACTCAAAAGGAGTTTTCATTAGGACCATTAAGCCCTAGGGTTGCCTTATTCACAATTTGCACATTAGCGCGCGCAAATATTACAATTCGGACAGTTGACACGTTTAAATACCATAATTCACATCACCTAAGCCTTTATATATTTGATAATTAATCAAAACCAAAATTAATTTCCAAGATGATCGATCACGAATCTGAAATTTTAAGAAAAAAATCTAATGCGATGCTTTTTTGACCCTATAGTTGATGAGTTTGTCCGAACGATCCCGATGATGAAATAAACCGTACCGACGCGTCCGGAGCGTCAACTTTAGCCAGTAAGGACACCAATTTTGATATGATTCCGAGCGGGATTAAATTTTGCTCGAATTGGCGAAACTTAAGTGAAATAAAAAAAAGTAAAATACCTAATTAAATCCCTAATTCACGCATACAAACCCAGGCTCACGCCTCTCCCTCCCGGATTCTTCTCCATTCGACCGAGCCGCGACACATTTCTCCCCCATTCGGCTGCATCCGAGCCCTCCGCATTTTTCTGAGCGCAACCTAGCCGATCATACCTCCTCTTCTGCGCGATGCTTCGGCTCAAGGTCACCTCCCCCGTACCTTAACTCCTGTCTAAAGCTTCGTCTCTGTCGTCACGCTCCCTGCACCACCCGCTAGCTACACTCCTTTTAGGCTCCTATGCAACCATGTTGTGCAGTGTAAGTCTTAGCGCGTCTTAGGTTCTGAGGTTGTCGTTCAGTACGTCGTAAACCCTCCATCAAAGCTTTTGCATGAAGATATTTACATCTAGTTTTCTTTTTTCTGTATTTGGATGTAATAAGCTGTCTCAAACTACAAGTTTGAGCTAAATATTAAACTTAGTTTGCTGGTTATGGTTCTTAATATGTGTATGTTGGTGACATCTTTATGTTTAAACTCTTGAGCACCCATTTCTGACCTATTTGCTCCCATTTACTCTCATCTTATCCTATAGTTTGTCTAGAATTATCTTATTCACTTTATTTTGCTATAAATTTGATCTATGAATTACATCAGATTAAATTCCATCCATGTTTAATATGTGAAAAAAACAAATCAGGTTTCACCTTCCTGTTGCTTATCATGGACGGGCTTCGTCTGTAGTTATTTCTGGGACAGATATTATTCGTCCAAGGTGAATAGCTTTGACTGATATTACTTGTTATTAGTTTTCTACAAATGTGTTTTTCTTTCTTTGGGCTATTCATTTGTGCATTCACCAATTTGCTAACCTTAATCAATTTTTACATATTGCAATGGGAAAGACTTGTGCCTTTTTTGTTTTACCTGTAATATTATATCTCTATTGTCTAATTTTGAGGGCTCATTGAGAATTGTTTATACTGTTCATTTGCTAAGGCTCGTCTGCTTAGTCAGCAGGTATTAATAGTAAGAACGTAATGCATAGTTGACAAAAGAGCCCCTATTCCAAGGCGCTTCTATGTAGCTTTCTTGAATATTTTGCTTTTTTAAATGTCAACTTTCCAATTAGAATTTAGATATTCTGTAGAACTTCTGTGAGCTATTTCTTTGGCAGGTTAGACAAAAAAAAAAAAAAAAAAACTGCCGATCCTAGATGCTTGCCAAACATGTTTTGTGTGTCTGGATTATTACAAGTACTTATAAAACAAACTGTTCCTATTCAGAATAAAATTTTTTAAATTTTTTGGTGCCAGCTCATCGTTTATAATTGGTTTAAATGTAGATTTGACAGCCATTCCTTAACTTTTCATTATTCATATTGGTGAAAAAGGTGGTTTGCAATTGTTTTAAATACAAATTCGAATATTCACTTTTATACCCTCAAACCATCTACTAATAGTTGTTTGGTATAAAGAGCATTCTTTACATCTTAATAATTGATTTATATTTGTATGTTTACACTCTTTGTAAACATCGAGCAAATAAATGATTTAAACAATCATTTACTCATTTTGTGGTTTTATTTGTATATTTTAGTTTTAATTTATTTATTTTAACATGCATGTGATGATTTGTTAATGAGATTGGTTGTATTTCCTTTTATCATAATGCATCTATTCTGATGGATATATACTTCAGTATGGCTTAAGGGGGATGGTTAGTACACAGGCTGCTGCTGTCAATTTTGTGAATTATGTATGGGTATTAAATGTGCTTAGCTTGTTTATTTTAGGATTACTCGGCTATTAGTGCTGCGGTGAGAGATGCGCCATATGGTTTGCTAGCTGAAAGTGCTTGGGCAGTTCTATAGTCACACTTTTCATCATTTCTGTATTCATGCGTTTTGTTTTGCGGGATACTATAGCTTCTATATGGCTATTAGTATAACTAAAGGGGCGAGATTTCCATCTTATAGTGGCTACTTCTATGTTTTTCCTATGACAAGAATTGGTCTGCCTATCCATGCAATTTATCCATTTTTTGTTATAGGACTTGTAAAACTAATGCTATATATGCCTTACCAAATTATAGCTTTTATGGCAACTGAGGTCCGGAGGGCAGTAAATCCCAATGAAATATGATATGATTAAGGGGTTTGATCTCAACTCTTGCAATAAGTTTCAAGAGTCAAGATTGATTCAAACTTATTTTATATGAATACTCATATTTAAGCCATAATAGAGAGTAAGAGAAAGCAAAGTAACTTTTTTTTTTCCTTTAATAAAATTCATAATAAAATTATAACAAAAAAGTACAAACAACAACTAGTGTAGAAGGTGGGAGAAAGAGCTGCATAAAGAAAGCTACTTACAACAGAAGTGCAAATAAAGTTAGTGTATAAATTTAAAAATATCTAATGAAATTTTATTGAGTCAAAATTTGTTTCTGTGACGATCGTCAACCAAGCACTCTAGTAATTCCTCTTTATTAAAGTATAGATAGCATGATACTGTGGTTTGAAGCATAAATAATAAAATTGGCATGAATCATTATAAATAATAATAGATTATTAGTGTCATCATTTCATTATGTAGAATAATAGTATAATGCATTAATAAACATATTGCATATTCTAAATTTATTATGGAAGAGGGTAATTGAACATATGTTAAGATGTATTACCAAGATTTCTCATAATAAATTTGGATTTATGCCTGACAGGTCAACTATGGAAGCTATACATTTATTGAGAGGTTTGATGGAGAAGTACAGAGATAATAAGGAGGATCTTTATTTGATTTTTATTGATTTAAAAAAAGTTTACGATAAAGTTCCAAGAGATATCCTTTGGAGAGTCCTTGAGAAGAAAGGTGTTAATATGACTTGTGTTCAGGTCATTTAAGATATGTATACTAGAGCTGTTGCATGTATTCGAACTGAAGGGGGATTGACCAAATATTTTCCAATTTCTGTTGGTTTTCATCAGGGTTCAGCTTTAAGCCCATTTCTTTTTGCTTTAGTTATGGATGGTCTTGCTGGACATTTACAATAGGATGTACCTTGGTGTATGTTTTTTGCTAATGATATCCTTCTCGTGGATAAGACGAGAGAAAAGGCCCAAGAAATACTTGAATTATGAAGGTCTACTTTGGAGTCTAAAGGCCTTTGTTTGAATATAACTAAAACTGAATACATGGAATGTAATTTTAGTAATAGCAGCTCTTGTGACCGAAGTGTAACTTTGGGTGATCCAATTATTAAAAGGTGTGAAAGATTTAGATATCTCAGATCTATTGTTCAAAGCGATGATGATATTGATGGGGATGTTAATAGTAGAATTCGAGTTGGTTGGTTGTAGTGGAGGAATGCTTCGGGCCTATTGTGTGATAGAAAAGTACCACTTAGACTGAAAGGAAAATTTTATAAAATAGTGGTGAGAACTGCGATGCTCTATGGTGCTGAATGTTGGCCTTTAAGAGAGAAGCATAATACTAAGTTTAGTGTTGCTGAGATGAGAATGATTAGGTGGATGAGTGGCTTTATACTTAGAGACAAAATGCAAAATGAACATATTCGTGATAGGGTTGGTTTTGCTCTAGCGATGGACAAAATTAGAGAGAGTTGCCTTAGATGGTTTGGCCACATTAAACATCGACTATCTGGTGATCCGATTAGGAGACTAGATGTTTTATATTCGACTTATGTTAAGAAAGGAAGAGGTAGACCTAGGAAGACTTGGGCTTATTGTATAAAAAATGATCTTAATTTATTAGAATAAAATGAAAATATCACGCTAAAAAAGGCGCAATGGAGATTTATGTAGCCGACCCCACTTAGTGGTATTAAGGTTTTGTTGTTGTTGTATTGTGTTGTTCGTAATCATTTGCATGACAAACTATAAGTAATGTAGTTTTATTCTAAAATTGTCATATACAATCATATTAGGTTTAATTATACATCTTCAAATATGACTTATCAATTATTTCTCACTCAATTGTGTACTTGTTTATTTATCCATAGTTTATTTTATCAAGGTACTCTGGAATTGCTAAACATAACCCCATGAAAATTTAATGATCTTTAATATTTGTCATTATGTGGGCTTATCAAGTCATCTGGCTAATATCTAGAAAGGTGACATTGACTTATACCAATTCGCACAAACATATAATTTTTGTATATTTTGTTAACAAGTTTTCAAGAGTTATTATGTAGTCAATATGAAATTCTAGTTTTATAAAAAAATATGATTTATATGAATAAAATTTATTACATTTAATAGAGGTAAAATACCATGGGCTTCAAAAATTCATGCCTCAACCTCTCTTAAATCGAATGACAAGTGTTTACTTTGAGGTTTCCGGTCAAATTTTTAAAAAGCAGATGAAATTGTAGCTAAAACACTTGAGATTGTTTTCATTTTGCAAGAACTTTAAATCTAAAGTTCAAAATTTCCCATTGGTGCAAAGATCTATGATTAATTACTTATTTAGATAATAGGAGAACACTTGTCATTAGGATATTGATTGCTCAGTGTATAGTAGCACTAATTAAGGTTTCAAATTATGAAAATTTTCATCTTGAGCTTAAAGTTAATGGTTGAATGAATGATGATGAACTCAGTCAAGATCATATTATTTCATCCTGGGTTATGGATCATATTTTATTATATTGTTTTGTAGATAGTCAACCCAACCTGATCAAAGTATTTTTGTCAGCAGTTATAGGTTTCTTTGTCTAAGGACATCTTGTAGATCTTGGGTGAATATTTGTGATACTGAAGTTAACTTAAACAACAATAGGAAGATCAAATATTATTACTGAAAGCAAATAGGTTGTTACAACCAATATACTTGGAAAAGAAAATACAACAATGTGACAATTGGAAATTTGAAATAGCAATAGACACAACACAAACACTCGAGCTAGGGTGGGATCTCGGGGTGGTGGTGGTAATCAGCAAGGGTTTGGAAAGTGGCGGCAAGTTGCAGAGCGTTGTCCAAGTGTGTAGATATGACAACAAAGCAATAGGTTCTTGCTGTCCTGGGTGGCAGCAAGGTGGTATTCGGGTTCCCATTGGCTGGAACAACGATTATGTGGCAGAGATGCTGTGCAGGAGGGCTGGGACTGTGGCTAGGTGTTCGGTACGTGATCCAGGATGGCTAGAACAGTAGCTAGCGGGAAGGGGAGAGGGTTTATGATCACTGGAACAATGATGACAAGTGGGTCTGGAATCACAAGAAACTTTGATTGAAATGTAGAAACTATAGGAAGAATAGCGTCGATAACTATTTTAAACGGCTGCATCAGGTAACAATGACCGGTAGTGTGGAGAGGATGTGGAAGGGGAATGAGGAAGTTAAACACCACCCCGGGAGAGAGAGATAGCTAAAGCATCACCCAAACACTCGGATACAATCCTAAAAGGGAAAAACAGACGTCGACATGTGTTCTAAACAAAAGTGACTATAAAAACTAAACCTAGAACATTAAAAACACGAATATATAATAATATGATAACTAGGATTGGCCCAAGAGGATCGGCCAACTCAAAATGGAAAAAAAATGGACCAAAACGGTCCCCCATGTCGGGAGCAGTGGGTCCATCATCAGTCTCCTGGGACTGGGGGAGCTTCGATCTCATTTGTCGAAGCCTTTGTCTCCTCATAGTAATCAAATCAGCCCCATTGAAGGTAACACAATTGTTGTCAGCTTTAGGCACGCCACTCTTGTAGACGTATCCCAAAGCACGTCCTAGTAGAGCAAGTATCTATCCACTTTTGACAAAACTCGAGCTGAAGCTGCCCGCGGATGGGTATTCTCACGAACCAAGTCTCAAACTATCAAATTTATAATTAGTTTCTTCCACTCAAATTTCCTTCGAGTGTATCTAGTAAAAAAATATGTAATGAGGAAGCAACTTTGGGATGAAATTTATGGTAGGTTGAACAACTCTCACTAATGAATATTCAGGAGGGGCCTTTTCTTCTCATCTTCTCAGGTAGAACCTGGATCCCATTGTAGGATTTTTATCCCCATCACGCTTCGAAGAAAATTTTCAAAGCTCATCCCTCGTAATCGTATTTTGCTGAACATATTTTAACACCCAACTGAGTTCATTTAGTCATCTAGAAGTGGCACAAAAGCGCCTCATCTTTGATATGTTAAACCTCCCTCACAGGGGCAACTCAGGATGTAGGCTATATGTCTGAAAATTCTAAAATCCTCTTATCTGAGATTGCCCTGTGTTTGGTATCAGCTCTTCAAACTCATGACTTTTTCAAACATCCAATGTCAATTCTTTTGATGCTCTTCTCGACGCTTGCCAAAAGATGGTTCAAAGCACCAATACCTCATATTCTGCCCGAACGCCCTCAAAGTTACTACCTTCTAGAACAACTACTATTAAGTTAGCTGAAATCACTCTCCTGAGTTTAACTAGGGTTGATGGTGTCTTACTCTGTTAAATTTTGAATTATGCTCTAATTGATTCCATAGAGAATTAACCTATAAATAGGTGAGTACAAGTACAAGAATAAGGAAAGAAATTAAGTACTTCCTATAATTATGGAATAACATAAATAGCTAAAATTAAGGAATTAAAATAATGAATAAATATAGAAAGTATTAAAGTATATTTATGAGCGTAATTCCACACTCCCCCTCAAGTTGGGTTGTACAGATTGTACATGCCCAACTTGTTGTTTAGCTCATCAAAACTTGACTTAGGGAGCCTTGGTGAGAATGTCTGCGGTTTGGTCTCTAGAAGGAGTATAGACCAATTCAATGATTCCATTGTCCACTTTCTCCGAAATGAAGTTCCGATCAATCTCAATGTGTTTTGTTCGGTCATAATGAACAGGGTTCTTTGCGATACTGGTTACTGCTTGATTGTCACAGAGCATCCTGATAGGATTTTCTCCCATAATCCCAAGCTCCTTGAGAAATCTTTTGATCCACATTCCTTCACGGATACCGGTGCTTAGTGCTCGTATTCGCACTCACGCACTACTCCAGAGATACCACCGATTGCTTATTGCTTCTCCATGTCACTAGATTGCCACATACATAAGAGCAATACCCAGAGGTTGATCGTCGGGTGGATATGTCTCCTGCCCAGTCAGCATCAGAAAAAACTTCTACTCTTTGATTATCATTCTTTTTAAATAATAATTCTTTTCCTGGAGTCATTTTTAAGAATCTTAAGATTCGGTTAACAACTCCTATATGTTCCTCAGTAGGACAGTTCATGAATCGACTCGACTTTGCTTCGTTGAAAAACTTATGTCTGGTGCAGTGTGGGATAAGTAAATAAGTCTTCCAACAAGCCGTCGATATCGTCCTTTGTCGACGTGTAAACTATCCTTCTCCATTCCGATTTTATTATACGGTTCATTGGAGTATCTATTGGTTTGCATCCAAGCATACCAGTTTCTTTCAATAGTTCCAATGTGTACTTTCTTTGAGTTAAGGCTATCCCCATTTTGGATCTTGCAACTTCCATTCCCATGAAGAACTTCAAGTCTTCGAGGTCCTTGATTTCGAATTCATGGGCTAGAAACTTCTTCAGTTTTGTCAATTCTTCAGTGTGATCACCTGTAAGAATGATGTCATCAACATACACGATGAGTACAACAATCTTCTTCTCGGATCTTTTTGTGAACATTGTATGATCAGCCTGGCTTTGAGTATAACCACATTTGATTACTGAATTGGTGAATCGGGCAAACCAAGCACGGGGAGATTGTTTGAGACCATATAGAGATTTCTGGAGCTTGCATACTTTGCCACTAGGAAAGGATCCTTCTAGACCAGGAGGTAAATCCATGTATACATCCTCTTCAAGATCTCCATTAAGGAATGCATTTTTGACATCAAGTTGCATTAGCGGCCGATCTCGATTTCTTCACGATGAGAGTAGAAATCTAATGGAGTTCAGTTTGGCTACTGGGGCGAGTGTCTCTTGATAGTCAATTCCATATGACTTCGTATAACCTTTTGCAACCAGTCGGGCTTTTAATCGATCTATGTTTCCGTCTGCCTTACATTTGATTGTAAATAACCACCTGCATCCTACTGGTCTCGTATTCTTGGGCAAATCAGACACAATCCACATTCCATTCTTTTCTAGTGCAGCAACTTCATTCACAACTTTTCTCCATTTTGGGTGTGAGAGTGCTTCCTGAATAGAATTTGGGATCTCTATGTTGTCAATAGCAGTGACAAATGCATGATAGGGAGGAGATAACTTCTCATATGAAATAAATCGAGAGATAGGATGTTGAGTGCAAGGAACATCAGAATCATCTCTCACAGGCGGGGTAAGCTCATAATCACTAGTTTCTATAGGTTCCGTACCTGAGTTAGTTTCAGAGAGGTTTGGAATCGGATTAGATTCTTGGACAGCAGCTGGAAGCGGTGTTTGGTTCTCTATTCTTTCAGCAGTTCTGATCCTTCTTGTATAAACCCGAAGTTCCTGAGGTGCGGGATGTGTAGATGGGTTTGGCATAGGAGATGGAGGAGGTTTGACAGTCGGTGAAAGACCCGTGTCAGTTGGTAAAAGAACACAGGGCTGTTGTTCACTACGACTCTCCCCCTGAACGACAGACTCTGGGTAGTATGACTGATGATAAAAAAAGATGACATCCATAAAATTATAGATCTTTTTAGTTGATGAGCAATAACACTTGTAGCCTTTCTTATTGGCTGAATACCCTATGAAGGTGCATTTGACTGATCTGGGGTATAATTTACTGCGGTGTTGTTTGTGAATATGAACAAAGACGGAGCAACCAAATAATTTGGTAGGGATAACCGAAGGGAGGACACGGGTAGTTGGAAAGGAGCGAAGGAGGACATCAATTGGACTAAGGAAACCCAGAATACGAGAGGGCATCCGGTTTATGAGATAGGCAGCAGTTAATGTTGCCTCGCCCCAATAACATTTAGGGACCGATGTGGTGAACATGAGACTGCGGGCTACCTCCAACAAGTGACGATTTTTCCGCTCGACAACCCCATTTTGTTGAGGAGTATAAACACAAGTGCCAAGTTGAAGGATGCCATTGTGAGTAAGAAAAAGTTCCTAGGGAGATGTTGAAAAAATCTCGTGCATTATCTGTTTTAAGAGCCTGAATCTTTCTGTCAAATTGAGTGAGTATCATTTGATAGAAGACACGAAATATTGGTCCTACCTCGGATTTATCACGCATTAGATAAATCCAGGTCACGCGTGTGTGATCATCAATAAAAGACACAAACCATTAGGCCCCAGAAATATTTTTTTCACGAGAAGGACCCCAGACATCACTATGGATTAGAGAAAAGGGACGAGTGGGTCTGTATGATAAACGAGGAAATGAAGTACGAGTGTGTTTGGCAAGTTGACAAAATTCACAATTAAAGGTGGTAAGACTTTTATTAATTAATAAATGACGAAACAGTTTCCCAAGTACATAAAATTGGGATGACGCAACGATAATCAGGTAACATGATTTCACTATCATTATTAACACTGGAATGAAAGACAGATGTACTAAGAGGATTTAAGCAAGACAGACTCGATACAGGAGCACGACCAGTGGGTGAAACAAGACCAACAGAGGGTTTGTTGAGAAGATAGAGACCACTGCGCAACTCGATCGCCAATCATCCTCCCCGACTTCAAATCACGAAATTCACGAAACATATGGAAAAAATTTAGCAACACGATGATGATCATGAGTGAAACTTACTAATAGAGGCTAGATTACGATTCAAAGTAGGAACATGAAGACACAAAGTGAGGAACGGATCCGGAGAGATGCGGACGGAACCAAGACTAGCAGCTTTAGAGGCCGATCTATCGGCGATCCGAACGATGAGGGTCGGATTACACGGTCGGTAATCCACTAATAAGGAGATATCCCTGGTCATATGATCGGAGGCACCTGAGTCAACAATCCATGGGCGAGAAGAGGTTGAATCCAAGACGAAAGCAGATGAGGAAATACCTTGTTGGGCAACATGGCCGGTGGCACCTGATGTTATACTAGGAGGATGGACTGGAGACAGCTGACCGAGCATCTTCTGGAGAGCATGAATTTGTTCTTCGTTGAACGGGCTCGTTCCTGGAGAGGCTTCGGTGGTGATGGTTGTAGCTGCCCGAGAATCACGTTTGGTCTTTCCATTGGCGGGTTTTCCATGAATCCGCCAACAAGTATCCCGAGTATGGCCAGGACGGCGGCAGTGATCACACTAAGGGCTGCCCTGGCGTTGGCGGTTGTACGTGGGTGGGATGTGAGCGACGAAGGACGGATCCGTCAAGGACTGAAGTGGAAGAGGAAGCACCTAACATGACCTTTTGGCGACTCTCTTCGCGGCGCACATCAGAAAAAACTTCACGAATTGTTGGGAGAGGTTTCGAACTCAAAATCCACGAGTGAGTCTGGTCAAACTCAGATTTGAGGCCGAGGATAAATTTGAAGGTGCGCTTCTAATCCACGATTTGGCGAAATATGATAGTCTCTTCGGGACACTTTCAAGGGTACACCTCGAATAGATCTAGTTACTGCCAATATCGAGTAAGAGTATTGAAGTATTGAGTGACAGAGAGATCACCTTGACGAAAGTCATGAAGAAGGGTCTCAACCACGAGAGTTGGCTGTATTATCCGAACTAGAATATGTCTCACGGGCAGCATCCCAGATATCCTTAGTCGTGCTATAGAGAAGAAAATTCTCGCCAATATCAAGGGCCATCGAGTTAACAAGCCAGGCCATAACCATATTATTCTCGGATTTCCAAGTTTTGTATGACGGATCTGTCGTCGCCGGAGCTGGAGCATCACCAGTGAGGTAGTCATCTTTGCCTTTGCCGCATACAAACATCATGACTGACTGCGACCATTGGAGATAATTATGGCCGATGAGTTTGTGGCTGGTGATGAGGACAAAGTTATTGTCTGAATTGCTAGGCAGCAGAGACTCAGTTGCGGAGGGGTGGCTAGAAGTGACATCACTAGTGGAGGACGAGTTGCCGGCATGACCGTACTTAGTCATTGGAGAGGAGAGAAGTTTAGCGGAATGACCAGAGAAGAGGTTGCGTCGACGAGGAGCACGGCTGGAACGGGCTGTGCTTGCGGTTGGTCGCGGAAGAAGCATCGGCGATTCAGTGCTGCGCTCGGACGAAAACGATCGCAGGAAGCAGATCATGACGATTCACGGTTGGAACAGACGATCGATCGCAAGAAGCAGACAAGCGGCTGGAACATGACGTGAAGATCGGGATAGGCGCGATTCACGGCTGGAACGGGACGTGACGATCGGACAAGCGAACGATCGATCGATCGAAGGAAGCAGACGAGCGCACGATCGATCGCAGACGAGCGGACGATCGATCGTAGACGAGCGGACAATCGATCGCAGGAAGCAGACGATCGAGCGGGGCGAGGCTTTGATCGAGCGGGACGTGGCTTCGATCGAGCGGGAGAGGCTTCGATCAAGCGGGATGCAGACGTCCGAGCGGGAGAGCTTTATGGCTCTGATATCATGTTAAATTTTGAATTATGCTCTGATTGATTCTATAGAGAATTCACCTATAAATAGGTGAGTACAAGTACAAGAATAAGGAAAGAAATTAAGTACTTCCTATAATTACGGAATAACATAAATAGCTAAAATTAAGGAATTAAAATAATGACTAAATATAGAAAGTATTAAAGTATATTTATGAGCGTAATTCCACATACTCCTTACTTGGAAGTTGAGAATGCTCTCTAAAGTTTTCATCTTCTCCTGGATCACCGTTTATTTCTTCAACTACTCCTTGATCAGTGAAAGAGATCATACTTCTGGTTGAGCAATCAGATTCACTATGTCCAAACTTGTGATACTTGTTCCTAGCTTGGACGAATTCGGGAATGCGGACTGCTTCCACCTGTTCTTCATGCTGAATCGGTTTTCCCTCGGGTGGGGTCAGCTTGGATGTTATTCTGGGTGTACTTATTTTGTAAGATCCTGGGATTGAACCCTGCCTATAATGTGCGGTGGTCGCCTTGAAATATTGCATTTTGCATTAAACAAAACAAGGAAATACATATAGTTACAAAAAAGGGCCTAACCCATCAAAACATGATCCCGGTCAAAACTAACTAAAAGGAAATAGAAATATGAGCTATCAACATTCTTAACAAAAAGCCTGTCATGCATGGCTTTCTTAGCACAAGTATGAGCAACTATATTTTTCTTTCTATTTATGTGCCGAAATTAAATTTGTTTGAACAAAGTCAAATAAGAGGAAGTCCTTATGGTCTCCTCTTCCAAGTGTTGGCGGAATATGCATGTTGGAGCCAAGTAATGATATTTATGTTGTCGCTTTCAATAATGTTGCCCATGACCTCAAACATGCACGACAGTTTCCCTTTCGTGCTTTACATCCTCCATAGAAGGTTCCCGGATATCCCTTTGCAGAATTCTCGTGAACAACACTGTGTCTTTTCCTCTCGTTTCGGTCTTCAACAATTATCTATTTGGCGTGATTAGTATTTAGAGTGTAGGTAGGGCTGATGTAGGGTGTAAGGATGATTTTAGTGAAAAAGGAGGGAAAATATTTTCAGAGGGTGGGGGGTAGGCTGGGTATGGTGGATGCTAGAAACCTTAAGATAGGATTAGGGCTATACTAGCTCGGATAGTAAATGATACTGGAGTTAACCCTAACCATAATAGGAAAAGCAAACATTATTACTGAAAGTAAATATGAAGATTCAACCAACACACTTGAAAGGGAAACTACAATGACACAACACCTAAAAATCTAGAATAGCAGCATACTTGACAAACACTCAAAATTGGATGGGATCTCAGATTGGTCGTAGTGATCAACGAGGGTTTGGAAGGTGGTGGTAAAAGGGGAGAGTTGGGCAAGTGGGCAGATATGACAACAAAATAATAGATTCTTGCTGACCTATGCAGCAACAAGGTGAAATTTGGTTTCTCGGGGGCTGGAACAACGAATATGTGGCGGAGGCAGTTTAGAGGGATGGAACAATAGATATGTGCCAGAGAGGAAATGTAGGAGGGCTGAAACAATGGTTAGGTGGCAGTGACATAGTCCGGAATGGTAGAAACAACACCTGATGGGAAGAGGAGAGGATTTCTGGTGGTTGGAACAACGATGACAAGCGAGAGTGTTGTAATCACGAGAAACTTCGGTTGGAGTGCAGAAAATGCAAGAAGAACAACATCAACAACTGTTTTGGGCGACTTGAGCAGGGAACGATGACGGGTAGCAATGTGGGGAGGATGCAGAAGGTGAATGGGCACTATATCAAAAAAGCCATATCTGGAGCACCACCCAAACCCTCAGATACATCCCTCAAACACAGAAACGGACACCAGCGAATGTCATAAGAAGACTAACGAAAATAACTAAACCTAGAACATCAGAAATGTGAATATATACTAATATGATAACTAGGAGTGACTCAAGAGGACAAGCCGACTCTTCGGAATGGAAAAAAACTTGAATCAAACTAGTCAAGGCAAACAAGCTGGTCTTGCATCGTTTGCAGGAGTCCCGTGCCAATTGACACTATTATATTACAACCTCAACTGCTACCTATGTATTCTCGGACGGTTTTCTATCATTTGAGTTGTGAATCATAAGGTACAATTGATTGAAAGAAAGTCTTCTGTCTCGAGGTGTACACGAATCGAACACAAACTAACAGAGCTCGTGTTCGTGTTCGGCTCGTTTGAAATTAAGTGTGTTTGAAATAGACTCGTGTTCGAAATTGTTCGTGAAGTTGCTATTCGTGTTCATTTCGATTTGTTTGAAATTAGTTCGATTTTGTTGAAATGATTTCAGGTAATTCGTTTTGGTGTTATTGGAGGTGTTATTTAGGTTATATTGAAGGGTTAGCGTGGTTTCGCGATAAGTGGTGTTATTGGCAGTGTTATTTGGGTTGTATTGCGGTGTTACTGAAGTTCCGCTCCAAAACAATAAATTCTTGCTGACCTATGCAGCAACAAGGTGAAATTTGGTTTCTTGGGAGCTGGAACAACGGATATGTGGCGGAGGCAGTTTAGAGGGCTGGAATAACAGATATGTGCCAGAGAGGCAATGTAGGAGGGTCGAAACAATGGTTAGGTGGCAGTGACAGTCCGAAATGGTCGAAACAGCACCTGATGGGAATAGGAGAGGATTTCTGGTGGTTAGAACAACGATGAAAACAAGCTGGAGTGTTGTAATCAAAAGAAACTTCGGTTGGAGTGCAGAAAATGCAAGAAGAACAACATCGACAACTGTTTTGGGCGACTTGAGTAGGGAACGATGACGGGTAGCAATGTGGGGAGGATGCAGAAGGTGAATGGGTACTATATCAAAAGAGCCATATCTGGAGCACCACCCAAACCCTCAGATACATCCCTCAAACACAGAAACGGACCCCAGCGAATGTCATAAGAAGACTAGCGAAAATAACTAAACCTAGAACATCAGAAATGTGAATATATACTAATATGATAACTAGGAGTGACTCAAGAGGACAGGCCGACTCTTCGGAATGGAAAAAAATCTTGAATCAAACTAGTCAAGGCAAACAAGCTGGTCTTGTCATCGTTTGCAGGAGTCCCGTGCCAATTGACATTATTATATTACGACCACAACTGCTATCTATGTATTCTCCGACGGTTTTCTATCATTTGAGTTGTGAATCATAAGGTACAATTGATTGAAAGAAAGTCTTCTGTCTCGGGGTGTAAACGAATCGAACACGAACAAACAGAGCTCGTGTTCGTGTTCGGCTCGTTTGAAATTAAGTGTGTTTGAAATAGACTCGTTTTCGAAATTGTTTGTGAAGTTGCTATTCGTGTTCAGTTCGATTTGTTTGAAGTTAGTTCGATTTTATTTGAAATGATTTCAGGTAATTCATTTTGGTGTTATTGGAGGTGTTATTTAGGTTATATTGAAGGGTTAGCGTGGTTTCGCGATAAGTGGTGTTATTGGCAGTGTTATTTGGGTTGTATTGCGGTGTTACTGCGGTTCCGCTACAAGTGTTATTGATGGTGTTATTATGATAGTATTGCAGTGTTATTGCCACGGAATTTAAACAATCAGCATTATTAACGTGCAGAATTAAAAAAAATCAGTGTTATTACGCGCGATTTGTGCGGCAGCGGGTGTTATCGCGTGCGTTCATGAAGGCAGTGTTATTGCGGGTGTATTGTGGTAGTATTATGGTGTTTTTGGCGGGATTTTGTCTTGGAACCATGGTGCTATTGCGGCGGTAGGGCGACAGTGTTATTGCGGTAGTTTTTTTGTTGTATTATGGTGTTATTGTGAAATTTTGCAGTGGAATAGTGATGTTAGTGTCGCGGCGGGGCGACGGTGTTATTGTGGTAGTTTTTTTAGTTGTATTGTGGTGTTATTGTGGAGTTTTATCGCAGTTTTGTGGTGTTATTGTGGAGATTTATCGCGGTTTGGTATGTGGTGTTATTATGACATTGAACTGATGTTATTATGGTAGTATTGTGGTATTATTGGCTCGAGTAAAGCCTAAATCGAGCCCAAACTTAACTTATAGGATTTATAATATTACAATTTATAGGATGTAATTTTTTTTAAAAAATGATTAATTTTTAGAGTATATACTTTTTTTAAAAAATATCATAAATCTTTTATATATGATTATTTTAAATTATTTTATATTTTGAATAATAACTATTCAAACACGAACGAACACATTACTCTTCGTGTTTGGTTCGTTGAATAAACCAAACAAAAAAAATATTTGTGTTCGTCTCATTTGCATATCGAATGAATCGAACACGAACTCCCCGACGAGCCGAATACGTACTGTTCGCAAACAAGCTTTTTTGACAACCCTACTTCTGTCAGCTAAGGTCGACTTAAATTCACCCTTCAACGAAATATTCACCCTAGATCTCTGAGTCCCTTGGACGATGCAGCCCATAGTTGTTGATAATGACCTTTCAATCACGTTGGGTCAATTATCTCGTTTGATTAAGTAGATCAGGAACCACGACGACATGGGACGACAAAACATCGGATCTTGATCGTTTTTTTATTATCGTTTCCCCAATAATCCGCTTTAAGCTTTAAGTGATAAATTTTACAACTTAAAATATATGTTTACTACTATGATATGTTGATTAGTCAATGTTAAATGACTAGTCTTAATCGAAAGTACTTTCCCGTTATCGGGAGAGATAATTAACCATAAGGACTCGTGTCTATGGGAAACCTCGAACTCTAGATCAAAAACTCCTTGCAAAATGATGGTGAAATCTTTGGGTAGTGTTTTATTTACTATTCTATCTACATTCTGAAAATTTAATCCTCCTAAGCTCTCTCAACCAAACAAAATAAAAAATAACAGAGTTCAGGGAGCGGTCAGAATTTTTGGACCCCATAGCTCTATTCACTTAAAAACCAAAAGAAACTAATGTATCGAAGATATATCTTCATCTTTACGGAAAATTTTAATGCTCTAAATTGCAATAAAATAAGGTATTAAAGATTACACGATCACAATGCATATATATCTGTATCTCATGATTAGTTATGATATTTCAACCATGATGAATTTAGTTGTCATCCTTCAACTTCAAACAAGTCTCTGTATTTAAAAATTGGAGGCCAGGTAATTACGAAATAATAAAATGGGAAACAACAACAACAACAACAACAAAGCCTTAATCCCACTAAGTGGGGTCGGCTACATGAATTCTTTTTCTCCATTGCGTCCTATTTAGTGTCATATTTTCATTTAATTCTAATAAATTAAGATAATTTTTTATACAATAAGCCCAAGTCTTCCTAGGTCTACCTCTGTCTTTCTTAACATTAGTCGACTCTAAAACATCTACTCTCCTAATCGGGTCATCAGATGGTTGACGTTTAATGTGACCAAACCATCTAAGGCGACTCTCTAATTTTGTCCGTCACTAGAGCCACACCAACCGTATCATGGATATATTCATTTCACATTTTTTTTCTGCGTGTAACGCCATTCATCCACATAATCATTCTCATATCGACAACGCTTAACTTAGTATTATGCTTCTCTTTTAAAGGCTAACATTCAACACCATAGAGCATAGCAGGTCTCACCACTATCTTATAAAATTTTCCTTTCAGTCTAAGCGGTACTTTTCTATCACACGATAGACCCGAAGCATTCCTCCACTTCAACCAACCATCTTGAATTCTACTAATAACATCCCCATCTATATCACCATCGCTTTGAACAATAGACCCGATATATCTAAATCGTCCACACCTTTTAGTAATTTGATCATTAAAAGTTACACTTCTGTCACTAGACTACTATTACTAAAATTACATTCCATGTGTTTAGTTTTAGTTTTACTCAAACGAAGGCCTTTAGACACCAATGTAGACATCCATAATTCAAGTTTTTCCTGGGTTTTTTCTCTCGTCTTATGCACGAGAATGATATCATTAGCAGAATGCATACACCAAGGTACATCCTCTTGTAAATGTCTAGTAAGACCATTCATAACTAAAGCAAAAAAGAAATGGCCTTAAAGCCGACCCCTGATGTAATCCAAAAGAAATAGGAAAATATTTGGTCAATCCTCCCTCAAACAACATAAATTTGATTAAAATAATTTCAGTAGATCAAATTAAAACAAATCAAACGCCCAATATCCAACTACATTTAATCCCTAGAAATAGAGTTTAAAACAGTATATAAAAAGAAAAACTCGACATAAATGGTCTAAATATGTAGAATAAAAGAAGGAAAAAGAACTTCAAGGACAAATTCTTTGCTATTAATTTGATTTCTCTAAGTTGTTCCCACTTTTTCTCCTCATCAATCTCCAAAAAAAAAAAAATCCTCCAAAACTTCTCTAGAAACTCTAATAGTATAGCCATGTTTATTGCTCTAAAGTTAAAATTTAAAATCTTATTAATACCCCCGGCTCTAAATAGGCATTTTGGGGCTATCATTCAGAATTTACTGTAGCCACCCCTAGTCTAGCCCATAGGCGCCAAAATTGAAGTGTAGATGCTGGCAGATAGGAGAGCCTAAAGCTGCAACTCACTAGTGCCACAGCACCCACAATGAAGTAAGGGTGTCTTTTTTTCTGTTTTTTAGGTTTGTTTAGTGTTCTAAAACTGGCATCGGGGCACCATAGTTTGCTCCAAAGCGCTACTACTCCCCATTTTCTTTTATGTGTTTGATTAACTGCTAATTTTGCTCCATAACTTTTTCCTCTCCAAAATATGCTCCAGAATTTCAATTTAAGCTTCAAATCATTATTGAACCTAATTGATCAATGGAGGATCAATGTAGATAGAGCTTGAAAAATTTAAAAAATAATGTAATATGCAGAAAGATACAACCTATAAGCATCACATAAATGTTCATTTAACAATGTGTATTGGAATCAACCTTAGCTATGCTATACCAAAACCACCCTTTTGTGGAGAATAACCATCCTGTCCAACATACAAGAGGTTACTACAATTCACAACATTTTTGAGTGCATGGATGCCATCTGATATGTTTTATATTCACGTTAAAAATGGATGCCATCTGATATGTTATAGGGCTCCTATAAGGTATTTAGGAAGCGGGTTTTGTTAGAGGGTAGTTGTGGAATGGGAAGGGAATGAAAATATGGGTGGTTCAAGATGTTTGGAAGGGGTATGATGTGCCGGCTGAAATCAGCTGTTGGACAGCAAGTTGCAGCAAAATGGTAAGGGAGATTCACTACATATTTCTAAACAAGATACAAACACCCCAAAGAAGATGATACAACACTCATGAGATTATAGAAATAGAGAAAATGACTCCCAAACATAATACTAATAGCAAAAGTCTCTCAAAGTGAAAAAACAAACATATAAATAGTCCCTCAAGCAAAAACTCTACTTAAAAATAAGAAAAAAATAGGAAATAAGCCATAAAAGGAAAAAAAATCTCGCTGAATTGGACTATGGGATGAAATTTGCTCGGTTGGGATTCCCGTGATCGCGGATATAACGCGATCGAGACGGTCCTACACCACTATCATAGCTAACTATTCTATTAGTAGATTTCAAGTATCAATGATGCTTGTTACGCCACCATTTTAGTATTTCAAAATAGTTTTTTTCGAGCTGTACAGGAATTTCTCCTTGTCCTTCTATATACATGATACTATAATTACTTCTTTTTTTATTTTTAAAATTTATTTTGTATTATTTTTCAGAGGCCAAGGTCATCCAATAGGCAGCTCATCGCCTTATTTTGGGCCTACAAAGAAACTGGATTTTGAACTCGAAATGGTTGGCTTCAGTAACTTCAAACTCGTAGTTTTAATGTATTACTACACACCATTCAACTAAACTAGAACTTAATCATTCATAATTTTGTAGATCATGAATTCATGACTGTTCTGTAGTATGTCATAAATTTAGCATTAACATCTCTTTAGTGGATTTAATATCTTTTCAGGCTGCTATTGTTGGTCCAGGCAATGCGTTAGGCAAAAATATTGATGTTAACGAGGCATATGACCACATTTTTGGACTTGTGCTTATGAATGACTGGAGTGGTTATTATTGTTCTTCTTCTTGTTAATTTCAATTTGTTGCTTAGCTTGCATTGGTGTTTCCAATAACTAGAGCTGCTTTTACAGCCAGGGATATCCAAGCATGGGAATATGTCCCCCTTGGGCCTTTTCTTGGAAAGAGTTTCGGTAAGTAGAGTAATCTCTTCTTTTTTTATTTTTTTGACACCCTTTTGCTTGTGTGCTATCTTTCTAGAATCTACTGCCCTGCTAAATTGAGGTAATTATGTAATAAATGCAATTAGGTACAACAATATCTCCCTGGATTGTGACCCTTGATGCTCTGGAACCTTTTGCTTGCGATCCACCAAAGCAGGTAAGTAGACCTTTGGCCGTCTCCTCTTCAGCAATTTTAGTAATAGAAAGGAAAGAGCAAAAGAAAGTAGAATCTTTTTTTAAAAAAATGTAACTTGCCCCACTATGTTCAAAGAAATTGCTTTCTTGTCCTTTCTGAGGATCTGTGACCTTGTATCATGAAGGCATAATACGAGCAATGGCTTCAGTTTATAAATCAGGTGACAGTAAGTCATCCAAAAATGATGTCACATTCAAAGTGGTTTATATTCCGAGTAAAATAGTTTTTTTTTCTCTTTTTTTTTTAGATGAAATTTTCATCTGTCATTGCTGGCTGCATGCATCTTTATGTGTAATCCGTGCAGTGTATAAAAATCACTGTAACAATTCAGTTGCATCAGATTATATTTAGATTTTTTTTTTAAAGAATTCCATAAAAATGATATATATTTCCACAAAGATTAGGGCAAATTAAAACATTTTATTCCACTGACAAAAAATATCACAATCCCAAATACATAAAAGATAGACCTACAATTCGAGATGTATGCAATTCTCTCCTAAACTCTAACTCCTAAGATTATAGACAAGAATCACATGCCCTAACCCTAATCATATTAAGCCTTATTTATACCAAACAAAAATAGCTAATAAATAACTAATTGTCCTTTTAGTCTTGTGCCTAAACTTGGTCTTCAAATTATTTGGCAGTCTTGGTGTGAGTTCGGTGAGACCACTGGATTCATTGGAGCACGAGCCTGAAGATGCCATAGGCATCAGTCTAACATTACTCCCAATCCAATAAGACATATTGTCCTCAAGGTGGAATAGAGGAAGCTGCTGCTTATTCAAGTCGTATGGCTCCCACGGGCCGTCATAATCTGGCAAACATTTTCATTTAATCAACATTTCTTTCCCGCCTGTCATTTCCTCACGCAATCGTCCAGTGGCTCCAAGAGAACTTTTATATCATCAATCAAACTAGGGGAATGTGAAGAAGATGATACATTATCACTAATAGCATGTCTCAACTGCAATACATGGAAACAGTGGATGGAATTTATAAATTTGAACGATAAACCACAACACCAATGCGCTTTGTGATCGCAAAAGGACCAAAATAGTATGTGGAGAGCTTCTCATTCTTGCACCTGGCCAATATCTTCTATCGATAGGGCCAGATCTTTAGATTACTGTATGTCCTATCGCAAACTACACTTCCCTTCGATGTCTGTTAGCTTGCTTCTTCATAAATTTTTGAGCTTTCAATAAATGCCCCTTCAATTCCGCCAACATCTTATGCCTCTTTTCTCACTAATCCACCAGAGACATCGACGTAGTACTGTCATGACCCCCCATATGGCTTGGAAATAATCATGGTGGGAACAGATGATCAGACGATGAGAATTTTCTATATTCATTTAATATTTAAAAAATAAAAAAAACCACTAATCAAATTAAATTAAAGCAGTATAATTAAATTTACGTCATTTCAAGTTGTTCGCACTTTCTATAAATATTTCCTCTTATATTGCTCATCTTTTAGATCACTTAATTATATCTAAAAAATTAGTTTAAACAACTGTGAGCTAACCAAAGCTAATGAATACCCACACTCCTAAACAAAAAACAATATGCATGTTAGTTAAGCTTTTAAATAAATCAATATAAATATTCGATATTATAAAAAGATCATGCTATTCAATAAATCTTACTATATCAATAACATATCTTTAATTTTATATATGCACAACCGACATAAAAGCACCATTTAAAAATCTGTGCCAATGAAAGTACCTCAATACCCATATTCTTTTTCATATAAATGCACGGGTACCTTAGTGTTTTCCGCTAGTATCTTAAAGGGGTCACTCCATCATAGCTAAGCATACACATACAATCAATCTATGTAGATTATATCATTCACAATTTCAAATCACTCAACATGTAATACTATAATGCAGTAAATATTTCAGTATATGAGATTATAAGCATTTACATCGAAATGATCGATAAAATTTAATAATAAAAAATTTAATTACATTACCGAAGCATTAATAACAACTCATACAATTGGTCTATAAGAGATATTAAAATGAGACTGTAAATTTAAGAGTAGGAGTACGCACTAGGATGTTAATTAATCTGTTCTTGAATTTGTCTTGACCTCAACCCTTTTAAGCCTACAATAAATATGGGTACAAAATTTAATTAGTTTTTTATTTAAAATATTTAACTTATATTATTTATGTGTTAAATTTTCATTTTATGCCTTGTGTAATCCTAATCCTAATTATGTATATATATATTATTCAGATTATATGTTATGAAATCCTTAGTAAATATTCTACTCACCCTTAAAGGCTCTCGGTCAAGCCCGAACCCCACCCCCTCTAGACTTCACCTCCTTCCTCTACTGCACGTACGCGTTCTCTGACTTTGGCATGCCTCGACTTTTTTATCGAGCCTCAAAATTTCCTCTCGACTTCGGCTCGACACGAAAACTGCCTTAATGATGCCTCCGCCTTCCTCCACTGCTTGATAGAGATGTCGCCTTCTCCTTCGGCTTCCTCTCTCCTTCTTCATGCTTTTCCTTCGCAATGAATCGCTTGAGACGTCGCCTCCTCGCACAATAACTTCTTTGATGGAACTCCAAACACGCGACTACGGCTCTTCTGATAAGTTCTTGCCTCCCTCATACGACATTTTATAAGCGAACATACCTCTTAGGCTTTCGACCCTTCCCCCCTCTCCCCTACAATTTGTTCGGTTTCCCAACTCCTTTTCTTTTCTTCGATTTCTCTGAGTGTTTGACGATTCAACTCCTCTCCTCTGGGTAGATGAAGCATCACAAGTACTGTGTTCATAATTCACTAAATTGGATGAATCACGACCATATAGATTTTAGGAGTGGTCTCAAAAATTGTATAATATGAAGTGTTGTATCAATACTCTGCTCAGGGTAGTTATTTAGCCCACTGCTTGGGTGTGTCAGATACAAAGCAATGCAAATTGCTCTCCACGCTCTAATTAAGAACTTTGGAGTGTCTATCAGTTTGTGGGTGGTACGTTGTACTCCTCTTCAATACAGTCCCTTGCATTTTAAACATCTCCCTCTGGAAGTGACTCAAGAAAATATTATCTCGATTCGACTATTGATTCTGAAATCCTATGCAAAGGGACCTCTTATATAAATCTACAAAAGAAACAACAATGTAGGGATGACGTAGAGGGATAAAGTGAGTGTATTTGCTCAACCGGTCCAACACCTCCTAGATGACCATAAATCCTTCTGACTGAGGTGTACTTTTAATGAAATTTATCGTCACCTCCTCCCATTTCTTCTCTGGTAATGCCAGAAGTTGTAGTAACCCCCTAGGTACTAATGCCATGTACTTTTGCTGTTGGCACACATTACACTTTGAGACCACGCCCACATCATTTCTCATTCCCACCCAATATAATTATGATCCTATCTTCTGGTATATTTGAGCATGCCCGAATGCCCCTTGATAGCGCTGTCGTAAAACTCCTCTTATAACTTCGATATGTGTCTTGAATTTTAGGGTAATGCATGGTAACCCTGGTAACGTAAATGTCGGTCATTCAAGGAATAAACGGGATAGCTATTCTCACCATTCAATAAAGCTAACCGAATCTTGCCCAATTCCTTAGTTGCCTCACTCTCTTGCCTTAGGACCTCCTAATCTAAAACCAAAGGGATCGACAATGCAGACAGTTGATAATCCTCCATCTATCGTGATAAGGCATCAAAAAGCTTCTCTAATCACGACCAATACTAAATCTCAAAGTAATACTCCAGTAGCTTAGATAGTCACCTCTGATGTTCCTTAGTCACCATACATTATTGTAACTGAAATTTAAGGCTAAGCTGATTTGTGTATACTGTAAATTGGCGCCCCAACAAATATGTTCATCATTTCTGAATAGCAAGCACAATCACGATAAGCTCTCATTCATAAATTGACTTGAGTTTCGCTCTCACAGTCAGGATTTAGCTGAAATAAGTGCTGGGTCACTGACACTGCATAGGGATTGCACCTAACCCATGTCCTGAAGCATTTGTATCTACAATGAAGGGGTGGCTAAACTCAGGTAACACAAACACTGGTACACTCATCATAGCCTTCTTTAACATCTTAAAAGCCTGGGTCGTCTCTTCCCCACACTGAAAGTTATCCTTCTTCAATTACTTCGTCAATTGCCACGTAATTGACCTATAACCCCTTGCAAAGTTCCGATAGTATTCTACAATTCCTAGAAAACCTTTTAAACTCACCCAAGATCTTTGGTAGTGACCAATCTAGTATAGCCACCACCTTGGGTTGATCCGTCGAAATCCCTGCAGCCGACACATGTCGTACATATTCCACTTTTGGCTGGCAAACGAGCACTTCAAGTTAGTGTAGAGCTGGTGCTCACTTAGTCTCGTCAACATCTTCTTCAAGTGCTCATTATGATTTTCCAAGGAACGACTGTACTCTAAACAATCACCAGCAAACACTAACATAAGCTTCTAGTGGAATGGCTGGAACACCATGTTCATCAGTGATTAAAATGTAATCGGAGCATTGGCGAGCTCAAATGACATAACCAAAAACTCGTAATGACCCTTATGAGTCTGATAGACAGTTATTTGGACATTCGATGGCCACATCCGAATCTGATGGTACCTTGAATCCTGAAAAATAATGCGGTCTCAAATAGCTCGTCCAATAGCTCATTAATCACCAGAATGGGAAATTTATTAGATATTGTTTTCATATTCATTGCCCGATAATCCGCACAGAATGCTAACTCATTCTTTTTTTTATCACTAGTAAGAGCGGACTAGAGAAAGGACTTACGCTTGGTTGTATGATTCTTGCCTCTATTATCTCTCATATCAATTTCTCGATCTCATCCTTCTGCAATTGATATGGGCATACAGTGATGGGAGAAAACCCCTACCTCAAGGCTATTGCATGCTCGTGTTCCCTCAGAGGAGGCAATCTGTGTGATAACCAAAAAACTTCTACAAACTATTGTGGGAGCTGTTTGACCGGTGTTGTAATCATTGCGAACACTGTATCATGTGTTTCTTTTATGCAATCCAATTCGACTAAGAATCCTAACCCAACGTCTTGAATTGCCCCAACCATGACCTTGAGCGTAACTAAAGTCTTGCACAAATTAGGATCACAGTGAAGCATTATTGTCTTGTCTCCCTCCTAAAACTCTACTGTCAAAAATCTCCAATTCATCATAATCTACCACAAGGATTGCAACTATTTCATGCCCAATATCATGTCAGTACTCCCTATGTACTATTGAAGAAAATCCTCAATTACTTGAAACTCTGCAGTGTCAAAATAAGATATTTATAAACTCTCTTGCTCTTCTCCACCTGTCCCGTCCCCATCATTACTCTAAAACTTCTTGTTTCAACCATCTGAAGTCTCAATTGTTCCACTGCTTGTGTGGAGATTGTGGGTGGCCTATTATCTACCAACACTACTACGTCCTGCTCTTTGATCTGTCACTAATGTTTTATAGAGTGGGTTTGATGTGAATCCCACCACCAAGTTCATTGAGACTTCTATCATATCCAAGTGAACGCTTTTCTCCTCCACCACCACAAAATCCTTTGTTTCTTCTTCCTATACCTCCCCCACATCGCACACTGTGAGAGCCTACAAGGTTCAATCCTTACAATGATGTATTGGGCAAATTTCTTATCACATCAAAAACATAACCCTTTAGCTCTCCTCTTAAATCTGTCTCTGTAAGACGTTTGAATGTCACTCCCGGTCATGGCTTATTATCCCTATCTCTTGGAGCTTCCCTCAGGTATCCCAAAGTTTGAGATTTTGTTGGTACTGTGGTTGTATCATTGTGATATGATACTCCACTTGTGTTGCTCCTATTAATTCATTCTATTGTATTTTTATCATCAATCAATTGCACTAATTCCTAGTTTTCTCCAATTGTCATAGTCTCAGCAGATGAAGCGTTGCTTAAATTTATGGTTTCAAGCCCTTCCTGAAGTTTCTTCCAATACTTTTGACATCCCTCTCAAGCGGCTAAATAGCATCTCAAATTTCTCTTTATAATCTACAAGAGACTCTAACTAATATGAAAAAATATTCGTGTAAATCTCCTTCTCTCGTGGTTCTGAAATGCTCCGATAATCAATCCTTGAATTCTTCTCATCTTTTAATCGGATGATGTTGTTTTCTCTATTGATACCATACCAGTGACTTCCCTTCCAAACACATGCCACAACGATCAATTTTTCTTCTTCCGTCAGCCCATTAACAACAAATTATTTCTCCATGTGATAAACCCAACCATATGCATCCTCTTCAAAGCTCAACATCTTCAACTTATTTATGTTTAAGTGTCTTCAATTTTCTCGATCGAAAGCTTGTTCCACCCATGAAGCATTGGTTGAATTTTCTTACTTAGCCCATATTGATTTCCTTTCCATAAGTCTTGCTCACCCCCATATCAACTCATCTTTCCCTATAGACTCATGAATTGGCTTCTGCCGGAAGGTTGTCACTATTGTCGTGGCAAAAGGCATTGTCACAGTTGGATGAATCCCTCGGTCGGGATCCCACCAACCGTCGCTCTCTGTTCCAGGTCGAAATCCTTAAATCGATCTTCTCTATCCCCGAATTGCATGTCATTGTTTGTTTCTCCTTCTAGTGCTCGCTTCAACTTGGATGCCGCTCAATCCCATCCGTATGATGCCTCTTAATCCTAGTTCACATGTTGTTGCTTGATCTTGTGGCCTCAGATCCTCCAATGGCAGCGACACTGCCCTTATGTAACCCCTCGTGTCTGATCCAAAATTGCACCCCTTAGCGTCAGAACTAGCGATTCCCCACGTCGTTGACACCATTGTAGGCCGCAGGGGTTGGAGTGGAACTTCATGATCCTCTTCATCATTTCTTCCATGGTCGTAAACTGTCTCTTCATGGACGAGAACCGCCCTTTATGGAAAATAAATGCTTCTACATTCTTGATTTAAGTTGGCTCACCTCTCCTTCAAAATTTTCTTTCAGAATATCGAGGTCTATCTTGGCCATCATTGCTCTCAGGTGTGGCTTTGATACCAATTTGATAGGAACGAGGCAAGTTTCTATAAAGATTAGAACAATATAAAGAATTTACTCAACAGGTCTAAAACAATACAATCCCAAATACATAAAAGATTGACCTACAATTCGGGAGATAGGCAATTCTCTCTCAAACGCTAACTCGTAAGATTAAAGACAATAATAACAAGCTCTAACCCTATTCATATTAAGCCCTATTTATACCAAACAATAATAACTAACAAATGACTAAATTACACTTTTAGTCTTGTGGCTAAAATAGGTCTTCAAATTATTTTGGGGAGGCTCAGTGTGGGTTCAGAGGGATCGCCCAGCTCAGTGGAGCATGAGGTGGAAGATGCTGTTCTAAGAGAATTATTTGGAGTAATTTTGTTTTTCTTGTTAACGGGAGATCAATATAGACTTCATTATATTTTAATTTGCAGGATCCTCAGCCGTTGCCATATTTAGCTGAAAAGAAACATATAAATTATGACATTCCTCTGGAGGTATAATTCTTTATGTTCCATTATCCCTTCGAATATTTTATGTTTACCGTGTCTTGATCAATAAAGCCTAAGATGCTGTATTAGCTTGTGTATGCTCATAGCAATATCTTTCACTGCAAGGTCTCGTTCAAACCGGCAGGGCAAGAACAAGCATCAGTCATTACAAAGAGTAACTTTAAACATCTGTAAGTATTTCATGGTAAAAAATTCAAATAACGAGTGCCATTATTACATGTTTCTTCTGCTCTTACATTCATTATGTACATGGAGTCCACTAGCTATATCTTTTCCTTTTCTAAACTCAGATAAATTATGATTGCTAATATTAAGTAAATTATCGCCTGCACCTCAAAGAAAATTGAATCGGTGGATTCTTCTGAGAGACAAATATGCCTTCTGCTGTGTCAGTCCAAGAGGGACCGATGTGGACTGAGCCCCCCCAGCCCGATCTGCCGGCCCAGCTGAAAGGGGTGGAACCCTTCTGTCATGAGATGGACGATTTCAACTTTCAAGGTGGGGCCTGATCGGCCGCTAATCATGTATGCGAAGAAGGGAAGTAAGGGGGATTTTGTGGAAAAAGTTTGAAGGAGGTATTTATGAAGGCTAATTAGTTAGGGTTTCTTTTATGTTTTGTTTTCTGCAACTTTTTCTTTTATCGTCTTGTTCCTAGTGGCGTCTATGGTTTGTAGACAGACGATCTACTTCTTGAATTGTAGATCATCTCTGTATCTTGCTTATTTGCTTTGATATTAATCGATTAGCCCTAATTTGGGCTTCTTCGCACCTAATTCTCTCAAGTTATTCGCTGATTTTAGCTGTGGTTAGTATCAAATTGGTATCAGAGCATGATCTTGAAGAACTGACAGCAAGAAAAGTTGATGTTTTAGAAGAGAAACTTAAATCTAAGACAGAGGAAATGTTCTCCTCAATTGACAATCGATTCGAGGATGTTGAGAAGATGATAAAAAAGCTTATTGAGATGCAATCTAAGTCTTTGCCGTCGGTCAATTTGCAAACTCTAACTAAGAGTTAACTGGAAAATCTGTGGCCAGATTGAAAGGGAAATAGATTGAACGTGAGGAACATGAGGAAAATATCCATCATCAAGCAACACCCCAAGGAAGGCTCTGATGGGGGGTGGATTAGAGACTTTCGATGGCGGGAACTGGGTCGAAACATGGAGGAAGGGTTATGCAAGGGGTTGGGAGGAGTGCGAAGAAGTAGAGAAGCCGGATGGGATATGACTATATGATCGAAGGAGGGAGTTTCATCCTAGATACATGGGGGGAAAAACACTGGAGAGAGGAAGATGGGGTGGTGAAGCTAGTGTTAGGAAGTTGAAGGTGTTAATCTTCGAGGGGGAAGACGCACATGGGTGGGTGTATTGGGTGGAGTTATACTTCGCGATGAATGGGCTAAATAGGGTGGAGAAGCTCATTACAGTAGGGTTATATTTGGAGGGAAAAACGTTAACATGATTTTAGTGGAGGGAGGCTAGATACCCGATCCATTCATTGGAAGAATTTAAGAATCGCTTGTTGGATTGTTTTGATCCATTCGGGAAGGAGATTTACATAAGTAATTATATGCGTTGACTCAAAAGAGGACTATCATGGAATATAGGGAGAGATTCAAGCCATTGTAGGGACGGCTGAGAGTGATTTCTAAAGCAGGATTGAAGGTGAACTTCATGAAGGGCCTAAAGCCTGACATACTGGCGACACTCTGAGTTTTGAGACCGCGGAGATTGAGGAAGACGACAGAGCTTGCTCGGATGGTGAAGAAGGTGCAAGACAAGAACTATAGATGAAGAAAACCAGCAAAAGTGGCACCATGGGAGGGTTCCATTCGAGTACCTCAACGATCTTGACACCAAAGACCCAAACTGTGTCATTTTAGAATAATGTGCCAAAGGAGCGGAATATGGAGGCTCGTCCCGGAGTTAACTTCAAGTGCTTTCATAGGCAGAGGTAGAGAAAGATGAATTATATTTTCGATGTGATGAGAAGTATGCCCCAGACCTCCAGTGCATCGCGCACTCCATGTCCTTTTAGTTTGTGAGGGGGAGGAGGCGGATAATGAGGAGTCGGTGATACCGGAGGTAACCCAAACGATAATAGAAAAAATAAATATTATTACTTGAAGCAACTAAGCGGTTACAGTCAATACACTTGAAAGGAAAAATATAATAACACGACACCCAAAAATCGTAAATAGCAACACACATGACATAAATAATCAAACTAGAATGGGATCTCGGGGTGTTGGTGGTTACTGGTTAGGGTTTGAACCTCAGACGAGGTAGTCAAGAGTGGGTGAAGGTTAGAAGGTGCAACAACAACAAAGGCTGTGAACGAAAGGGGAGGAGTTGCAGCAAAGGCAGCAAGTTGGAAGGAGAGGAATGGATGGTTGGGTGGTTGGAACTGTAGAAAACAGCTGGAAAAGACTTTTTCCGGGCGGCTGCAGAGAGGGGAAATGTCGGCGGTAGTGACTGGAGATGCAGATAACTATAGGACAAGAAGCGGACGATTGACCGAGGTGGCAACAACAAGAATAGATGGCTGGATTGGGGAAGCTGCAGGGAAAACAACAAGGTGCGGCCATTAGGGATGACTGTAGCATTGGGAAAGATACCACCGGAGTACCACCCAAACCATCAGATACAACCGTCGAAGGAGAAACAAACGCTGACGTCTTTCCTGACAAAAATCTGAGCCAAAACTGAACATTGCGCAGAAGGAATGAAAAACTTTCTCCACGATATGTTTGACCCTATGAGATTAAGGCACACATTGGGTTGGTGACATACCATTTGAAGCTACCACCAGCAACATCATTGCATCTAGTTTTTTATGTATCACAACTGAGGCGTGTTATTGGAGATCGCACACACTCATCTGCACTACCCCCGACGATGATAGAGGACAAGTACATAGTTCTATAGTCTTTGGAGGTTGAAGGGCTACACGGAGGAGTGGGTAGAGCGGAGGAGGTGCTGATTATGTGTGAATATTTGTCAGATTTTGAAGCGATGTGGGATTCGTATGAGGTGATGCAGAAGCAGATTCCATCAATTCATCTCGAGAACAAGGTTCTTCTTTGGGAGAAGAGTATTGATACACCTATTGTTACGCCGATCTAGGAGGGACTGGCTTGGATCGAAGCCACCTAACCCGACCTGCGGCCCAGTTGAAAGGGGCATAACCCTCTTGTCATGAGAAGGACAATTTCAACCCTTGGGTGGGGCGTGATCAATTGCTAATCAGGTATATGAGAAGAAAAGTAAGGGGGTTTTGGGGGAAAGTTTGAAGGGGTCTTATGGGGTATTCATGAGGGCTAATTAGCTAGGGTTTATTTTGTTTTGTTTCCCGGAGCTTTTCCTTTTGCCGTTTTGTTCCTAGCGGCGTCTAGAGTTTGTGGAGTGACAATCTACCTGTTGAATTGTATATCACCCTTGTATCTTGTTTATTTGCTTTGGTATTTAATTGATTAGCCCTAATTTATATTTCTTCACACCTAATTCTCGGAAGTTGTTCGCTGATTTTGGCTCCGATTCGTATCAAATTCATAAATGGACGGGTAAGAAATAGCTTTCTGATTAATTAGAAATAGCTAATGCATTTTTTGTCTGTCTTTTTGCATTTTATCTCATCATTTTTGTTTGTCTTTTTGTCTGCTTGGAATCATGCTCATTCTTCTCAGGAGTGGGAATATTAAAAGCCCGTAACTATAAATTGTGTTGAAGTCTGTTTGGTGGACAATAAGATAAACGAACGGAAAATGGGTGGATTCTCTTTTTCCTTTTCACCTTTGTTCCTCAGGAAAAGAAGATGAAATGGAAAATATTAGAACCTTAGGATCTTTATGCATTCGGCTGTGTAACTGTGAAAAACATGCGAGGGATAAATTTTTTGTCTCTGCTAGCTAGGGGCTATGTAATATGATTCTATCAGATTACGACGAGGTTTCTGCTTACAGCTCAATGAGTAAAGCAATGTCATGAATCTGTTAACTGATTTAACTTCAGGATTTGCTATTTTCGGCTTCATGGAGGAATTGTCTGATAGAAAAATTATTGAGAATGTTTGAACATGCACAGCAAAGAACATAAGAAGGGATGTAGAAATTTATTTCTGAAAGCCGACATACTTTTAGTTTAATATAGGATTTGGCTAGTCTTCTGAGTTGAAATAAAAACTTTGTTTCTTATTGAAAGTTATAATAATGAAAGCTCTTATCCGGTGGAAGGAGAAAAGGATGCCTAAGGAGTTCAACTCAATTATTTTGGACAAGATGATTATAGTGATGATTGTGATAATTGGTTTAAAATTGTGCTAACAAAAATATGCATGTTAGGCACGACTTTCACATGTTATTTCTTATTTAGAGTCTGTTTGGGGCAGCTGCATCTTATTTAAAAGCTGTTGTTCAGCAGCTTTGGCAGGAAACTGCTGCACTTAAGCTACTGCGGATAAGTTGGTTGTCTGTTTATTTTTTTGCTGTTTTAAAACGACTGTGCTACAGCTATTTCTGGACAAATGATTATTTTCTCTGTATTGTAATGCTATTTACAACAGAATTATTTTTATCAGCACATTTCATACTTGAAAGCAAATATAAAGTTCGAACATTACAAAATGAAAATAAACACCTCACTAAACAGTAACACGACTATCAAATTTTAAAAAAAGACTACTAAAATAATAATTAATAATATGATAATATGATAATATTATTTTTAAAATGTAGCTGGTGTAGGTCACGAGATAAGGCGTCATCATGGGACTCCATGCTCGATCACTCTCGACGGTAGAATCCTCCAACCCATCTACCCACCTAAAGAAGCCACAGTTTTTTGTTTTTCTCCTTGGACACCTGCAGAACTGTCTCCTATAGCTATGTGGCTATCGCGAAGTAAACAGAGAATATTGTATTCCACAATATTAGTACAATACTTTGAAGGTACTGGAAATTCTCAAGCCCATCTTTCCTGAAAGCTTAAAAACACAAAACACTCTCTTAGATGTAACATTAGTAAAAATTAATAATAGAAGTAATCAATTAAAGTTTTATGCAGTTATGAGGTCTCTGAGAACACAATATATAAACCAATGAATCTGTCACTACAAGAAGACAGTGGATCTTATAAATAAAAGTTCTTGTTTGTCTTTAACCCACATAATACCAAGATCGTGTGTCACATACATATCACCAAAAAAAAGACTGTCTAGAAGAGCCTCAAAAATCATAAAATTGAAAAATGAGAGGAACTTGGTCGCCTTCATTGAGATTTCAGATGTGAGAAGAACCAATAACGAAATATAGGTCATCCAGAAGAATCCTTAAGGTCGAATGTCCCATCATAGACCTCCAAAACCCGTAAAAAATGCAATATTTAGATTATGTTCATTACCCAAGGTTGTCTCATCTGTCATCCAAGTGAGAAATAATACATGTATGAGGAAAAGAAATATATATTACTTGTATAAAATACTGATACAATAAACATTAAATGCATAAGAAAAAGAAATGTACATGACTTGTATAAAATACCGATACAATATACAGTAAATGCTTTTAAAACACGTTATAAATAAAATAGCAACAAAAAATAGACGTTTCCTTTATTCAGCCTCCAAATATAGCATTCGTAATTTGTTCTCTTAACTCTATTATCTCGCTTGAACTTTCCGCATCTCGAGTGCAAGTCTCAGACGCATCAATTTCGGCCTGTGATAAAGATTTTCCAAGATATTTATGTCTCAGTAGGGACATGTAAATGATCTTCATCAACTCAACTAAAATCAATTTTGTTGCGAGAACGATACAGCCGAATGTAGGCTCTGTTTGGCGCAATTGCTGAACTTCTAATTTCAATTGTAATGTCTGAAATTCGTCTTGCGGAAGTCTAGTCTATCTGTTTAGTGCAGATTGCGTGGAAACAAATGTGGAGCCGCTGTTTGTAGAAAAATGACCATTTTGTCCATGTTTTGTAAAATAGTTTAAAAGATAACTGTAACAGCCGCATTCTAATGAGAAAAGAAAAATGGTCTGACAAATAGGAAAAATCTCAGAATGATTAACAAAAGAGATATTAGTAGCAAGAAACTAAATTTTTATTATGACACGCTGCAACTCTGTATGAGCTGGATTTGAAGATTACCAATTCATAGATTAGATTTTCAACTTTGTTCCTTCCATCTCTAAACTCTTTGCTCCCTCGAACTTTAAAAACCCCCCCAAATAATGCCCCGACCAGCTCAAAGGCTTAGAATTTCTAATGCTGGAACAACAATCGAGTGGAAAATTCAAATTGAATGTCAATTGGCATCACTGACTAATTAATCATTCAAATAATTGAAAGAGTTGAGAAAGTAAATGTGCTTGTTTAAAATATATTTTTCAAAAAACACTTAACAATATAATTAAAAATGTATGCTTCAAATGTTTCCTTAAATAATCCAAATTAAACTTTTATTTATACATCAATTATCTAGTGTTACAGAACTTGAGCATTATATGAATGCTTCCTTGGATCTCTTAAAAGCATGTTAAAAATATGTGTGAATTCCATTCACTGCTCATTTTTTATAATTCTCAAAGAAAGTAATTGCTGCAACCTAGCTATTAGAAATTGGAGAGAATAAAAGATAGTGCACAATGTTATTTGCCTGTTAATACCTTGATTCCCAAAATTGATGAAGCAAATAAAAAAAATTTACAAGACTTCATCTAAACAGCATGCGAATTACATCATCTTTCTTGAGGAGGAGGGTTCCAATGTCAGCCCAAAGCCCGGAGAAAAAAACCGTGCCCCAACCCTGGGCAAAAGACTAACCTCTATACAGGCTGAAGCAATGAACTCGAGCAGGTTGATCTTCGGATCGGTGACAAACGTCGGCAATGACGTCGCTATTGCCTGGATCAGTGGAGCCACTCCAACAGTAACGCCGAGAGAGGAAGACACTTCAAGGCCGTCTGTGAGTTCTCGGACAGGTTTGGAGGTGCGTGACGGAAGCACATACATGCGAAGACTGCCAGATTGATGGTTAATGAGTTCCGATTGCTATGGGGGAGGAGACGATACCTCGCTTCATGGATTCGTTGTTGGTCAGGGAAGAAGAGGCGCAGGGGCCGCGGGTTGGGCAGGCGAGATGGCGAGATGGACGCGGTGGCAATTTGGAATAATAGCAAGGCGAAAGTGCGGGGCCGTGGGGTCGCGCACCAAACAAGATTTTTTCGCGCTTCGGGGCCGCGTCGCGTGAAAACAGCTACGCCAAACGAAGCCGTAGTTGTGGAGAGTCATCTGTTAGTCGTTAAAAATGTATGACTTGAAAAATATAAAATGTAGTTTTATAAAAGTGTTTTGATTTAATTTAATGTATATATGTATTTTTGAAAATAATATTTTAATTTTAAAAAAATGAGAATAGACGAATCTTATTCATTTAGTAGTTTAAATAAACGAGCACAATATCACAAGCGATGCATCTATCCCGAGGAATAGTCACACTACTTGATGATATGACTCGATCAAATAAACTACAGAATTTATGACATCCGTTCTGGTCTTCTAACCTTTTATTTTGACCAACAAGTTCCCCTACCTAACTTTAAAAATTGAACAGGGTTTATATTATCTAGGTTCTTAAAGTTCCCTATAGAGCCAAACCTCTATAGTTAATTACCTCTCAAATAACCGAAGTCATTTAAGAGAACTCTCGATGATAATCAGAGGTATCTATCTTCATGAATTCAAAAGTTAAGGTTTTTAAGGTTGGGCATAGAAAAGTCAAGTGGGGAAAGAAACCAAATAAGAGCACTTATTTCTGGAATCAAATGAAAGAAAAATAGGAGATGTCACGGATCCCGAGGAGAACCTCGATGACTTTCCAAACAATCTTATTGTTGGGCTTTAAATCTTGGAAGCGAATTTATTTAGATTTCAGTCTTGTCAATTATTAATTATAGAAATTACATTTGCGTAATATCCGTTTATGCAAATAACCTAGAAGATATGAAGATTTACGTCGTATCGGACGACGACCTCAGAATCTTAAGGCGAGTTAGAGCTTAGATTGCACAACATGACTGTGCAAAGGCCTAAAAGATAATGTGAGGATTTGTCACACTAACCGGACTACCTCGAAGTTCTGTGGCTCGTTATTTAAACTAAGAAAATGTTTAGCCAGTGTAGACTTGTTTTGCTGTTGTAGATTCTCCTCCGTCCGCTGCATCTTCGTCGTGCTGCCCTTGAAGTTTTGCTCCGTGCTCCATGTCGTAGCGATATCGTGCTCCCGGTTTAAGTTTAAGGTGTACATGCAATTGTTAGGTCAGTGGTCTGTCGCTGGGTACCTACTATAATACCAGACTACTGTACTCCTATCTCTAAAATGGTATGATACACATAAATAAAGAGACAGTATAAGGTACAGTAAAGGGAAAACAATAGTAGAGAAGGCGCAGTAAACTGTACAAGAAGGAAAACAATAAAATGTGCAATAAAGAAAATCAATAGTAAAGTAAGTGCAGTAAAATGTACAGTAAAAGAAATCAGTAGTATGTGCAAGAAAGTAAATGGTTGTAAACATAAAATGAACTTATATATCTGACGGGCCTACTATTTCCTGCAAATGGGATCAAAATCACAAGTACAAGTGAGCAAGTATAGTAGGGGGTTTAGCAAACATGTATTTATATACAAAAGAATAAATGTCAAAAGAAAAGAAAACTCAGTGAAAATCAAGAGTGACCCACGAAAATTGAAAAAGACGATAGTAGGAAACACGCGAAAAACACGAAGAAAACTGTAAGCATCAGGTCGGGGAGGACTCAGAATCAGGAACTTGGGTCAAATTAAGGCCCTGGGGCCCTAACGAAACACCATGCATGTGTGATCCAACACGAAGTAAAAGGTCACCGACCTAGTAATTACAGAAAGAGGAAATTCCTAACCTAGTTCATACGACTGATCCGTGAATTTTTTTTTAGAAATTGTTTAGGAAAAATTTCATCTTTTCAAGAGAAATTTTGATTTGTCATTCATATAAATGATTTTTTTAACTAATTATGAATGCATATATTTTTTATTTAAAGAAAATTTCATACCTTAAAAAAAGTAAATAAGTCAGTCGTATTTGCAGGTGGGAACTTCCTACTATTTGTAAAAGAAATGGGTAACCATTTACTAAGTATTAGAGGTGCGGTACTGACAATCCCTCATTCCCTTAAGGTCACTGAATCGGGATTGTGCTAGGACCTCTCACACATACCTAAATGTTTTTTTCATCAATGTTTTCAACCTCGAAACCATATAGTCTTGCTTGATGATTTATATATATCGGAGGTTATATATGCGCGTTCATGCTTCAGACATAAACACAAACCAATCCAAGAAGCAAGAAAAAGAAAAGAATGAAAATGAGGTGAGAGAGAAGAGATAATGACACACCTAAGAGACCGGAAGAGTAAAAAGGCAGGTCGGCCCTCAAGACCATGTTCAAAAATGATTCTTAGCCTCCAACGATATGAATTTTGAAAGGCTCACCTAAAAGTTCTCAAAAAATGATACTCCAACAACCCCCACCAAACCTTCATAAAACCCAGGCCATTGGGACTTCACACTTCCTCGAAAAGAACATGCTAACCCTCCCAAAAGCGATATTTTCACTTTTCAAAATAGTAAACAAGAGCACCCTCTACCCCCTCCCCCATATCCCAAAATCGTGTCCAAAACAATCATCAAACTGTCCCATAACCACAGCCCAAACAAACTGCAAATAGAAAATTTCAGCATATAAGTGGTCAAACAATCCCAGAAAGCTCTAATAAGTATGGCTAAAGACTTCCACAACCGCAGCCCAAAGCTGCCCAAATTCAAACCACCTCAAGTCCAAAACCGAGCCACCTCAAGCCCAAAACCGAGCCACTGTATGGCCAAAACCGCAGCTCGCAGCTGCCCCAAACCGAGCCACGTTATGGCCAAAACCGCAGCTCACAACTGCCGAAAACTGAGCCACCTTATGGCCAAAACCTAGTTACCACAAATGGGCAAAAGATTTACAAAAACAAGCAATACAGATAGCCAAGCTAGCATATGAAGTCTTTCCCACTTAGTTCCCAAAACAACAGGTATAAAGAGCCAAAACAATAAGCATTCTAGTCCAAAGATTGGAATATATGTGGCCCCAAAACTAGATTACTGTAGGAACACGAATGAGCCCATGCGCTTGATATATAACTAGATCAGCACCCACACACAACAAAGATTCTAATTCAACAATTCAATTTAGAAGCCTAGCATACCTACCACCCAAAGTTCTCAAATTTTCAAAAAGAACACCTCCAAATTTTCAGATTTTCAAAAGGAACACCCTCTCATTTTTCATATTTTACAAATGAGCAAGGCAAAACTTTCAGATTTTGTAAAAGGACCTCCTGCAAAGTTTCAGATTTTATAAAACAAGCCACCACACATTCCAGATTTTGTAAAAGAACAAGCAAAGCTTTCAGATTTTGTGAAAGAACTTCCCCCAAAGTTTTATATTTTATAAAACAATCCACCACATATTCCAGATTTTGTAAAATAAGCAAGGTAAAGTTTCAGATTTTGTAAAATGAGCCACCAAATCACTTAAATGTAGTCTTGCAATTGTCAAGCCTCCAAATACCAAATATATAGAACTAAAGCAATAACCAAGTATTCATTAGCAAGATGATAAGGTAGAGAGCAAGGAGAGAGGGTGTAGGCTACCATAAAAACATCAAAGAAAAAAAAAAAAAGGCAAACATGCCAAAAGGACATCCCAAGCGCACTCTACGTGCCTTAACTCGAAACAGTGAAAATAGTGAAGATGTTTATTAGCTATGCTAGCCTTCTCTTTTTTTTCTCTTTTTTTTTTATTATTATTTTTTTATGAACTAGATGTATACCAAATGATAGTTATGCAAGGCCACACAATAGTAGTGTTTCACATCAACCCATCCTTTCGGACCAAGCTTGCATCCCCCTTTTTTTTAAAATAAGTTAAGCCAACTCACGGCTTTAAGTTGAACAACACATCATGTTTTTTTTTTAACATGCATAAGACCGTGCTTTAGAATTAGGAGGAATGAAAATATAATGTCCATGTGCATGCGCCTCAAAAGGATGCAAGCCCTAAATCATCAAAGTAAAGCATATAAAGCTTAAAGAAACCTTAGTGACAGGCACACCATGCTCCACAAAGACACCCTCAACCTAAAATCCGATTCTAAAGCCACATGTATCTGATGCCACTTTCAAGAAAATAAGAGATTACAGAAATTGTAACAAGAGAAAGAAAGAAATGCTAAAAGGTTAGCTGGACTAAATCTTGCCACAAAACTCGTAACCAAACATGAATACTGAGCACTGCAGCAAGAAGAGTGTACCTCAGTGGTCAAACAAGCAAACAAACAAGAATGTCGAGTGGAGAAGCAAGAAGGCTGAACAGTCGTAAGACACCGAGCAATCCAACAAAAAATGTCGAGTAGACAAGAAGCTCGAGCAGGCCACAAAAATTCGGCAGCAACTCACGTTCTCCAAGAAATTCGGCCAGCCAAAACCCTACCCCAAGTGGGGTTATTTATAGGCAAAGGGGAGAATGAGGGGCTACCTACACTCACCAAAGGAGTGAACCGAACACAGGGGAACATCCAGAAAATCGCAGAAACGGCTACAGGAACGAAGGTTCGGGTGGAAAGTCGAAAGTATCGGGAAGGAGGAAGTCATTCCTCATTCGTGCCTCGGGGAACAACTCGCCAGGATCAAAATACCAAAGTGGGAAGTTCGCAGCCTGGCGCGGTTTCAGGAAGGAGGTCCTCGGGCAAAAGGTGTCGAGCGAAGTCAACTCTCCTCGTCAAGTGAGGGGAAGGCTCGAGAGGGAGGTGCGGCTAGGGCTCCGGGTTTGACCGAGGAAGAGAAGGGGCGCGATCGCTCACTGGAGAGAAGTTAGGGCACAGGCCTGGCTCGCGAACGGTAGAGAAATAGAGGACGAGCTTGCTCGAATCGAAGCCGCGTGTGAGAGATCCGGGTGCATGACTTTTGGGATTTAGTGTTTTAAAACATCTTTATTTATTTATTTATTCGTTTAAATGCGTCAAATTTTGTGAAATTTATTCGTTCTCGGAACCATGATAAAGTGCATATCTCTCCCAAGTAAATTCAATGTTCCGAACGCGCCGGCGTAGTTCGTTTCGTCATCCGGGGTCGTTCGGACAACCTCGTCGACGATCGGGTCAAAAAAGTGTCGAAATTGATTTTCGTCTGAAATTCGGTTTATAATCGATTGCTCTAAAATTTTAATTTTAATTTCGACTAATTGTGAAATATTTATAGGCGTTGGTGACGTGAATTATAAAATTTACCGTCTCGACGGTCTGAATCGCAAAGTTTGTCCGCGCGTGCAGATTGTGCATAAGGCCATTTTAGGGCTTAAAGGTCCTATGGAGACTCCCTTTGAGTTCTCTCATGTCAGTTCCAACCTTCTAGGTATTAGAGGTCAAGAACTACACACGTTGAACTCCAAAAGAGTAAAGAAGTGGCTTGGGCTTCTAAAACGAGGTGGGTCACATACTAAGGTTCTAAGATAGTCGAAGGAAAAACCTATGGCCAGACCCTAAATCCTAAGAAGAAACTAGACCTCGCCAAAATCGAGGTCAATATCATCGTGATGAGCACAATTCACACTTTTTTGGGGGAAACATATTTGTAGGTAAATCACGCAATATGACTCATTTTTTCTTTCAAATTGTAAATATTTTTTCAATGATACTACATAAGCAGGAGTGTATCTTGTTGAACATTTTTCTCCTGTCCCAAGAGATCAATGAATACGGGCTGTGTCATACGAAATATTTTGCTACTCTTGTTAGGTGGCCTGCAAGCAACTTTCCAACCCACTTGTCACCAATGTACGGGGATGTCATGCAAGGAGAGCGCGCTATGTATGAGTTATAATACTCATACATAAACCACACTACAGCTGCAATTCTTTTCTGTGTTTTTCTCTATTTGCATTGCTAACACATAAGAATCACTGATTTAGCTACTATCATATAATTATATAATAAACACCACATGCAAATAAAATTGGAGAAGCAAATACAAAACATAACGATGAAAAATAAAAATGCAAATAAGCATTAACAGCGTCTCAATGAAAAAATAGAAATCCAAAGCAACATGGAAAGTGACCCATTGAAAAGTAAATATAAAATGTCCAAGAGTAAAATGAAATTCAAGTGTCCTTCAAATGTCCATGTTTGCATGAAAATAACGTAAATAATGCACTCTACAGTCAGGGTCATGGTCGTGTAAAACTCTCCGGGTTGGGTCTTCAAGCACCATCATAGAGAACAAATACGACGACATGTTCTCATAAATTTCTGGAGTTGCCTTCAGAATTTGCATAACCTGTTAAATATATGTTGCTTGTGATGAGTCATGGTCATTGGTGCATGAAGCTACCAACTGTGAAATCTGGCTTATAGTGAAAACAACACACTCTTATTTCTTTTTCTCAACCCTAGGATGCTTTGATCGACTGGTGGATTCAACTTTATTGAGTTTCATGCTTGGGCTTTATTGGAATAACCTGTTTGTTCAGCATCGAAGTTTTGAGCGATGCCACCAAACTCTGTCTCACTAGAGACGCATGCATTATTGTCCGTTGCCACGAAACCACCAAATATACGATCTAACTTCTCTTTCAGCTCAGGCTCGATGCCATTGTATTTAAATTTTTTGGTACCACCTACAAAGCCATTAGATATGTTGATACATCTGGAAAAAATGAAAAATTGATAAAATTAGTGGACATTTCATGAATACTCACCTCAAATCTCTCTCTCCACCATTCCTTCGAAGCATCAATTGTTCACTTTATCGAATTCCAACCCAACCTGTGTATCTTCGCTTCAATTTTTTCCAGATTTTCCAATTCTTTTTTAGTTGATCCTATTTGTTTTTTAATTGTATCTTATTGTACTCTTTGTTTGTACATTCCTTGAACTTTTTAATAATATTATGCGGCCTTCATTGTTAAAACAAATTATTGACCTATTTTTCAATTCGATCTCTTTAAGACAAATGTCACAAAATATTATTTTTATATATTTATCTCACATAGCAGATGAACCAGCCTCATTTATCTTAACCATTCTATTACTAGCATGAAAAAACTAATTAACATATATATTTGCCTTAAAAAATATTTACAACTCGAAGAAAAATAATAAAGCCATAATATCATCACCACTGCCCACACAACAACCTTCACACTACATCCACATCACACCACACCACACAACTACACCACCTCTGCATCCACGCACCAACACATCCACACACCAACATATCCACACACATCCACCTCCTAACACCGCCACCTCCACAACACAACTACCATCATCTCCGCACACCAACACATCCACAACACCACTACCACCACCTCCACACACTAACACCTCCACAACACCACTACCACCAGCTCCACAAACTAACACGTCCACACACCAACACCTCTACACACTAACACCTCCACACACCAACACATCCAAAATCCCACTACCACCACCTCCACACACTAACACATGGCTCATATACGTTCAAATTAGCCATTTGTATTTCCAATTTATTGCGCATACAATAACCACTAGCACCAAATTTCGGCCAACAAGATCAATAGAATAGAGCAAACAGAAATCATGTCCGTCAACAGGATGTAGTGTAAAGAACCCAAATCATCATCTGAGCATATCACAGAGAATTCAAAAAAATCCCAAAATCCAACATAAACCGAAAACCATCGTAGGATAAGAGCATGGAGAACCCAGGAAAAGCATTGCACCTAAGTGTTTGCAAAATCAAAAGCCATCGCATAGTTAAGGTAAAGAATACCGGAGCAGAGGCGAGAGGAAGATGAACCACTACATAGAGGGCAGAGCCAATGATCCAAACCGAGCTAAAGGACAAACAAGAGAGGGAGAGGAAGAATGGAAAGGTCACCGCAAAAATCACCGGAAAGTTAGGGCAAGAATCGCAAGAAATGGAGCTCCGTAAGAGTCGTGAGAGGAAAGTTAGGGCAAGAATCATGGGAGAGGCAGGGTGTAGCGAATCGCAAGTGTTTCACCGGGGTAGCCCCATCAATTGTTAGCGAAGGAACGCGGTGAACCGCAACCTGCATTTACTCCAAATTATGCAATTAAAAGGATGCACCGGTTTGTTTGAACGGATGCCCAGCGGCCTCCGACCGCACCGCAGGCATTGAGCCGCCTAGAACAGGGCCTTAGTGTGCTTCCAAGCAATAGAATTGGTAGTAATTTTCCTTTTGATTTTAAACTTGACTGTATCTTTGTTGGGAAATATAATAACTAGGGTCAACCATCTTTTTCCTGCACACTACTTTTCCCTCTTGTTCTTTGCCTCCCTTTGCATCCTTCTAGGTATTCTTTGAAGTGTTTTCTTAACATCAGCCATATCGGTAAACCACTCATCCTTAGCCAATGTTTACTGTTGGGTAGTCATTATCTGCATTCTTAATCCTCGAATGAGAGTCAAGGTGAAACCAAAGAGTTGCAACGAATAAATCTGTATCCTACCAGTTACCTTTAAAACTCATGATTATCAGTTTCGCAAAGTAAAATTGAAACATTACCAGGTTTAGAGAAGGAATTAATCTCATCCATAGAAGAAGCCTATGCAATCAAAGACATAGAAAAAATGGTAATCAAATTGTAATTTATCTTTTTGTGCTTTCTATCGCAAAGTATCTAGATCGAAATGATATTTTGCAACTTTACTTTAAACTCTTAATTGGCGTTGGAATTGGTAATTAAGATGAATATGCGTGGGTTTCTTGTCATTCTTTTCTAATACATAAAGGTATGAGCCTTGTCAAATGTACTCCTGTTCTCTCCATTTCCTTGGATGAACTTGGTTATTAGCTATAGTTTTTTTAATATGACTGTAAGCCATATGAATTCACCACCATAATTCTTATTTCTCAAGCCCTGGATTCCTATATGAGAAAGGCTAAGAAAGCCTTGGATTCCTATACGAAGATTTTACGAGAGAGAGAGAGAGAGAGTGACTTTTTTAACGAGGAAAATTGCAACTCGTTACCTATGACTGGAATCATTTATACTTGAACAGGTTTTGTCACCACTATTTAGTTGAGCCTAAACCAATGTGTTGTTGCTGATGAAAGTACTCTGGGATGAGCGATTCAAGAACCCAACCAAATTCTACCAGAAATGGAAAGGAATGCATGAATGAGATTTACACCAGCAACCCCCAAAAAAGAATTTGATCACTGAGTGCTTGCAAGAAGGCAGGTTGTTTTCACCAGGTATAGCTTCACTGAAAGGTGAGTACTGAAGTTGTGACAAGATTAGTGGCACTTGAATTTGAACTGTTTAATTTATGCTCCAATTATAGCGAAGAACTGCAAGGCACATGGATCAAAGTTTTGTACCATTGGATCTGTTTACTTATGCCCCTCAAATAGCAAAGAATTGAAGGCACACGGATTGAGGCTTTGCACTGTTAGATTTGTCTTTCTACGGCCCTCAAAATGTAATCTCTATCCAATCTTATAGGATCGCCGATCTCTAATTATTTTTATCTTTTTGATTTATTCCTATTTTTTAATGCCTTTGGGAGTCGTATATATAACTCCCCTCTTTTACAAAGATGGGAATGAGATTCTTAAGAGATTTTTCTCATTACTTATTTTTTTACATGATATCAGACCGATGTTAGGTATTCTTTTTAATCTTTATTCTTATTCTCTAAGGTTAGAGTTTCTCATTTCAACATTATTGCTCCTGTCGATTTTTCCTTCTATTCATTATGGTGCGGTTCTTTGACTTTTCTTTAAAAGAGTTGATCATAATTAATGGTGCAAATCAGAGTAAAAGAGAACTTCAAGTATTTCAAGGATCTTATTGCTTGAATAGGAAAAATTACCTTAAATGGTTTCAAATTTTAAAGCCCTTTCTAACGGGAAAGGGAAGATCCAATACCTTGTGGATCCACCTCTGGCACCCAAGGACCCAAAGTTTTTACTCTGGAAAGAAATTGATTCATAATTATGACATGGTTATAGAACATGTTGCCGAAAATCAATATACTTTTTATGTTTCCCTCCATCTCAAAGAAGGTTTGAAATGTAGTTAAACAAATATACTCAGGTGAAAGATGCTACACTCATATATATGAAATCAAGACAAAGCTCGCCACTACCAAAGAAGGTAACTTTCCTATCATCGGATACTTTAACATCATAAAGGTTTACTAGTTAGAGTACTAAGATCTCAAGATGTCCTGCTGTAAGGATGTGGTGATCCTTGCAAAATTCATTGAGCGGGAGGAATTTTTAGCTATAAATCCTTACCAAAATTGAATTCAAGTCTTAAACAAATAAAATCTTCCTTCTCTGAATGAAGTATTCTCTCTCATTTGAGTAGAAGGAAAGATGGTGATGATTAATAGTCCAACCCTTGAGACATCTGTCATGATAACTTTTGAATCCCAAGATAAGGGACTTTCTATCACAGAACCTTCTCCAAATGAAGGATAACATCCTTCTTTCAAAAAAAAAAAACTTATGGTACAACTACTGCAAACAAAAATCACACTATAGATAAATGTTTGTTATTTCAAAAAAAACCTCAAGTTATGGAGAAAGTAAAGGCATAAATCAAAAAGGATAAGTCGATGTGGAGTTAGGAGTACTTAATTCAAAAGAAATCCACAAATTAAGAAATTTTCTCAATTTCTTAGAGAAATCATCAGAATCTTGTTCTCTTGTATAATTTCTAATTCTTATGCTCTTAGTACCTCTATTAGCTATTTCCCTTCATGGATCTTATATTCAGGAGCCACTGACCACATGAAAAATTTTGTCAATATATCTCAAATTGGACATTTACAAGAGGATGTATCTTGGTGTATACTTTTTACTTTTATGCTCTTAGTACCTCTATTGGACGTTTACGATTTAGATATGAAATTATAATTTAATTATTTTTAATATGGGATACTACGCAAGTATACGTATCGTTTATCAAGTAAAATATAACTTTTTGATTAAGCCCCGAGATATCGAATCCACAAAGAAATTTTTAAAAATTTAAAAAAATAAGAAAAATAATTTTTTACTTTTTAAAATGATTTTGTAAATTATGTTTTAAAATATAAAATTTTTCAAATTTATTTTTGGTATTTTTTGAATAAAAAGTAAAACAAACAACTAAATTTAACACAACTATAAAATAATATGAAAGCAAATGAGAATAAAATATCTTTTTCCTCTTTCAATGGATCAGTAATAATTATGGAATTTCGTTGTGGAAGTATCTAAAAAGCGTTGTGTCAAATAGAAGCAATTATATTATTTACCCTTACTTGGTTCTATAAAGAACATTGGTTAATTTGAAGTTTTGAAATCATGTAGATAGGTTAAGCAGAGAAGATTCTAGCTTTCACTCTAGAATTCCCTCGATTCCCTCTACCTGGGGGCTAACATCACATAATAAAATTCAAAACATCAAACCAAATTAGGGGGCTTTAGCCTGTTACTCTAAAGTCTTCTAATTTTACTCCCCATTAAAAATATATCTTCCTATTTATTTGCACCCAACCATATGGACTACAATTCTCACCTATACAATTGCATGTGATTCTTTTCAATTGTTGATTGAGACAATACCATATTGGTTCTTACACGTTCTCACAACAAATTTTAACATCTTAATTGACCAAATCAAGAGGCAATGAAGTACAAGGTAGTGAATCATCATAACTTCTAACATTAAAATCCTATACTTCACACAACTTTCTTCTATAATTTAATTACTTCATCTTTTAAAAGGAAAATGATAAAGAAAACTACTCATAATTCATGGAGAAAACACAATCACAACTTGATTTGAAAGTAGAAATAATAGTGAAAACACAATAAGTTTTACTTTAAAACCAAATGTAAAATAAGATAAACACTTATCTGAAAATTCTCTCCGCAAGACTCTTGAAGTTTCTTTTAAACTTTGTTTTCCCTTTACAAGATACAATAAAGGTTGGCGCCCAACTCCATTGACTCCGAATCTCTATTTTACTCTTAATAAAAATTAGATACGATTGATAATAAAAGTGGTGAAGTGAAAATGTGTGCTCTTAATAACTCTCTAACATAAACTTTACTCTTAATACTAATCACACTCTCCAACAACAACCATTTTTCTGATCTTCAAGTCTTCTTTTTAAAATTTTTCAAAATGTGTCTTGGTGTCTCTTCAAAATATGTCCAGATTCAATGTATCCACCAAGAATGCATCCATCCGTTCAAATTTTATATGAATTTTGGTGCTGATGGGAAGTTAGTGAAGTTTAAACGAAAGGATGCTTCAAAAACCCCTTCAAATTTGCTCCAAAATCAAATAAAATTCGTCACTTTAATCATAGCGCTATGCATGTTGTATCATCCAGCATATAGCGCCGTAGGCTAATTTTGTACGCTTTTCAATTTTTGCTTCAAATTTGATCATTTATTGCTTCTTTCATCATAGTCACTCATTTTAATCATACCTGAAAGAAAAACACAAATATATCTTCCATTAAAGTGCAATATCATCAAAAATTGGTATAAAAATGTATTTAAAAACACTATATATTTTAGGTGTACCATGTAGCTCCAATGACAGAAAAAATTAGAGAGAGTTGCCTTAGATGGTTTGGTCACATTAAATGTCGACCATCAGGTAATCCGATTTGGAGAGTAGATGTTTAGATTCGACTTATGTTAAGAAAGACAGAGGTAGACTTAGGAAGACTTGGGCTTATTGTATAAAAAATGATCTGAATTTATTAGAATTAAATGAAAATATGACACTAAATAGGAAGCAATGGAGAAACAGGATTCATGTAGCCGACCCAACTTAGTGGGATTAAGGTTCTGTTGTTGTTGTTGTTGTATCTCAAACTTTCAAACCTTATCCTTGCAATAGAAAAATAAAAGTTGTCGATGGATTTTTAAAGACTATTACAGGATAATGAGTCATCTTAATTTCTCCCAACTTAACCCTCAATAATATATTACATGTCCCACATCGTGTAGTTAACATTTATCTATTCACAAATTTATCATATATTCCATCTGTAAAATTAAATTTTTACTGATTATTGTGTTTTTCAGAATCTGACTATGGTTAAGATAATTAGACAAGCTAGAAAAAATGATGGGTTATACTTTCATAAAGTTTGAGGTTAATTATTATACTCCTTCACCCCTCATAAACCAACAACTTCTGCACCTATCATTATAGATTAGGACATTCTTCTTTTAAAAATCTTCAATGTAAATTTTTTTCGTTTCTTTTAAATTTAACATTAAAGACTTTCATTCGGAAACTCGTAAAATTGCTAGACATCACAGTATTTTCTTTCTTGAATGTAATTCTAAATATGCTAGATTTTTTGTATTAATTCATCTTAATATCTGAGGACCCCCTTGAATCCCCAATATTTCTAGAGCTATTTGATTTTTTTATGTTTATTGATGACTACACCTGAATGACATGCTTTTTTTTTTAATTAAATAGAAGTCTCATATTAGCACTATATTCTCTATATTCACTGCTAAGATAAAAAATTAATTTAATTCTAAAGTCAAATTTTTTCATATTAATAATGCTTGTGATTATTTTAACCACACATTAATATTATTTCTGAAAGAGAATATATTATTCATAGTCTTTCTGTCCTAACACCCTTCAATAAAATAGTAAAAGGAAAAAAAAAAGTCACTTTGTGGATGTGATTAGGACACTTCTCATACACAATCAAATATCGAAATAATATTGGCGATAATTTGTTCCATCTATTTAATCAAAAGAATACCCTCAATAGTAATTGATTTCAAAAGTCCACCTAATTATTTTGATAAACTTTTTTCCTAAACAAAACTTTTCAAAAGTTCTCTTCAAAATTTTTTGGATGCATTTTTTTTGGTCCATATCAATAAAAAATATATAGAAAAATTTAACCCTAGAGCTCTCCACTACATATTCATTGGATATTTTGTGAGACAAAAACGGTACAAGAGTTATCATCTACGCACAAAAAGATTCTTCATTTCAATGGATGTCACTTTTGATGAAATCCATAGCTTCTTCACTCAAAATCATCTTCAAAGGGAAAATTCCATCTTGATTATGATATCTTTCATATTGACATTCCTATAACAGAAAATTCTTCAAATATAAACCTTGGTACCAGTATTTCCCCTCAGGTCTATACCAGAAAGAATAAGCCCTACTAAAATCTCCAATAAGCCCAAGCTCAAAACCAGTGCCAGGTAATTTTACTCAGCCTAATACGACTCATTTATATCTCACCATATCTCAATACTTCTCATTTCATAATTTTCTCCATCTCATAATGTTTTTTTAACCAACATCAACATCAATTATATTTTCATTCCACAAACTCTATTTGAGACACTTGAAAATATAAATTGGAATGAAGCAATAAGAGGAGATTAATACCTTAAAAAAATCATATATAGAGATCACTGATTTACCAAATGGAAAGAAGACAGTATGATGCAAATAAATTCATGGTGAAATGCAATACATGTGAGTGTCTAGAAAGGTAAATAAATATGATTATTAGCAAAAGAATATACTCAATCATATGAGATTGATTATCGAGAAACCTTTGCTTATATTGGATAAATTAATATTATTTTTTTGTTGATATTATACAATAATATGATGTAAAAAATATTTTCTTATATGATGATATCGAAGAAGAAATCTATATGGATCCATCATCAAGATTTGATAACTCTTTAATAAGAAATAAGACATGCAGATTGAAAAAGGCTATATATGGACTAAAACAATCACCAAGAGTTTAGTTTGAATGATTTGCAAAGGCTATGGAATGAGTTGGATACAAATAGAGTCAAAGAAACCATACTCTAAACACTCTTTTGATGGTAAAATCATAATTCTTATTGTGTATGTTAATGACGTGACTATTAAAGGAGATGACAATCAAGAGAAAGAAACTGTCAGCAAAACGTTTGTTGAAAATTTTGAAATTAAAGAGTTTGTAATTCTCAAATATTTATTGGGATTAGAAGTGACTCAATCAAAATAAAAGATAATTCTTTCCCGACACAAATATATATATTGTAGATCTTTTGAAAGAGAACAAGTTGACAGGGTATAAGCCGTGTGAAACTCCAACTTAACCGAGTAAAAAATTGGACATTGATGAAGGAGCTAATGTAAATACGTGAATAATTGATTTACTTATCTCACACTTGTCTGGACATCTCATTCATACTAAATCTAGTTAGTTGATTCATGCACAAACTTGAAGAATCGCACCTTCAAGTCACTTATAGTAACCTCAGATATCTCAAATGAGGCTTAGGAAAAGGAATTCTATACAACAGATATGATACCTTACAAGTTGAAGGATACACAGATATAGACTATGCTGGATCACCAATGGATAGGTCTACTTCAGGGTATTATACATTTTTAGGTGGAAATCTCATTACTTGGCGAAGCAGAAAATAATATGTGGTTTTAGATCAAGTGTTGAAGCCAAGTTTAGAGCAATCGTATAAGGGATATATGAGTCTCTACAAGTTAGAATTATATTAAAGGATATAAATTTTAAGTGGAAATAGCCTATGAAAATATATTATGATAATAAATTGGTCATCAATATTGCACACAATTCTATTCTACATGATTGTACCAAGCATGTTGAGCTTGATAGGTACTTTATAAAAGAGAAATTGGAAAGCGTTATGATTTGTGCAACTGACTGGCATATTAATTAAAGGATTCTGCAACCTAACATTTAAAAATATCATAAGCTAATATGGAATGATAGTTTTCTACCATTCAGTTTGAGAGAGAGTGTTGAAGTTCTGTTCCAATCATAGCAAAAAATTGAAAGCACGCTGATCAAGGCTTTATACCATTGGATCTGTTTACTTGTGACCCTCAAATAGCAAAAACTTTAAAGCGCAGGGATCAAGGCTTTGTAGCATTAGATTTGTCTCGCTACGAGTATTATAATTCATGTGCTTTCCTATAGGATCACCGGCCTCATGCCTTTTGGAGTTATATATATGCCTCTCCTCTTGTACAAAGATAACAATGAGATTCTTGAGAAATTTTCCCATTAATTATTTGCCACAGTAACCATTGGCTGGTTTTTGGATGCTTAAATATTTGACTTTATATTTATATTGATTGGCCTGAGTTACCTGATGAGGAGAGTGATTTTGAATGGTTTGCTATAGTTTCCTTTTGCCCATGTCTCTCCTCTCATTTATATGATTTGTCAGATACTGGACAATCACGCAGCAGCTTGCGCACCACACCATAAATGGCTGCAATTTAAGATCTGGTGATCTTCTTGGTACTGGAACAATAAGCGGACCTGTATGTAAAGTATCTCATCATTTATTTAATGGCAATGCTTGAATAGCATTTTTTATTTTCAGGGAAATATATGTCCTTGTCACAAGCACTTGAATTTTATATATAATTTGCAGGAAAATGACTCGCGTGGCTGCTTGCTAGAGATAACGTGGAATGGACAAAACCAACTTAGCTTAAATGGTTCAGCTCGGACTTTCTTGGAAGATGGGGATGAAATCATTATTACTGGGTGCTGTGAGGTTTGTTCTCATAAACTTGATGGACATGTAAATTGTGATCTATGGCTCGTTTAATTTGGTCTACTCGATTATCAACTTCTTTAACTTAATGTTTATGATATTGTTGCTGAACTTTGCTCTATCTATTATCAACTTTTTTAGTTTTTTTTTTTTTTTTTTGTTATCTTTTTTCCTCTGTGGTTATGGCTGATAATATAAAAAGGTTGTTTATAAAGAAATTATTAAAGCCCTTGAAATAAATTATTATTCCCTTATTTGCTCAACTAAAATTAATGGCAACATGTAAAGATGATTGAATCTGTGCATATGTTACTACTGATACTAAAACTTTATTAGAGAAATTAATCAATTCCAAGGAGCGACAGGAAGAGTGACGCTAGGTCTCAAATGAATCACATGAAGAAGTGGTTTATAGAGAATATACTGAACCTTTTTGAATAGGTAAGGGAAAATCAAACCAAGCTACTATTCCAACAAAAAATAAATTTAGGGGATCCTCTAGAGATTTTGTTACAAATTTTTAGTGACTTTTCCTGTGCTTTTCTTGTTAGAATTTTTGAATCTGGGTCGACCATTTACTCCATATTTACAGGTGAGGATTAAGGTTGATGTTACAAAATTGGTAACTTGGCACAATTTTATAAGAAGATGAATTTTTTGAATTGCTGGAACTTGTGTAGCAAGAATGTTTGGCCTGAGGTTGGCTTCTAGTCAGGGGAACTGTAAGAGTTTCTTCAATCAGTTTTCCTAACGAGGACCTCCAGTTGGTTGATGAATACTCTAGACAATTTGTCGAGTTATTTTGGTGAATAGTCTCGATTAGTCGATTTTTTTGTAGGTCACTTGGGCGAGCTCAATGATTCAATGTTGAGGGCCAAGTTAAAGCTTACCGATTAGGCGAACTCATTCGGGTAGCTTGTGGTTTTAGACAACTTTAGACTTGGCGAGTTCCCAATTGTAAAATATTTAAGTCAGTTATAATCAGAGGCTGCTTGAACATGGTTGTAGTCATAATTGTGACTTGATTAATTTTACCTAAATGAGTATGAATGCAGAGCAATTCCCCTGTTCTCGTCTCTTTAGGAATTTGAGAAGGATGGGAGAAATAAAGCACCAAAAAAGCCTTTTCGGGTTGGTATTTGGAGTAGCATGCATTAATTAATCCGGAGCATCAACTCAAAAGAATATACAAAATATTGACACGTGCTTGTCATCTTTAAGTCCCAATGCCTAGAAATTCAAGATTTCTGCTTTATTTTAAGAACTTGATTGTTTGAGCTTTTTCCATTGTGCTTAACTTGTAATTGATTCACATATCATTTCCCTGCAAAGTTGAATTAATCAAGCCTCTTTAAGGCTTGGTTGTTATCGATGATCTTCAAAAGAAGTCTAGATAAGCAATTTCCTCCCTTTTCTGTAGAGAGCTTGTTTTCAACAGAGAAAGCCTCTTGAAGAAGATGAAAATTAAGAAACTAGAAGAGGGTAAGAAGAGGTTGGACCCTTAGCTGGGCACGGTGATTCCAAAGGAAACCATCCTTGTCCAGGATACTTTAGGTGCCGGAGTGGCTCACTTTTATGAAGATTCCATAGGGCACTCTAGTGATAGAAGACAAGAGTGAGTGTAAGAGCAAGGCAACTTTCATCATAGTTACTGTTACAATCTCTTAATAAGTTCTTTGAAGTGGCTTAGCTAGGTTAAAGACGAGCAGTTAAAACATGCCGCATCTGGTTTTTTTGCCTCCCTCGTGCATTCTATTTGAAAATACATACTAATTTGTAGCATAATAATCACATTCATATTGTTTTCATGAAAACAGCTAAATCTATGCAATATTTATGAACAACTGAAAATCATCTCTGCTCTGTGAATTTAGGGGCCAGACTACAAAGTAGGGTTCGGCACCTGCACTGGTAAAATACTCCCAGCAATCGTTGAAGATAAATGATATCAAAGGCCTTCTCAGTTCTCATCTCTTGCTTCTCACCGCAGAGAGGTTTTTAATCCCACTATCTCTTGTCATTTAATAAATAATTCTCATTCTGACACTCAAAAAGTGAGAAAAATATTTCATTCACATAATTATGAGCATGGCATGATGGAAACAACTTATTAATGAAATAACACATTTTAGCAAAAAATATATCGGTAACATGTTTGATGTGATTGAAACGTTTGTGCTTATAAGTAAATATGAAAATTAGATGTTTGATATGTAAATAAATGTAAATATTGTGATATGTATTGAAAACCACCATTATTTAACTGAACTGCAATTAGGTTTGTTTTTTTTTTTTTTTTTTCTGTAGCTCAAACCAGGAGATAAAATACTTCTGCCATTCTTGCTGCTGCTAAATTGGGGTAGCGGAACAAGATGTATGCTGTATGCTTATAGTTTTTAGGGAAATTTACATATATTCCACAAAATTTCTATATATATACATATCTAACACCTAAAGTTTGTTATTTGCATTTAATAGCACTTAGGTATCAAAACCTATGCATGAAAAGATATGTTTTATTTTTAAAAAGTTCCAAATAGTGGTATTTTTTGTGATATTAAAGATTTGAGTTGAATATATATATAGATATATATATATATATATATATATATATATATATATATATATATAATTTATTTATTTATTTCAAAAGATTGATCGACAGTCGGAGATCGCCGATCAAACTCGCAGACCCCCCTTCCAGTCTTGTGTGCTATTTAAACTCTCGTAAGGGGTGGGATTCGAACCCCTGACCACAGAGAGCTTATGCTAAAGGCTGCAACTAATGAGTCAAGGCTCATGTGTTATACATATATATATATATATATGTGTGTATATGTTGTACATTATGTATATCGTGGTACAGTTGATAAAGCAGCCTTAATTATGATCCATGTATAAAAATTAAGGAAATTTACTTGCATACCATAATTCTAATGCATTTATATATCTATAACAAAATTTTGATATTTGCACTTATAATGCTTTAGCATCATAATGCTATGCATGAAAAATGTATATTTTATTTTAAAAAAATAAATAATGGTGAGTATTATTTACGTATTAGATATATATAAATATATAAGAATTGTATGGTATGTAAATGCCCCTAAAATTAATCAAATATGATAAAGTCAAATATTAGCACAAATACATTGTATTTAAAAATTTGCTTCTAATTTATATATTATTTTATTTATTTGATATAAATTCGCTATATTCTAAATTTAAATTTCTATTTGTACTTATTTTCATCTAAAATTAAAAACAAGCTAGAAATTTTATTGAAAACTTAATTTTTTTTATATAAATTTATTAGCAAATGATTTTGCAAATCTAAATAAATGAACAATTGAATAAATTTCAATATGGCATATAGCTAATTTATATCAAAGAAATAAAATAATATATAAATTATAAGTAAATTTTCTTACAATCAATCAACATGTATAAATTCAAATAAATTAGCTCATTAATTATATATATAAAAGAATGGGTCGGGGCATGAGGTCTCCAACCCACCCTATTGGCTCAACCCCTGCTGGGACTGGGGCGACTCGGTGTTCAAATAATTCAAGTACCACCTTACTTAAGGCAACACTGCGCCACCAAGGGATTCGAACTCGTGACCTGAGGGGACTTAGGACCTTCAAAGATGTTGCTCTACCAACAGGCCACGGAACGCATATATTATGTGTGTGTGTGTGTGTGTGTGTGTGTGCGTGTGTGTATTTAAAAAGATTGATCGACAGTCGGAGACTACCGACCAACTCCTATAGGTTAAACTGACTGAGGGGCGAACCCCCCTTCCAGTCCTGTGTGCTATTCAAATCCTCTTTAAATTTGTGAAATTTAAACCCCCGACTCGAGGTTCTTACGCCAAAGACCGTTACCAATGAGCGGGTTCGCGTGCACACACACACACATACACACACACACATACTAGATCAATTTTAAATTATAATATATTACTATTAAATATATAATTAAATAAATTTTAATTAATCAAATTTTATCTAAATAGTATATGATATTAATAAGGAACTTTTATCTATTTATTTGTTGAACAATAACGAGCATGTTCATCAACATTAACAAGTGAGTTGCACTATATTCAATTTCATTCATTTAGCATCTTTATTATAAAAAATATTCAAATTTGTTTATTTATTAATTTGAAAAAACACAATCAAGTATTAATCTAACCAAGTTCAAATTGTTGATCAAGTGGCATTGGTTCATTTAGAGCTCTATGTGTGTGCTATATATCCATTCTTCTATTTGGGTTATTGGATTTTAAGGAAACAATTATGAAGCACTCTCCTATATTATATCTTTCAAAGCCAAGCTCATCATCCCACTTAGCTATCGTCATTTCTATTTTCCCATAGGGAGTTTAAACATCCTTCATCCTCTTCAAATTTTCTTCTAGTTTTTTTTTTTTAAATTTATAAGCATATTAATTTAAAAATATAATTTATTATTATTAAATATATAATTAATTAAATTTCAATCAATCAAATTTTATCTAATAATATATGATATTCATATAAAATATCTAACAAATTAGTTGTTGAAGAATAATGAACTTGTTCCTGAATATTAATAAATGAGTTGTATTATATTCAACTTGATTCATTTATCCTTTGCATTTTAAAAAATTATTCAAATTTTTTTATTTACTAATTTGAACACACATGATCGAATATTAATCGTGCCAAGTTCAAGTTGTCCATCAAATAGATCGGTTCATTTAGACCTGTGTGTGTCTATATATCTCTTAGATTAAAATTGTATTTTGCTTCATTCTTCTATTTGGGCTATTGAATTGTAATCAAATAATTAAGAGAGCCACACTTCTATATTTTCTCCTTATTTTCAAAGCCAAGCTCAACATGTCACTTAACTATTATCATTCCTATCTTCCAAAAGGGAGTCTCCACCCACAAGTTTACCAATCATCTTCTTCTCTACTTCCTTGGACTATAAACTGCTCATCACCCCAACTTCTCATATCAGCCTCTTTCATTACCTAGAAACCTACCATCATCATCGATCGTAAATTTCTATACCATGTTCTTGCAAATCTATAATAATCTTCCTCTACAATTATGCAAATGTAATACCATATGCATAGCCATTTCCATATGATTTTAGCAAAACACAAGCTAAATTAGCCTATAAGAAAAATCAAGCATAGACAAAATTTTCACAAATTTTTAAACATGAGCCAAAGCTCAAAACACAAGCCAAGCTATCTTAAGCTTCAATTGTTTACACCTTTACTCATTACTAAAATATCTTCATAAGTTTTGCCATTAAGAATTCCCAAACCCCACAACTATGAACCACCTAACCAACCTCCTCTTATTTAACACAAGATCATGTAATGAAAGAATGAAACTACATTGAAAGGGGGAATATAAAAGCTTCTCACCCTCTTTCTTCACACCCAAAACCTCCACCAATTCTCCCTCCCTTACCCTCTTCAAATAAAAAATGAAAAAAGAATTACATATTCAAACTTACTTGAAAGCCTTCCATGACCAAGAAAAGAGCTCCCTATGTATATTTTGTTTTTGATCAATTTTCCTGCTTGAAGTGGAGCTAATCATTGGTTGGAGAGGCTACAACCATTTCTTCTCCAATGGAAGAGATGTTCTCTACAAGCGAAGTGTCTGAAGCAGCATCGTCTATATTTTGGTTGGAAAAGGTATCAGCAGCCACACTGCTGGAGTCTTCCCCGTCTGAGGGAGCTTTCAGAGAGCTCGAGTCATCGGTGGAGATCTCTGAGGTTTCGGAATCTTCAGAAGCTTGTTGGAGGCTCCAGCACATGATGCTGGCCATGAAGACGAGGATCATCTTTGTGTTTACCTGCATTGACAGCATGTAAGTGGGTTTTCAACGCATTGATTATGAGATAAGGATTCATTTGGGGAGGGTGAAACATTTTGTAAAAGAGAACTGCAACCTCTGTAAAAGTTAATGCAAAGCTATTGTGAGTAAAATAAATTTTTTAAAAGCTGTTAACGGTCTCATAAATATTTCTTTTTAAAAAAGTCAAGCAATATCTTTTCTACAAATCTAAATCACTGATCATCTTAGTGTTCTCCTCATTTCAAAGTGAATTTCTTGGTATGGTGTGGCTCTGTGATTTTTCAAGTTCTCGGGTTTTTTTCACTTTAAACCTTTCTTTTCTAGAATTTCTTGTTTATATGCTTCTGTAATTTGTTTGTTCTACATCACTTGAATCTGTATTTTTTCCACAAATTCCTGCGTGGTGAAAATAATCATCCTAACAAATCACCATTGGGAGCAAGATACACAGTCGGAGCACCACTTAACTCTTGGATACACCCCAAAGAAGGAAGAAGAGACGACGGCAACAACACAGACACACGATAAAATCTAACCTTAGAGCCCCACAAAAGCATATTTATAATAATAGGATAACTAGAAGGGGGCCAAGGAACCGACCGACATTCCACGACAAAGAATGACTCGGACCGGTTCAGTCCATACATGCAGGTGGAAGCCCTCTTCAGTCGCGGGAGTCCCACGCCCAGTCTAGAAGTGAGAGACGCCCGTGTCAGTTTTTCGAGATTTGGGGAGCTTTGACCTCATCCACCGAAGCTTCTGTCTCTTCATATGGCGTCAGGTCGGCCACGTTGAAGGTGATTGAGCTACTCTAACTTCTCAGTAAGTCAATATTGTAGGCGTTATCATTCCAAAGCACATCCTGATAAAATAAATATCTATCCCCTTTTGGCACAAGCTCGAGTTGGTGCTAGATATAGATGAAAATTCTCACAAAGTAACTCTCGAGCCATTAAATCTATAATTTGTCCATTTCACTCCTTATACTCAGCTAGGTGCTTCCAATAAGTATGACCATTGGGAGGAATCGACTCTAGAACAAATTCTATGGGATGTTGGACCACCTTTAGTGGAAAATACCCAATAGAAAAAATGTTGGTCATGATGTCTAGCAATCCCTTCAATAAGGGTTGTCACTTTTCAGGTATCTGCTCATTAGACTCATTAGCTTCTAGAACAACTAAGGTTAATCCATCAGGAGTCTCTCTCATGAGCTCAGATTGACTCATAGCATCCATTTCTCGTCAGCTGGGAGTTGAGACTCTTCTCTGAAGTCTTCATTCTCTCTTATATCATTGTTCCTTCCTTCAACTGCTCCCCGCTCAGAGAAAGAATATTCTCCGGTTTGGGCAATCTGCTTCAATATGCCCAAATCTATAGCAATTGAAACACTTATTGACAGGGACAGATTTATGAATACTAGTTGGCTCCACCTGTTCTCCACTTTCAACTAATTTCTCCTCAAGTCCACTGGTTGTACGTTTGTTGCTTGATCCTGAGGTTGAACTTTATCTGTAAGATGTGGCGATCGCCCGACGATGTTGTCTCTCCACCTTCAAGACTATAGGCGTAACATTTGTAATGTCGAATAAGACTATAACTACACATTACCAATAGACAATCTCAGTCTCAAATATCAAGCTATGATATTCTTCTTGGGATCCACTAACCTACATTTCAATATAAGCTTCTCAAACTCAATTATGTACTCTTCTATTGAGAGATCTTGTTGATGAATTCTCGAGAACATGTCATGCCTGTAATAAATTGGTATTTACTTGTATTGCATTGTTCGTTTCATCTTGGACTATGTAGTGATTTTATTTTTTTCCTTCACAATAGCATAGGTGCTTCAAATTTTCCACCTTAGCAATGCGCTCTTCTTTAGTTAACTTAATGGTGACTATCCCTATCATTCTGTCTGGTGGAATATCTTTATATTTAAAGACTCGTACCACTACCTGGAGCCACTCGATGAATTCTTCCGGACTCCTGTGATCATCAAAACTTAATAAATCCACCTTTACTTCAAGATCTCAGCTTCTCGTCTGATATTCCATGGAAAATCTTTGGGGTAGAAGTTCTTCATTCTTTCGATCGGGCGAAACATTGTTGTGGCTACGGCTAATCCTTCCAGATTGTATCCTCTTGAAGGTGACAAGTTTCTATTGCAGTTGGAGGATTTCCGACTATAAATTTTCTCTAAAAAGACATCTCTTTGCAGATTTCTCATAAGCGGCACCGCGTCCTTTCCTCCCGATCAGGTTTCTGACAATTGTCTTCTTAGTGGCATGACTAGGGTTTATGTTTGAAGATGTTAAAATGAGTTTATGGGGGTGATTTAGGGTGGGGAGGAAAATATTTGGTGGCTAATTTGAATAATCAGCGAGGGGTTTTGGGTGGAGGTTGGGTTAAGTATTGGTCGATTTAGATAACGCTAGGATAGGACTAGAGTTCAGTTAGCTCCGACGCCAAATGATACCGAAGTTAACCAACAGTAAAGAGAAAAACAAATATTATTAATAAAATCAAATAGGAAATTATAACCAACATAAGTCAATCTGAAATTACAACATCTGACAACACAAACTTGAAGCTTAGGGGTGGATCCCGGGTTGGTGGTGGTGGTTGTTAGGGGTGTGGAAGGGCTGAAGGGAGTGGCAGCAACAAAGGAGTGTTGGTCGCAGCAAAGGGAAGATGTGAAACTGCAGAGGACAGCAAGCATGGTTGCTGTTCTAGATGGCGGCAGCAAGGAGTTAGGGCTGGTGGTAGTGGAATAACAGGAATGTGGTGATCACTGGCTGTCTTGGGTGGCGAGGGCAAGGTGGGAGGACTGGAACAGTAGGAACATTGTTGGAAAGGGGTGGTTTGGGCGGCATCAGTGCAGGAAGGGGAGGGGAAATCAGCTGGAAGGCTGGCTGTTGCAGGTGAACAACAAGGACTGTTGATTAGGGGTGACCGCAGCTGATGGAGGTGCTGATGAGAGTGTGTGTTAGGAGGATAGATGAGGATAATCACCACATCGGGAATGAGATATAGCTGGAGCACAGCTCAAACCTTGGATACAACACTAAGAGGGAAAAACGGACGCCGACTGCTATCCCGAAGAAACACACAATAAAAATTAAACCTATCACGAAAACAAATTTATAATAATAAGACAACTATGAGTGGGCCAAGGAACCGGCTGGCACTCCAAGGCAAAGAAAGACCAGGACTGGTTCAGTCCAAGCAGACAGGCGGAAGCTCACTTTGCCGCAGCAGTCCGGCATCTGTTCCAGAAGTGCGAGATGCTTGACTCACTAATATATCCAAACTTTCTATCGTAAGACCAAAACATCCAAAAAGAAATAGATAGATCCAAGAGAAACGAGAAAGATGCAGACAATACAGTCACATTCAGATAATTAGTAAAACATCATCAAGTTTTACGTTTTAAACATATAGAACTGCTTAGATTTTTGGCTCAAAATTACATTACGGGTTTATGCAGCCAATATTTCAATCAATAAGCACTAGGTAGCCTTTTTCTTTAGAATGTCATTATTATAATAATCAGATTAATAAAAAGTTGCATAATTCCAAAGAAGCACACTGTTGAGCTAGAGCCCTCCATCTACTTTGAGAAGCCGATGACCTTACAACTAAGATTGAGAATCTGAGAGCTAATAATCCAATTCATTCAGTGCCAGATAACATAAAAACCAAAAATCATAACATTACCGACCAAACCAAGTTTTAATTAGACATGTAGAATGGTGCCGACTGATCCTTAGTGTAGAATGCTTCAACTACTGGGTGAATATCTAGCTGAACAGTATTAAAAGAATACATAAAGGGAAATTTACATACATTACAGATGTTTATGTATTTACATAACAACCAAAGTTTGGTATTTACATTTTTAACACTTAAGTCTCATAAATCTATGCATGAGAAGGTGTATTTCATTTTTAAAAAAGATAATGTTGGTGTACTTCTGATTTAATATTAAATATTTGAGTTGTATGCATGTAAGTAAGAGTTTTTTAGTGTTAGATATGTAAATACATAAGCATTCTGTGGTGCGTATGCATGTAATATGAGTTTTTTGGTGTTAGATATGTAAATACATAAGAATTGTGTGGTCTGTATGTAAATGCCCCATAAATGAAACATTATCGTTATCCCAACAAACACAAATATCCATCACCACATTGTGCTTCTTAATCTGCCAGATCAAGAGAAGTAAGAGCTTGGATCCGTTTTTAAAGCTTCTTTGACCGTTAAGAAATCAGGTGTTCATAAACCAGGATCCTTTACGCTCAATAAACAAAACAATGCAAAAAATAAGACAAAAAATAATCAATAAATTGTTATTTACCTCCATTATATCTTCGGGCAACAAAAAGACAGAGCAACCAAGCTTTCTAGCCACACTGATTGCGTAGGTAGCATTCAATTTTTTCTCATCATCTGCATTTTGTAGAATGCAGGAGAATCAGAAAATAAATAAGACAACAACAAAAATCACCTTAATTTAATTAAAATAAAATGAATTGAATCTTATCTGAAATATGATTTAATTTGCATTATTACAAAAATAAGAAAAAATTTTGGAGCTTCCTTATAAATAGCATACCGTTTGCACCCTTCGTTACAAGGTTCCAGTTGACAACTCTTGGTTCCACAGAGCTTAGTAATTCAAGGAAAAATAATCCACTGGATAGGCTTTTATCCTAATGGGGAAGGAAAAGTAAATACAGAGCATTACCAGTAGAAAAATAGAGAGCTATATATCCAAAATAATGTACCTTAAAACTTTCAATTTGTGTAGTTCTGCCAGAGCTCTTGACTTTTCTATTTGCCCAATTTAGTATGTCAAAATCAGTCATCTCCTTTCCTTGAGAGTGGAATCTCAAGTTCTTCAACAATTGCAGTATGTCAAATCTCATCAATTGCCACAGAAAAGCTGAAGTAATGCCCCATAAAAGTGCATTATTACTTTCATGTCTTAAAAACCGAAATGTAAATTTATACAGGTCATATTAAAGGAAATAAAAATAAAATATATCCTAGGAAGGCCCGTGAAATTTGATTGCGACATTTACATACATACCACCCAATTCCTATGCATTTACATATCTAACACCTAAACTTTATTCTTTTACATTTATACCATTCAAACTGTTTATATCCCATAAAAGACACCACCATTTTAACTTTAAAAAAAGTGAAATACACATTTTCATGCATAGGTAAAGTGACATATATGTAAAATTTGAAGTTCAGGTGTTAGATACGTAACATAAGAATTGTGTGGTATTTATGAAAGATTTATTTCAATTAGATTTCATAGAAAATTTGCACATGTTCACAATAAAAACTGTGAAGGAACAAAATCGTGGCAAAAAATAAACAAATCAATAAAACCAGTCTCTGGTTGGAGACAAGGACAAGGAATATACAAAATGAGAGAACAGCCCAAAAAATTCACATCAGTACAACAATCACAAAGCCTTAATCCCACTAAGTGGGGTCAGCTACATGAATCCTTTTTCTCCATTGCGACCTCTTTAGTGTCAAATTTTCGTTTAATTCTAATAAATTAAGATCATTTTTTATGCAATAAGCCCAAGTTTTCCTAGGTCCACCTCTGCCTTTCTTAACATAAGTTGTATCTAAAACATCTACTCTCCTAATCGGATGATCAGGTGGTCAACGTTTAATGTGAACAAACCATCTAAGGCGACTCTCTCTAATTTTATTCGTAACTAGTGCAACACCAACCCTATTACGGATATATTCGTTTCACATTTTGTCTCTAAGTGTAAAGCCACTCATCCACCTAATCATTCTCATCTCGGCAACACTTAACTTAGCATTATGCTTCTCTTTTAAAAGCCAACATTCAACACTATAGAACATTGCAGGTCTCACCACCATCTTATAAAATTTTCCATTCAGTCTAAGCGGTACTTTTCTATCACACAATAGGCCGGATGCATTCCTCCACTTCAACCAACCAACCTGAACTCTACAATTAACATCACCATCTATATCACCATCGCTTTGAACAATGGAGTCGAGATATCTAAATCGTTCACACCTTTTAATAATTTGATCACCCAAAGTTACACTTCTGTCACTAGAGCTACTATTACTAAAATTACATTCCACATATTCAGTTTTAGCTCTACTCAAACGAAGACCTTTAGACTCCAATGTAGACCTCCATAATTCAAGTTTTGCATGGGCTTTTTCTCTCGTCTTATACACGAGGAGGATATCATCAGCAAAAAGCATACACCAAGGTACATCATCTTGTAAATTCCCAGTAAGACCATCCATAAATAAAGAAAAAAGATGTGCGCTTAAAGCCGATCCCTGATGTAAACCAACAGAAATAGTAAAATATTTGGTCAATTCTCCTTCATTTCAAACACATGTAACAGCTCTAGTATACATATCTTTAATGACTTGAATATAAGTCATATCAACACCTTTCTTCTCAAGGACTCTCCAAAGAACATCTCTAGGAACCTTATCGTAAGCTTTTTCTAAATCAATAAAAATCAAATGTAGATCCTCCTTATTATCTCTGTACTTCTCCATCAAACCTCTCAATAAATTTATAGCTTCCATAGTAGACTTGCCCAGCATAAATCCAAACTGATTATGAGAAACCTTAGTAATACGTCTTAACCTATGTTCAATTACCCTCTCCCATAATTTTAAAGTACTCTTGTGCATCTCATTTATTCTTAAAAATAGGGACCAAATACTCTTCCTCTACTCCTCAGGCATCTTTTTATTTTTTAAAATAATATTAAAAAGTTTAGTAAGCCAAAAAACCCCCAAATCACCTAAACATTTCCATACTTCAATTGGGATATCATTAGGTCCTACAGACTTCCACCGTTGGTTTTTTTTAAAACCACCTCAACTTTTTTTCTACTAATGCGATGATAAAAATGAAAAGTTTTATTATTATTAACGATATTAAGATCACTAAGGTCGATCGTATTTTCAGCATCTTCATTAAAAAGTTTATCAAAATAACTCACCCACCTATGTTAAATATCTTTATTTAAGAAAATCACTTTTTGATTTTCATCTTTAGTACACTTTACTTGAGTTAAATCTTTACTTTTCTTTTCTCTTTGTTTCGCTTAGTTTATACATATATTTTTCACCTTCCTTAAGTATTTAATATGTTATAAAGATCACAAAAAGTAATTTTTAGCGTCATAGATTATTCTTTTAGACTTCATGCGGTCGTTTTATATTTTTCCCAGCTTCTACACTTTTACATTTAAAATAATTTTTATAACATAACTTCTTATATTTTATCTTTTCTTGCACATTATTATTCCACCACCAACTTTTTTTATTTATAGAAAATTTTCCTTTGATTCTCCAGTAACATCTTTAGCCACTTGTTTAATAGTATTGGTTAATTTTTCCCATATAACATTTGCGTCTTCATGGACATCCCAAGGGTTTAAATCTTGAATTTTACTCATAAAAATAATTTTATTTGTGTCTTTTACGTACCCCATCTAATTCTATAATGTTGAATCCTAGTATGTTTTATTTTACAACTCTTCATCTTAAAATCTAGAACTAATAATCGATGTTCGTACTTAATTCCTCACTTGAATTACGCTACAATCCTCACAATCTCGACGATCACTTCTTCTAATAAGAAAATAATCAATTTGTGTTTTATTAGATCCATTCTTATAAGTAATAAGATCGTTCATCTCTTTTCGAATAAAGTATTATTAATAATCGAATCATATGCTTAAGAAAATCTAAAACGACTACCTTCTTCATTAATCGCTCCATAACTATACCACTATGAATATTTCTAAAATCTTCTACCACTCTACCGACATGTCCATTTAAATCTCCTCCAATAAAAAATTTTTCTTCGGAAGCGTATCGAGTGTATTAAGTTTCTTTTAAATCATTTCGTAATTTATCTCTAGTGCTCATGTCTAAACTAACTTGAGAAGCATAATCACTTATAATATTAAAAATATTAGTATCAATAATAATCTTAAGTGCTATAATTCTATCTCCAACTCTATTAATTTTAACAACATTATTTTTCAAACTCTTATTTATAATTACACCTACACCATTTCTAGTATAACTCTTACCAGAATACCATAGTTTAAAACCTGAGTTATCAATCTCCTTAAGCTTTTTCTTCAACTCATTTAGTTTCTTGAAAACAAAAGATATTTATCTTTCTATGAATCATAATATCAACCAATTTCATTAATTTACCATTGAGAGTACCTATATTTCAAGATCCTATTCTAATACTAGTATCATGGACTAACTTCTTTACCCGCATCCGTCCATAATGTGGAAACCCTTACTTACTTGACACTACACCCGGGGGCCAGTGTAGCGTCTCTTGCACACTTTCCACTGTATTCAGGTCATATAGCGCATCGCTTCCATGGGACGCCCTAGCACTTACACAATGATCAAAAGGATCCAAGTCATGATTTTTTTCGACAAGTTTTACGCTGGCTGTCGACTACCAAACGCAACCCTCCACTTTTCACATTCAGGCTTGGGACCGGCAATGGCGGTGTTAAAAAAAAATGATAAAATATTTGAAAGGAACCATGGCCAGTTATGTGTTGGAAAAGATTATTTCTCTTGAGGTTATGAGTGTGAGTCACCTATTTTGCAATTATCATTTCAGATAAAAATGATGACAAGAAGAATGATATTAGTAGTTGGAATGGCGTAGAAAGAAGGGACTGTTTTGTTTCAGAAAATGACGGCAAGATAAAATTCTTCCAATTATGCAAAGAAAATACAAATTAACTCAAAATTCTTCCAACTATGCAATGAAATTTAGTAACAAAGCAGGGAAATTTCTGGATCCCTAGTACAATCAGCCTCCACGAGAAATACATTAGCTCACCGGATGCATTGTTCCTTGCACTATTCTCCATTTTCCGTAAGGCCGCATAAATTATGGCTTAAAGAAATAAATTCTGAATTTTATTATGTCATGAATATTTCAAGTAATATTCTTCATATAATATAGAGGTTAAAAACCTATTTAAATATGAAGTACAAAATATTAAAAGATTTATAAACATACATACATACATACATACACATAAATATTAATATATATATATATATTTGTAAAAGGGCCCTAGGGCCTATTTCATTGAAATAAAAGGGGTACAACATAGGTAGTATGAGAGAGCCCAAACAAATTGAGCACGACTCATAAGAAACAAAATAAAACTCAAACAGAGCGATATAAAAGATAGAACAAAAGAGAAACAATCAACTAAAGAGGACGAGGTCGCCAAGGCTTCCCTCTACCCCTGGTTAATGTAGCGCATTCAGAGATCAGACTCTGAAGTGATTCTCCATTACTGGGAGACCAAAATATCATCTATTAAATTTCTAGGGGATAAGACTTCACGACCTTCTTCCGCCGGAGGAGATACACTTGTCACTCTTCATCGGAAGAGCGAACGATCGATCCGAAGTGGGAAAGGCTGTTCACTGTGATCGGCTCCAATACTTAGGAACCTACTACCCTCGAGCGGGTAAACAATCCAAGCGCATTGTTAGACGATAGTTCTTCCTCCGTAGTAGTAGAGCACATTTTCCGTCATCGATTATGATGTGTTTGTTTCTTCCCCGTCTTCGAATCCGTCAGGCGCGAGGAGTCGAACTCTCTCCATAAGTAGTGGGTACCGAGGCAGTAGATAGCTGCTTCCGTCGAAGAAGACCGAGAGGTGACCACATCCTCGCCATCGAGCGCAACTACCTGATGTTTCTCCAAGGGTCGATCCTTCTCAACCTGTTCTGAAACAGTAGTGGGTATCATTGGCGGTGAGGAAGGCGGTAGATCCGTCGCAGGGATGTGTGACCCAGTAGCGTTTGTACGGGGAGGTTTAAGATTCGGATGCAGGTGGTAACACTGTTGGTGAGAGTGACCAAACATACGACAATGAGTGCAATCGAGATACCTATTCAAGTTCTGATTTGGTTGCCAAAATCCACGATGTTGTGTACCAATCTATAACTTCTTTCGGGAAGGCGTAACGTAATGTCTCGTTCTATCGCGATTCTAGCCTCGGACGTGCTAGATAGATGCTCTGTAGGCGGATCAGTGTGGAGTGGCGTTCCATATATCTTCGCGAAAGTAAAGAGAAACTCTTGATCATAAAGATGAACCTGCAAGTCTGGGGCCACACCGGAATGATAGGAGGTTCAGTACGATGGAACGTAGGTAGTGGCGTTCCATATATATATATTCATTAGTACTTATTTGTGGTGCACAATTTCATGGAATGTAGATAGTTGTTATGACCGATTCGATAAAAAAGAAGGGATAATGTCCCTTTTCCGTTGTGGATTTCTTGGAAGAAATCGTCGTGTCTTCCTTCGTTGATTTCTGAAAGGTATCCAATCAATCAGAATAGAGGTGAGAGAGGGTCTTTCTCCTCGTCGTGTCCTTTATATGGAAACCAGGGGTCTAGGAGCCACTCCCTTGACCCGCACTGATGAGGATTTGAATCCCGCACTGATGAGGATTTGAATCTATGAGAAATTGAACAAAAAGCTGCCAAATTGGCCTATTTTTTGCTCCTACATAATATTAAAAGATTTATCAACATATATATATATATATATATATATATATATATATATATATATATATATATATATATATATATATATATATATATATATATATATATATATTTTGAAGAGAAAGAGCATCATTAGCTCCTTACATGTTAAAATAGAAAGGTAGTACAAAAGAGAAGGGAGAACCACCTAAGACCCCTATGGTTCTCGGCCACATACAATAAAGCTCCTACGAGAAAATACAAAAGGGTAAACACCGATTACGTGGAAGATGGAGGGCTTTGGATGTGAAAAGACTTCCACCAGGAATCGCTGCAGAGGCCAAAACAATCTGATAGCTGTCCCAACATGAATGGCCAGGAAGATCAGTCCATGAGATGGGCTAAAGAGAAGTAAAATTTACCAGTCTAAGTTGGGGGAGGCTCAGCTTGTCCCCAGCAATGATCAAGTTTAACTCATGTGTGGGGGTAGTAGATACCCTCACCTGCTGAGAAGATGCACCCTTACTTGCCAGCCAGTGGGCAACTTTATTACCTTCCCTAAAAATCGAAGAGAAGGTAGTCCGAGGGGATGAGAGCCGTTGAATCCGGTAGATCCAGTAGTTGTGCCTCCAAGAGGAACCACACTCCCGATGTAAGTCGTGAACAAGAGCAAGAGAGTCAACTTCAATCCAGAGGTTAGACCAGTGAACAAACTGTGCAAGCTGCAGGGCATAAAGGACTGCAATGTATTCAGCTTCCAGAGCATCCAAAGCTAGTACAGGAGCATAGAAATAGAGAAGACAGTGACCATGGTAGTTTCTGAAAATGCTCCCAACACCTGCTCTCTCATTTGAGAAGCTGCCATCAGTGTTAATTTTTATTGTTGGTCTAATGGGGGAAGCCATCTTACCAATAAGACCTTGGGGGCAGGAGTAGAGGTAGTAGGTAAATCAATGTTTAACGAATTGGTGAAGCCTTTGTGACTAATGATTTTGTGTAGATAGGTTTTGCAGCTTTTTGCCACTTTGGTAGAAGAGGCAACAATACCATTAAACTTGGCATTGTTCCTGGCCATCCACGTAAACCGGATGACAATGAGATGGATGGTTTGAATATGCTTGGCTGTTCCCTCTAACCGGAGATTACTAAAATCTTCCCAGAGGACAATTCTTAATTTGCCTCGTTGTCGGATAACCGTCGCCAAACAGAACCGGAGAAGGGGCAATTGAAGTACGGTGTGGGGGATGGATTCCTCCCGAGTATATATATATATATATATATATATATATATATATAAACATATACATATATATAGTTAAGAAAGGAGCATTATACGGCTCCATAATATTCATCAAAAAGGAGTTACAAAAGGGGGTGTGAAAATGAATTCTCACTGCAATAATAAAATCCAAAAAAAATACATTACGCACTCTTAGGAGTTCCACCTTTAGCAGAAAGTATAAAAAGACAGTGAAGGATAACAAAAAAAAGAAAAAGACAGTGAGGAGTGAAAATGTAGTCCAAATGCAAAATCCAGCCAAAGAAAGAACTGATGCAACTCCAATAACAGTATATTTCGCAGCAGAGTTCCAAAGACTTGTGTAACAGTAGCATCCATGTCAGCTCATGTACCTCTAAGACGCAAAAAATAGAAGGAACCGCTTCCATGTGTACCAGAAAACCAAGTCAGCGAAATACACTCAAAATCAGGTAGCTAGAGACGATCCAATTTTTCCCTGCCTCTGCCTATAGTTCTAGGAAGCTAACAAATTATTAAGTTTGCTTCCATTGCCTGAAGTAAACAGTGTATCATCAATCAAAATCCTGAGTTTCAGTTGGCCTTCATTCTTCTTCTTCCTCCTGGATGTGTAAACATGTTATTCCTCATCTGAAGACTGGCTCATCTGATCAGTAGGTTGGTCAACAGATTGTCGGGCACGTACATCATGAGCCGTTTGCGCCTAAGTAGCGGTAACAACTTGCTTGGTAGCTGCCTTAGCATAATCCAAATGTGTTGAGAGTTACGGTTCCCTCAAATGAGGGGCATCATTAAAACAATGAACATCTTAAGATGGATCAATATTAGTAGTATAGGGAGCTGTGCCAAGAGACTCCAAAGTATCATGCTCCAATCCAACAGCTGGAGTAGAGCGTTCAAGAACAGAAGCATCCAGGGATAGAAAAGCTTGGGTATAATGTTCTTCATCTGAGACAACCAAAATTTGAATAGGAAAATCATCAGAAATTTTCCTATCAGGAAAAGCGTCAGATAGATGAGCAGAGGTAAGTGCGGTGTTGGAAAGCGGGTCGGGTTGCACCTCCTCAGCAGAGATGGTAAGCGGCAAAATGTTCACTCCCAATTCAGTATGAATAGATTTTTGAACAGGTGACTGAACTTTAACAATATTCGGCGTTAAATGAGAATGCAAGGGATCGCAAGTAGGAGAGTTGTGACCAAACATACTACAATGAGAGCAAAAAGGATGGTGGTTTTATTTCAACCTTTGGTCAATATCGTTGTGATTGGATCCAGTCCATACCTCATCTAGAGCTGGTTGGGTGATATCTTTCTCAACTAACACAGAAGACACAGATGGTCGGTGACAGCAAGCGTGGGACTATCAATCTTGATAGGCTTATCGTAAGCAATTGCTAAAGAGTAGAGAATTTCATAGTTGAAGAGTTGTAGTTTTAAAGCTGTGAACTTTATCCAAAAAAGAATGATGGGGAACTCCGCTTAATAATCTGTTAGTTGGCTCCCTTCCTAGAACTAGAGGAAGAGGCAGAACAAAATTGGGTCGTTCTCTAGCTACCTGATTTTGAGTATTTGACTGACTCCGATTTTGGGCATACATGGAAGTTGTTCCTTTATATTTTTGGCGTCTGCTTACGGGTACATAGGCTGACACGGGTGTTACTGCTACACAGGTCTTTGGAATTCGGCTTTGCTTTAAGGAGAGACTATTGACTATGATTGGTTGCTGCGAAACATATTGTTATTGGAGTTGCTTCAGATCCTTCTTTCGTTAGATTTCACATTTGGACTACATTTTCACTCTTTCACTGTCTTTTTCTTTTTTTGTTATCTTATTATGTATTTTAGATATCATTTTTTTTGCGTGAAGTTGTCTGCTGAAGGTGGAACCCCTACGGGTGCGTGATGTTTTTTTTTTTTTGGTTTTATATGCATGCATGCATGTATGTATGTATGTATGTATGTATGTATGGATGTATTTATGTATGTATGTATGTATGTATGCATGCATGCATGGATGGATGGATGGATGGATGGATGGATGGATGGATGGATGGATGGATGGATGCATGCATGTATGGATGGATGGATGCATGGATGCATGCTGCAGGATGCATGCTGCATGGATGGATGGCTGTATGTATGCATGCATGCATGCATGCATGGATGTATGTATGTATGTATGTATCTCTTTGTCTATTGGAGTCATCAACCAAGAAGATAAAAGAGGAAGGATAGAATGAAAGATTAAAAATTCAAGGATAAAAAGATGCTTTTAAAGCAAAAATGGAAAACAAAAGATGATTCCACTTGTAAATAACTATAAAAAATGTGTATTTTTCAGTGGAATTTAAGAAAACTCACCAAGGATGAGTTTCTTATTTCCTTGAACAATGTCATTCCCTGCCACATTAACTAGAGAGAGTTTCAACTGTTTTCCAATTCTCACAACTTGATTGCAATTCTCTACCTTACGAAACGGCATCTTTATGGGAGGTTTTGACGCATGCTTCCAGTTAACTGATCCTGGAGATACTTTGTCGAGTACTTCCAAAAGAACCCATCTGTAGAAGTATATATATATATATATATATATATGATCAATCAGCTTCATCCGCCAAAAGCCAAATCAAGACAAATAATAAAAAAGGGTATAATTGCATAAATATCAACTGAAACATCGCTATTTACAAAACTGTCACCCAGTTCACTTTTTGACCATAAAAACCGATGCATATTCGCATGCCACAATCAAACCATTAGCAATTTGATTAAATGGAAAAATATGGGTTAGGTTTATCATGAATTTTGATATGGGGCACTTACATACATAGTACCCAATTCTTATGGATTTATCAATCTCACACCAAAACTTTCATATTTCTAAGCACCATACGAAAAAGAGCACTCATTATCACCTTTGAATGGTCAAATCCATCTTTTCATCCACAGGTAAGTGCTTCACGTGCAAAAATAAAACTTTAGGTGTGAGATGGGTAAGTCCATAAGAATTATGCGCTGCGTATGTAATTTTCCCTAAAATTTGAGTGGGAATTTGGAAAATGGATGATAAAGAGTGCTCGTTCTATAAATAGCAATGTTTTGGAACTATTTATGTAATTGCCCCAAAAAAGCTAGAAAAAATCCCCACCCATTTCTGAGATCTTCGAATACACAATTGACAAATGTAGTAATTCCAAGACTGTTGATCCACATCCTAAATGCTCTTTCTTCTCTAGAAGCTTGCACTTCTTCGGGCATCATCTCTGCAAAGGACATCTTTTTGCTGCTGGTGGAAAGGCCATTCCTGCCCACAATACAGTTAAATTTAGCTTCAAGTTCAATCAAGCAATAAAAAGATGGGCCATTTACATACATACCACTCAATTCCTATGTATTTACATATCCAACGCTTAACTTTTCTCTTTAAATCTATATCACCCAAATCTTTCATATGACTTCAAAAATACCACCTTTTTAATTTAAAAAAACTGAAATACACCTTTTCATGCATAGGTAAGGTGGTGTGTATGTAAAAATTAAAGTTTGGGTGTTAGATACGAATCGAGTAATATATATGTAAATCTTCCTAGAAAGTTAAATGAATTAAAAATGAAAATAAACAAACAATAGGAGTAGTGCAAAAGTTTTAACATAAGCAGTATGACGAGGTCTACATTCAAAAGAGTTAGAACAATAAAGGTGATTTTAATGTAACTATTCCTATCAAACATGTCTCGTGAATGTTATACGTGGTAACAGAAAGAAAAAAACATCTGAGTCAAGTTAATCCTTATTCACTAAAGTCTTCTTTTAATTTTTAACAAAATACTAATACCCCTCTAAATAATTTTTTTAATAATATCATCATGATTAGTCTTATCCCAACTATTTGGGGTAAGTACTATGAATCCTCTTTTTCAGCTAGCATGTGTTCTTGAAGTCTGTTTGACTGCAAAACTTCAGCTCAAAATCAAATTATGTACTACTTAACTCTAGAAGTGAATAAATTGAAAGTTCTATACATGGTTACATGTTGAAGCAACTTATTATAATATGAGAAAAAATGGTAAAGAACCAAACATTCTAACCTCTGATGAAATATTTGTGCAACAAAAGCAAGATTGAGGTTTGCTGATCCTTCAACAATGTCTGTTGGAGTTAAATATCGTTTACAGTCCATTTTCTCTGCATGGTCAAGCACAAGCTTTGCCCTTTCAGTTGAATCTTTGGCATCTAAAGTGTCAGGAGAACAATGCTCAGGAGAAAGAACATTCAGAAGGTATGCATACGCCTCTCCATCCTGAAATCAAAGACTTAATACTGTAAGTTGAAAAGAAAAGACCATTGGCATGTAACTGTAACACCACAATAAAAAATTTGGAAAAAAAAATACAAAAAAACTAGACAGCATGATGAACAATAATGTGAGAACACACCCAAAAAAAAAGGAAATTTACATACATAGTACATAATTCTTATGTATTTACATATCTCACACCCAAACTTTCATATTTTCATACAAGAATGTGGACAGCAGATGTAAGATCAGGAATGTGGACAGCTTTATTGACTAATGCCTGCATAAACACAAGTATCTACTGATAGACGTGCTTTTGGTCTTCTGAAGCACAAATTTATCAGTCGTTAGTCCATTTAATCTGAACAATGGGAAATCATAGACCAGTCAAAGCAGAAGTAAAGACACTGGGGTACTCGCCTTGCTTATCAAACATGTGGCCTAAGAATCTATGATCAGTTATCAATGATAACTTACAATAAAGCAAAGATAACATGCATGTTTTCATTTCTACAAGAATTGTTTTGATAAGTTTTAGCTGAAATAATTAGAATTTTATTGTTGAATTAGAATGATATCTGGCATGAGTACATTATCAAGAAATACCTTCTCCAAGTTGATGAGCGTATTTTTATTTACCTTCAAATCAGAAGAGAAATTTGTTACAGGTTTCTTATAACCAGCTTTCTGCAGATGAAAGTTCATCCATTTAAGCAACATCTTCTCAGGCGGTAAATTCAAAAGCTCCTCAATATCCTGTAACACCAAAACAAAAGGGTAACCAATGATAATTCGAAGAACTGAAAACTGATAAAATACATGAGTGAGAAGCAGCTGACGTTGTACCACCTTGCTATCATCTACCAGCTCCACCAATTGAGGCATCTTCTTTAAGTTGAGATCCGCTAGGAGTTGTATCTAATAACAAAAAATATATATATATATATATATCAAGGCTGTATTCTCTCAATAACCCACGAAACATATACAGATGCACATAAAATGTTGAAATTGTTTAGTACACCTCAAAGGATAGAAAGGCTACGTTCACTTGCGCAATTGCATAAACAATAGGTAACCTTTCAACTTTGAAATGAAGATTTTTTTCTTCTCAATTTGAATGTAAATAAAACAAATTTTAATATTTACCTTGATAATTTGAGAAATTAAACCCAGCACCAAATGAGGCTGCAAAAGGGAAAAAATGGTTAATAGATGGAAAGAAAAATTCAACAGTATGATAACTCCAACTAGAGAAATTGTTGTGCCCAATGCATAAAGCTCCCAACAATGTGAGCTCTGGTAAAGGTTGACATATGTACGCATTGCAGAGAGCCTATTTTTGCCACTTGAATTTGTGATCTCCACAGCACAATGGAGTTAACTTAACTACTCCTGTAGGTCCACCATTCTTGCAAATCCCAAACAACTAAAACTAAAAATTTCATGTAATAAAATTTTCTTTAACTCTAATTTTTTTACAAACGGCTGGAGCTAAAAATTTCATGTCACAAATTTTCTATAGGGCTGAGTTTAAAGGCTGATTTCATAGCACAGCAACCACCTTTTCTCAGAGAATTCAAATAATAACTTTATTCAAAACAGAGGAGAACACATTTTACAAGATGTGGAATCAAAAGACCAGATAGCTCTGGTAAGCATGGAATGCATTTCAATGAATCCATCTGTAAAATTTGTCATTAGTTAAAAAAATGCCAATGATGCTCCACACTCCATTCAAATTAAGAAATTTTGAAATTGTGAACTAATTATTACTCAAAATGGACGGCTATGATACACCATGCAGGCTTCTTATAGTAACTTCGAATGAATGATATGACACTCACAGATCTTGAATTGCTTCATCAGCTATAAGAGGCATAATAAAAACAAACTTAAAAGAAAGACACCATAAAGAATGAGATTAAAAAAAATGCAATAATAAAGCTTTGCATTAAAAGAAGAATAAAAATTTTGAAAGATGATTATCATTCTAAGACAGTGGGATTGAAGAAACTTACCCTCCCTTCAATCAAGTCTTGAGTTCCAATGTTAACTACAGTGCATCCAATGGCTTTTGCAGAGTTTAGGCAAAGAGTGTGGTTTTCATTCCTCTCCCAAGGATTCATCACCCTCTTCATATTGATTGCCCTCTCATCTATCGTCCCCGGCACAGCAACATTGATCAATTTACTAAAATCAAACATAAGAATTCATCAATGATTATAATAGCAAAATCCACATTATTTGGCCGCCAACATAACTGCACGTAGATGGGAGCTCTCTAGTTTGCATGACATCATAACAATACACTTCATCTCATTTCAATAAAGGAGATTTAAGATTTGTTGATACAACCTCAACAAAAAACAACTTACCAGAGGAGGACGCCATCTTTGACTAAGTTGAAGATTTCATTTGAAGCAGGGTCAATTGGTAGATATGTTTTCAAATACGGGTCATCCCGAAGATAAGCGTTTATATGAGCCACATAAGAGGCTTTTTCTGATTCATTTATAGTGTGCAGGAGTGTGGTAGTGGAAGCCTTCAAGAATGAAGATGGACTCTTCGAACCACCCAATTTCGCTGCTGCTTTTGCTTGCACATTCAAACATTCCTAAAGCAGAAATTCTGAGTCATCAAACCTAGCATTCGAGCGATAACATACGGAACAGAAACAAAATCTGAAGCTAAGAAACAATTCAATTCAATACCCGGAGAAATTGCTCAAACTCAATCTCTTGTTCAGTGTCCGGATAAGACACTTCTAAGATGGAAGAAATCTCCTCTTTAGTGATCAAATCCTTGATGCTCTTGACTTTCGCCATCGCAGGTGGCAAATCTCTTACTCTGACATGACCATGCTCCCTCTTTACATATATGTACTATCCGATCCCAGAACATTCAACGCAAACAATCAATTCAACAAACCAATAAGAAGAAACATTCAATTTCAGAGCTCGATAAAGATCATTGGGATTGCTTACTTTGGCTTTGAGGCTTCGAAGTTCCACCTGCGTAAACTGGCTCTGAAGCCACGGATCAGACACCACAACCCCAACAAATCCGGCCATTTCTATCACCCAATCTCTCTCTCTATACAACAAAACCCCGATCGAAATCCTCCTTTCCAAGACGATTTCAGATCCCTAAGAACTACAAAAACGAATGCAAATCAAGAAAACGATGATCAAAACACCACTCCACTCAGCCGCAATGGAACTAAAAACCACAATTTTCTCCTTCTCTCCTCCGTTCTTTCCTTGCTTCCCACTCCAATTCACCTTCTTTTCACAATGCTCTCTCCTCGTAACCAGATTCCGTGTGAATCCGAGACGGAAGGCAATGCAAAGAAGAAATCTGAGTAAATATGGAGCGAAAAAAAAAATTCCTTTTTTTTTTTTAACCAAACCGCGGGGGACGGTGCGAGGAAATGACAAGAACATGTTGCCCTCTTATAGCCGCCCTTGATTCGCAACCACGACGGGTTTGCTTTATGGAATTTTGGCTGATTTTTATCATTTTTTTATTTTTTAAAATGTCTGTAGAATTACGTAATTTTCTACCTCATTTGTTGACTTTATGCTTTAATTATTGGATGTGAGGTTGGTTTTAAATGACACGATCATATAATTTCATTAAATATAAAATAATTTGGTTTAAATTTTAATTCTATATATTATTAATAATTCCGTTTATATATTTATTCATAAATATGCTAAATATATTATTGGGTGTCATATGCCAGAAATATTTACGTACGGAATACGAACATAGTTTTACGTGCATACGAAGGTTATTCGGAGGGTATTGAAGGGTTATATCGGTATTATTGGGGTTAATACTCCCAATAATCTTACAAAATCTGGAATAACACCACGAACCGCAAAAGTTATTGGTAGGTTATTGGGGATTATTTTGTATAGTACGCACGTAGAACTGCGTGTTCTGTGTACGTACTCCGTAAGTAAATATTTCTCGTCATAGGCTAGTTGAGTTCCAATCAGATTTTCAACCCATTTGAATAAACGGGTCGGGTTAAAATAACAACGGGTCATTATCAGGTCAAACCCAAATCTGATTCTTTAACCCGTGAATGCTAGAATGGGTGGTATAGGTTCTTAATTGGGCTGCATTTAAAAAATAATGGGCTTTTTTATTTCTAGAATGGGTAAATATTTCTAATTCGGTTTAGATCTCCATAGTGGGCTTATATCTCACGCTGTTTATACATAAAAAGGCTAATAAGGAAAGCAAAAAGGGGTATTTACAAACATACCACCCAATTTCTATGTATTTACATATCTAACATCTAAATTTTACATTTTACATTTATATCATTTAAATATTTTATATCACATAAACAAAATATCACTATTTTTACTTTTAAAAAGTGAAATACATCTTTGCATATATTAGATATTTAATTGCATAAAAATTGAGTGGTATGTATGTAAATGTTCTTAAAATTAAATAAAAAAAAATGATATGTTCGAAAAATTTATTTTAAAATAAATTTAATATAAAATTCGATTGATTGATCAATTGGGTTAATTAGACTGTTAAACGGATTGAGTTATGCATCATTAATTGTGAAAAATAATTGTATTTATGAGATTGTGAATGATGGATGGGTGATTTCATTAAATGAAGTCTTCTTTGATGGTTTAAACAATTACGTGGATAGCCTTTGAAATTAATTACATTCGCATTTAATAGTAAGGGGCATTAATGGAATAAATGGTGATTAATTGGTGGAATTAGCATGATTTCCCCAATTCATTTAATCGTGAGATCGGATTATTTGATAATGAAACGATTTTCTAGGCTTTTTAAGAAAATTTACATGCATATGACACAATGGTTACATATCTAGCTTCTAAATTTTGATATTTACACTTACAAAACTTTAATGTCATAGTCATTCTAAAATCTCATGTCACAAATAACGGATTCATTTGGTCGTGGTGAGGTAACATCTAGGGTCATTTTTAAGATTATGTGAGGTTTAATTTAAACAATTTTATAGTCAAACTTGGAAATCAGAAATGCGTCAGCACAAATCTCGAGAAAATCCAATGGACTAAGAGACGTGAAAGCACGGCCAGAGATGGCTCGCAAAAGAAAGTTCAAAAGTCACATCATCAGAAGAATAAAGGACTTGATTGAATAAGTGTAGATTCTTCAAACCGGAGCCTGAAGCCTATCAATTGGAGGCTATCCAAGACAATGACCAAGATCCATCAAGCCAGAGAAGACGTCAGCCCAACTCTCGCCTCAGTATCGCTAACCGCTTCATTAGAGCCTTTGGGCTCTTCATCAGGAGGGCGAGAGTCTTACACTGATATACTCCACGAACAGCTTGAAGAACTTTTTGTCAAAGGGTTTGCTAACAATTAGATTACGATGATTCATCATTTGCTTGATAACATAGTCTCAATTTGGCAATAGAAGCCTCATCAAGGGGCAGACAGTCGACAATTGAGCCAAAACAGTTAAACGATTGACTCAGGTTAATCGAGCAAGGTTCAGGCGACCAAAGATCAATATGAGCATATCGACAGACCCAACTAAGCATAGTTGGACAAACGAGTCTTGTTGAACTAAGACACTTTAATCTTAGTCGACCGAATAATAGGCTCATTTATGTAAATACCTTAAATACCCTTTAATGATCTCATTAAAACGGGGGTAAGTATGTAATCATATATATTGTGCTCACTTTGTCTATAAATAGGGGATCATTCCATGAATAAAGTTAGACAATCTGCTCATTCTTGTGTTCATTAATGTACTCTCTCTCTCTCTTTCTCTCCCATTTTAAGCTCTATTACTTCGGTGTGACTTCCAGACATTCGAATTTAACATCCTAAAAGAAGTGGTAAGCGTGGAGCATGCTAACAACAAGAAGAAGAGCACACTAAGAAGAAGAGACCCACTAAAGAGGCACTACTGATATGGAGTGCAAAAAGGAGTTTGTGCATCAACAGATCCAAGAGTTGAGGGATCGAATGCTGGATTGAATGCCATAAACTATCCAAAAAGCTATAGAAGGGGAAAAGAACAAAGTTCCCGTGACCTAGTGATCCCTGATATTTATGCTTACGTTTTATATATAAATTTATATTTCTTTTTAATGATATCTCTTTTTTTACAATGATGCCAAAAACTTGATGTCAATGTAAATAAGGGTTTTAATTGCTATTATAAAATGGGATTCTACGCAAGCATATGTATTATTATCAAGTAATATAGGATTTTCTGATTAAGCTCCGAGATATCGAACTCACAGAGAAAAATGTGTAAAAATTTTTTAACAAAGAAATAAAACAAAAAAAAAACTTTTTACTTTTTAAGAAAGATCTTACCTAAACTAAAGACAATATTCTAGGAAAAAAAGTTCAATTTTTTTTGGTAATTTTTATAATTTGAAATAAAAGTAAACAACTACTTTAACTAGATTTTTGTAAGATGAAAGAAAATGCAAATAAAATATATTTTTCCTTATTATGAATTAGTAACAAGACATGATATCCTTTTGTGGAAGTATCTAAAATGTGTTGTGCCAAGTATGAGCAATTACATTCTTTACCCATACTAGAAATGCTATAAAGAACATAGGTTATTCTAGTGTTTTAGTAATCTTAAAGACGGGCTAGGCAGGAAAGATACTAGCTCTCACTTTAGAAGTTTCTCTTCTCCCTCCACCTGGGTTCTAACATCACGTATCAAGAAATAAAACAATAAATTTGTCACTCTAAAGTTCTCTAATTCTACAGCCATCAAAGTATATATCCCTATTTATTTGCACTCAATCATATGGACTACATTCTCACCCATATAATCTCATGTGATTCTTACTAGTTGTTAACTAAGACAATAGCATACTGGTTTTTACATGTTCTCACAACAAATATTAACATCTTAATTAGCCAAATCAAGAAGTAAATGAACTGCAAGTTTTTGAATCAGCACAACTTCTTCCAACATTGATTTCATGTACTTCACACAACATCCATTCATATCTTAATTACTTAATCATTTTAAGGAAAAAGATAAAGAAAACTACTCAGAATTCAGGTAGAAAATATAATCACAACTTGGTTTAAAAATAGAAATCATAGTGAAAACACAAGAAGTCTTAATTAAAAACCAAACGTAATAACAAAGATAAAGACTTATCTGTAACTCTTCTCCACCAAACTCTTGAAGTTCCTTTGAAAACTTTGCTTTTCCTTATAATACTACTTAGAGGGTGGCGACCAACTTTAAGGACTCCAATTCTCTTTTCTAATCCTAATACAAATTATATTAAAGTAAGTACATATGGTGAAGTGGAGTGATGTGTTACTAAAAACTCTCCTACACAATAAGCATGAACCACACACCCTCCAACAATAATCATTTTTTGAATTCCAATCCTTCTTTTATAATTTTTCAACAGTTTCCTTCGTGTCTCTTCAAATTGTGTCCAAATTTAACGAATCCTCAAAAAGAAAATATGAAGTTACCCACGTTTGTATCAAAAGATGCCTCAAACACCCCTTCAAAATGACACCAAAAACTAAATAACTTCTCTAAAGTAATTGACATGCTTAAGCGTGAGATCTTGGCGCTTAGCCACGAGGCTTCTGGCGTGTAAGCTCCAGGTCTGGCCGCATAGCCGCGAGGCTTTGACGCGTAAGCACGGGTCCCAGCGCTTAGTCGCCACAGATCAATTTTGCATATTTCTTTATCTTTGCTCCAAATTTGGTCCTTTTTCAGTCCTTGCATCACAATCATCCATTTAATCACATCTGAAAGAAAATTACACAAAATACCTTCCATTAAAGTGTAATATCATCTAAAATAGGTATAAAAATATGTATAAAAATACTATATATTTTAGGTGTATCAAAATCCCCCAAAATTGAAATGTTATTTGTCCTCAACTGACACTATAATCACATAAAATAATACAAGTAAATTATGTGGATGAGTTTCTTTAGGAGTTTCCAAAATTTTGTTCTAGAAATGTAGTAGTCCAATTTAGAAAAAATTTTAGTAAATAAGACTAATTTAAAGTTTAAAAATCTCTTAAGTAAAAGTTTATGAAAAATATGAGTTCATATCTTATTCAGAAATACTTGTAGAATTTTTAAAATATAGGATTTAGGCATTTTATTTTCTTTACTTAAAAATCTTTACTAAAAATAATTATACTAACTATATTATATCATAAGCTTCGATATTTTCTCAAGTCTTATACTTTAGAAAGATCAGGTGTGGAACAAATTTTTGATTAAGTCCTTTAATCCTCAAGCTTCTCCTTCCTTTTTCACTTACTATTTTTCACTTTACTTTCTTCTCTCTTTTTTTTAATTTTTTATAGGCAATGATTACTATATCTGGATAAACTTTTAATAATTTTGAATTCCACCATTCCTTTCCTAAAACATAAGGTAGATATATATCTTTTACTTAGAAATATAATAAAAGTTGAGAAAATTATTTTCAATAAAGGAAACTTAAGTATTAAAAATAAAAATTTAATCCTTCTATTTTTTCAAATATACAACTTTTCTTACTAAAGATAGTTACAAAATATTTATCATTTCTTCGCTAAGAAATTTTTAACTTTAAAATTTTCATCTTTACTATAGATTTTAACTAAATTTTCTTACTCATTTATATATTCAAAATTTTACTTCCCTAATATAAATTCATACACATAATTATTTTTCAATCAAAATCAAATTTTATTTTGAGTACATTTGAGAACAAATAAAATTTAAGTTTTTGAAAATTGTTTCATTCCCCTTAAACTTTAAAATTTTTATTATGATAAAACATTTAAACATAATAAAAAGATACATGTGTAGGAATTGAAAACTATAAATATCATGCTTGCAGGAATTTCTATATCTGAAATATGCAAGTATAACAATTAAAAACATGAGTAAAAACAACTAGATCAAATTTTAACTTATCATTTTATATAAAAGAAATTCAAAAGACTTCTAAAGTAGTGGAGGTAATAAAAGCAAATTCACACATATTTAACAGAAATCCAGAACTAAAATATATATGGCAGTAAATTGAAAAAGTTAAGCACAAGATTAATTAGTGGATTTTAATAGTGTTCTAAACCTTCTTACTAGTTTCTGGAATAAGTTCTACACTAACAAACCAAATACAGTACGAATTTACCACAAAAACTCTAAACAATCACATCACATAACACAAACAAACTCCATCCACAGATAACATAAAAAACTATAGTGGTTCACCAACTATTACATCAGTATTTTCATCACTAGTACAAGATGGCTAATATGTATTGATTATAGAAAATTAAATCTTGTCAAGAGGAAAGATCATTATCTTTACCCTTTCTAGATCAAATGTTGGATAGACTAGCTGAGCTAAATACTTTTGTTTTTTAGATGGATATACTGGTTATCACCAAATACAAATTACTTCAGAGGATCAATTGAAAACAACATTTACCAGTCCTTATGGTATATTATCTTTTAGAAGAATGCTCTTCAGTTTTTGTAACACCCCTGCTACATTTCAAAGATGTATGATATATATTTTATGTGATTTAATTGAAAAAGGAATTAAAGTTTTTTTGGAATATTTTTTGGTTTTTGGAACTTCATTTGAATCTTGTTTAGAACATATATCACGAGTTCTTAAATACTGTGAAGAAAAAAATTTAGTCCTTAATTGAGAAAAATGCTAGTTTATGGTAGCAGGAAGAATTGTTTTGGCACATCACATTCCAGAGAAAGGTATGGAGGTAGATCCTGCTAAAATTGAAGCGATCGTTAATTTACCTCACCCAACCAATGTGAGGGAATTAGGAGTTTTTTAGGACATGTTGGATTCTACAGACGATATATTAAAGACTTCTAAAAATTGCTAAGCAACTAGTCATTTGCTCGAAAAAGATATGATTTTTTATTTGGATAAGAATTGCCAAAATGTTTTTGAGCTTTTGAAAGAAAAATTAATCACAACACCAATTATTGTTTCACTAAATTGAAAAAAAATCATTTGAATTAATATGTGATGCAAGTGATTATGCTATTGGAGCTGTTTTGGGACAGAAATATGATAAAATTTTAAAAGTAATTTAATGTGCTAGTAAAGCTTATAATGAAGTTCAAATTAATTATACCACAACTGAGAAAAAGTTATTAGCAATATTATTTGCCATTGATAAATTCATATCATATTTAAATGAAACCAAATGTGTGGTGCATACAGATCATTCTGCTATTAAGTATTTAATTAAAAAAAGGATGCAAAACCAAGACTAATAAGATGGATTCTTCTTTTACAAGAATTTTATTTTGAAATAGTTGATAGAAAGGGAATTGATAATCAAATTGCTAATCATCTATCCAGGCTTGACTCTGACAAATCAGTGTGTTCTAAAGAAGAAATTAATGAAAATTTTTCTGATGAAAATTTGTTCAATATTAATGAATGGTGTGTTTTTGGTATGCAAACATTGTGAGCTTTATTATTAGTAACATTTTATCTTATGGTCTGAGACACTAAAAAAAGAGTAAATTTTTATCTGAAGCTAAAATTTATTTTTGGGACGACCCATTTTTATATAAACAGGGGAAGGAAAAAATTATTCGAAAATGTGTGCCTTTAGAAGAGACTTTTGAAATTATCTAAATATGTCATGATTCTGTTTTTTGGGGACATTTTTATGTTTATAAAAAAGATACAAAATCTTACAATATGCATTTTATTGTCCTACTATCTTTAAAGATGTTAATGCTTATATTAAAAATTGTGATCGTTGTCAACGTGTAGGCAATATTTCTAGAAGAAATGAGATGCCCCTCAATTATAATTTGGAAGTTGAAATATTTGTCATTTGGGGATTAAATTTCATGGGACAATTTAAACCATCTTTCAAAAATTTATATATACTGTTAGCAGTAGACTATGTGTCTAAATGAATAGAAGTTGTTGCTTTACCTCGATGTGATGCTCAAAGTGTTGCAAAGTTCTTAAAAATGAATATATATAACAGATTTAGAATGTCGGGAGTTATCATAACTTATGGGGGAGGTCACTTCAAAAATGCGATAATAGAAAAATTATTGAAGAAATATCATATCAATCATTGAATTTATACTGCTTATCATCCTCAGACAAGCAGTTTGGCTAAAGTTTCCAATCGAGAAATCAAAATAATTTTGGAAAAAATTATAAGTCCAACTAAAATGGATTGGTCAGTCAAACTTGATTATGATTTGTGGGCTTATAGGATTGCATAGAGGACTCCTATAAAAATTCACCATTTAGCTTAATTTATGGGAAAGCTTATCATTTAATAGTGGAACTTGAGCATAAAGCTTATTGAGTTATTAATGAATTTAATTATAATTTGAAGGATGCTGGTAAAAATAGATTATTGCAATTAAATGAGCTGGAAGAAATAAGGAATGAGTCTTATGTGGATGCTAAGATTTATAAATATAAGATGAAAAAGTGGCATGATCGAAAGATTCTTACTAAAAATTTTGAGCTAGGGCAACAAGTTTTGTTTTATGATGAAAGATAAGGTTATTTTCAAACAAACTTAAATCCAGGTGGATATGCCCATTTATTGTGATAAACGTTTATCCATATGGAACTGTGGATATTAAGGATCCTAAAACCCTGAAAAATTTTTAAAGTGAATGGTCATAGGTTGAAACCCTATTTCTTAGAGGACCAGACTAAAGTGAATGATGTTTGGATGTTGGGTCACCCATAATAAGCACTGGGTACATCAGGCTGACGACGTAAAACCTAATGCTCTGTGGGAGGCAATCCATAGTTTTCGGTGTGCTTTTATTTTGAAAGTTTTGTGGTTGTATTTGTTTTAGAAAATTGTGGTAGTATTTTGAACTTACTTTGATAATTGTAAGACTTTAAATGATGTCTTAGACGTATTAGAATGAGTATTTGGACGTTAAGCTGGCCTGTGCTAAAATGTGCATTGGCACCAAAGCGCCCAAATCTGGCACTTAAGCGTCGGGGTTATAAAAATATGCCTAAATGATGTTCTAGAAGAATTAAACGTGGTAAAGTGGCCTTGAATGTTATTTGGTAGATTTTAGACATGGGAAGTGGATATAAGCTCTATTAAGGTCTATAAATAGCATGGAAACTAAGAGAATATTTGCCCTTTTCAAAATTTTCAGTCTAAAATCTAAGCGAAGAGAGATTTGAGTTGTAAGAAGTGATAAGTTAGCAAAGATGTCTTCTTAAGAGAATGAATTAAAGAAGATTGATGAAGCCGTCGAGAAGTAGTTTGTAAGTCAACATGTGCAAGAATTATATGACAGATTCCTAGCTGTTAGTATTGGAGGAATAACAGAGAAGATTACAAAAATTGAGGCTGATGTGGCTTCAATTGAGGTAAAGGTAAGTGAAACTAACACACATCTAGCGCATCTTGGTTGGCATCTCAAAATACAATTCAGTCTTACAAGTTATATTGAAGAAGCGGACAAGGCGATGTATCTGAAAAATAAGTAGATTAAAGAGAATTCTATCAGAGTTCTTCATCATCATCTGTTTTATCAAATCTGTGTTGAATAGTTCAAAATGAACAAATGAAGGCCAGGGATACGTTCCACCTAATAGAGAATGGAATTAAGTTCAGAGTTTGTGTTTGTTTGCTTGTTGTTTGTTTTTGTTTGTTTAAAGTTTTAATATAAGTTTGTCTTGTATTGTGATGAATTTAGATGTTATCTCATCAAAAACTTTTTGGAGTGGAGATTAAATATGTGACGTGTCTTTGTAATTTTTGATTATATGTTAATTAAAGTGTTATGTTTGTGTGAAAATTTCGTGTTACTGTGATCGAATCTAAGTTTTGAATAGTTGAGAATTTTTTAGAAAGAAGAGAGAAAAGGGGGAAGAACATTGTTTTTAAGATTCATTAAGACCATGTGTGGGTGGTTGACTTAGGAAGATGTGCATTTGAATCAAAATTTAGAAATATAAAAAATTGTGCACTGGTGCCTAAGCACCAATTCCCCATGCTTAATCGCGAGCAAACCCGAGAGCTAGGTGCCTAAGCGCCGAACCTGTCACGCTTAAACGCGGAAGGTTTTAAGTGCTAAAAACCACCATTATTTCTCCATTTATTCTTCTTCCTACTCAAGTTCTCACTATTTTACACTTAGGGCGTCCCCATAAGTGAAGAATACTTGGTGAAATTGAGCCAAATTTGTTAGATTTCTTCTTCTCAAGGTTAAAGATTCTCTTTTATTTAATTTTTTTTTTATTTTCACCATGGATTTGGAGTGCATTATGGAAAATTTGATGAAAATTGATGAATTTTACATGGAAAGTGAGTTTAAGCTTTTAAAAGTTAGATCAAGTGAATTAGGGTTGATTTTGGAATTTATTGTAATTTTTAGGAATATCACCGAGGATAAAATGGACCAAGGGAAAGCCACATTCGATTCAAGCAAATTCGTTAGTTTGAAGGCTCAGGATAGATATATTGAAGCACTGAAATTAAGGAAATTGATTCCTGAGCGTTGTTTTAAGAATCCGGGCAGATAAGTATAAAACTTAATTATCTGCCAACAGTGGGATCGGTTCTGCTGTTTTTCTCTGTTGCAGTGATTTCTGTGGTTAGGGAGTTTTATACCAATTTCCTTGAGTCAGAGGATGATCTGGTGATGGTTAGAGGAAAGCTACTATCATTTTTAATTTGTTTTATCAACTGCCTTCAGATACGATGTGTTTTTATTCTAATTATAATCCTACTGAGGAGGAGTTAGATGAGATCATTTCTTCGTTAACTGCTGAAAGAGGTTTATGGAAAATTATCAGTGATAGAAGAGTGAACTTTCCTACGTTGAAGATGAATGCCACTACAAAAGCATTGCACTATTTTATTTCTGCTCATCTACTCCCTACAAACCATGTTAGTGAAGTGACCAGAGGGAGAGCTACACTGAACTACTGCATTCAGTAGTATAAGCCAATTAATATCGAGTCTCTCATTTATCAAGTTATCACCAGTCATGCCAGAGCTGGTTTGGGATTCACATCCTTAATCTTTTCTATATGTGAGCAAGCTGGTGTTAGATTTGATAGTTGGGAGGATATTCTTCAACCTCTAAAGCCCATTACCAGTGTAAATGTGAAGACTTATTTTGAGCATTCGATTTTTGGTTGGAGAGAGATTTTCTAGAAGTTCTGGTTCTTCTACATCTCGTGCATCTACATCTCATGGCAAATCCAGTCCTGATTCACACACTCAAGTACTGCAAAAGATGATGGAAAACATTGACTATGCTATGGATAAGTTATCGAATCTTGAAAACTATGTAGATCATATTGATTCTTACTTAAGGAGGCATAGTGATTATGAAGAGAAATACAACACATCTATGAAGAAACTTATTATAGGAGATCAGATTTTAGTATTTCCTTCATATCCACAGTACCATCATTTTGATTTTACTAGTTTTTGCGATGATGATGAAGATGAAGAAGATGACGATGGAGACAAGGGTGAGTAGTGATTGGGTTATGTTGCATTTTGTTTTTGTTTTTTTTTGAATTTTTGTATGGTTTATTGTTGTGTTTTGTTATTGTGATAAACATTGTTGTTGCAGTTCATTGTGATGTGTATTTTTGTTATGTCTGTTGCAGATTAGGTGTGGTGTTAAGTATATGAACTTTGTTATTTTTAAATTTACCGTATTGGTTTGTGTTGAATTTATTCCTACTGCTTTAGGCAGTTTAGAATAGAGCTAACCTTCATTTAAAATTTTATGTTTAAGTTTCAATTTACTACCATGTATTTTTCTTTCTGTTGTGGTTGTGATAATATGTTGGTTTGTGTGATTTGCTTTTATGTTAGCCTCCACTACATAGAAATATTTTGAATCTAATATATTTTAAAATCAAAATGAAATTTGATCATTTTTACTCCTGTTTTTAATTTTTTGTACTTGCATACTTAGAATTTGAAATTTCTTGTAAGCATAAGTTTTCATTTTTCATTCCTATCTTTTTATATGATATGCTAAAATGTTTAATCTTTGTAAAAATTTAAGTTTGGGGGGATGAAAAATCAATTTTCAAGACTTGAAATTTAGTTGTTCTCAAATATGCTATAAATAAATTTGATTTTGATTTGAAAATTGATTATGTGTATGAAGATATATTAGGGTAATAAATTTTTGAATACAGAAATGTGCAAGAAAATTTGGTTAAAACTTTATAGTGATGAAGAAAAATTTTAGGTTAAAATATGGTATAACTATCTTTAGTAAGAGATATTGTATTTTTAAAAAATATAGAAGAATTAGACTTTTATTTTAAATACTTAAATTTCTTTTATTAAAAGTAGTTTTCAAAACTATTATTATATTTTTTAAGTAAAGGATATATATCAAACCTTTGCTTTAGGAAAGGAAGAGTGGAATTCAAAATCATTAAAGGCCTATCCAGATATAGTAATCCTTGTAAGAAAAGAAAAAAGAAAAAAAAGAGAAAAAGAAAAGAAAAAAAGAAAAAAAAAAAGAGAAAAAGTTAAGTATAGTATGTGAAAAAATGAGAGGAGAAGCTTGAGGATTAGTGTCTAATCAAAAATTGGTTTCACATCTGATCTTTTTAATGTATAAGATATGAGAAACTCCTAAGCTTAAGGATATAATATAGTAATTATAATTAGTTTTAATGAAAATTTTAAAGAAGATGGAATGCCTAACTTTTATATTTAAAAAAATTACAAGTATTTCTGAATTAGATAGGAACTCATATTTTCATACTTTTTCACTTTAGAATTTTCTAAAATTTAAATTGATCTCATTCACTGATGTTTTTTCTAAATTGGAATACCACATTTATAGAACAAAATTTTATAATCTTCTAAAGAAACTCATTCACATAATTTGCTTATGTTGGTTTCGAAAGATTGTAATGTCACTTGAGGACAAGAACCAATTTAAGTTTGGGGGAGTTTGATATATCAATAATATATAATATTTTTGTACACATTTTTATACCTATTTTTAATGATATTGCACTTTAATGGAATATATTTGTGTGTTTTTCTTTCAGGTACAATTAAATGGACTAAAAATGAAAAAAAGAGTGAAAAACGATCAAATTTAGAGCAAAAATGAAGAATGTGTTAAATTGAACTAGGGTGCCTAAGCGACCAGATCTAGCGCCTAAGCGCAAGCAGACAGAGAAAGTCGCATCTAAGCGTCAGAGGCCTCACACTTAAGCGCAGGGTAGTTACTTTGCAATTTCAAAGAATATTTGGTGAATTTTGAAGAGGTGTTTGAGGCACCCTTTGGTGCAAATTGACCCGACAGCAATTACGCAAGTAAAATAACTTATAAAAATTATGGTCAAACTTGACCTCAAATTAGATTAAGCGGCTAATGTGCGATAATTAAAGATTAGTTTTTATAAATAAATATAAATCGTACACTAGGGGTACTACGCAAGTATACGTATCGTTTCAAGTAATATAGAGTTTGCTTTTTAAAACCCTATATATCGATCCCACGGGGAAGCTAAGTAAAATAAAAAAAAGGAAAAATTAATAAGAAAAATCTACTTAAAAACTAATCTACTAACATTACTATTATGCAAGTTACTCAAGTAGAAATTGCAAGTAAAAAATATAATTTAAATGCTTTAACACAATAAATAAAGATTATTTCTTCATACGAAATATTTCATGATTAGTAAACATCTAAATTGGCTTGAAAATTATGAGAATGTGATATTTTGATAAATAGGAGCATATATAATTTTTACCCTTGTTACAGTGTATAAAGAACATTAGCTAGTTTTTAAAGATTGGATCAGAATGTATTATTAGTAGTAAGGATGAATTGTAGGTTCTCACTTCTAGATTCCCCCAAGAGTGCCTATGGTCGGGCCTACTAGCAACCCTTCACCTATTTTTAAACCAAATTGATAGAATTTAGCCTGTCACTCTAAAAACATAATCAATTTTACACCCTTCAAAGATTATCTCCCAATCTATTTTCACCTCCCCCTTCAAGGATTTACAATCTACCTTTCCAAGAGAAATGTGATACATTCAAGTTAAGAACTCTTAGTCCACGATCAGATCTTAAGAATTATCCACAGATTTTAACGATACAAGATGTCAATTTGTAGGGTAAATGAATATCAGGTAAAGTATCATCACAAATTATGAAAGAAGAAAAACAAAGTTCTCAAAACCAAATTAAATCCTTAACTAAATCATTTCTTATTCGTAGAGAGAAAGAGAAGAAGACTACTCAGAAAGCATAGGATTCACACCACAAACCATATTTATATAATTCAAATTCAATGTATAAAACTTAAGAACCATGATATAAATACTTATCTGGAATGATATCCAAGCAATCCTTCGAAGTTTCTCTGACTCTGACTGTCTTTTACAAGACTCCAACTTCAGCAATCACACTAAAACACTCTAAACTCTCACTAGAGTAAAGTGAATAACACTCCACACTCTTTATCTTGATGACACTACACACCTCTTTCACTCTTACAACACATACACACACCCAACAACAACTTTTTTTTGTTGTAGAATCATCCTATATTTATAGATCTTTGAAAATGACCAGGGGTTGCTTCAGGCTTCTCTTCAAAATTTTTCCACATTCAATGAATATTCTAAAAATTAACTGTGGTGCCTAGACGCCAACTTCTTGCATGAATGGACGCGTCCCTTCAGATTTTGAGTCGCACCTCTTTGTAGAAAAACTGATTCCTTGTGTCTATATTCATTGTATCTTGTTTATAACATATGAGAATTTGTCCAAAGACTTCTAGATTGCTTCTGAGGCATCAATAACCATCACAAAATTGTCCAAGAATTCTCTAGATTCCACTTCTGAGTCTGGCGCTTGGGCGCCAGAATCAGCCTTTTTTTCTTTTCTTCACTTGGCTCATTTTTGCTCATTTTGCTCATTTTTTTTACTCTTTTTCTTCATAAACTCATTTTCTTGTAACTACAACAAAAAACATAAGAAATACCTTTCATTAAAGCATAAATCCTTAAAATATTAATTAAAATGATATAAAATTTTAGGTAATTTTAATGTGGATCAATTCCCCCAAACTTAAACGTTGCTTATCCTCAAGTAACTCTTTACTACTAAAAATAATAATCTATGGAGAAAAATTTTTCTTTAGACTTCTATAACTGTTCATTTTATAAGTAGAATAATGAAACTTAAAAAGCTTTTTTAATAACTTAGGATAAAACCAAAGTATGTAAAATATTTAATAATTAAGTGTTAAGAACTTTCTTCTCCTATATATTTCAAAAAATAATTGTAATTTTTCATATTAAGAACATGTAGATAATTTACAAGAAAAAGATTTTCATGATAACTCTAATAGTAAGGATGTTTATACATGAAACTTAAGTAAAAAAAAATGTAATTAAGTCTCTTTCTATAAGATAATTCAAGTGAAGTCAATTTTTGATTAGGCATCTCCTCAAGCTTCTCCTCATATATTTTTCATTTTTTGGCTTTTTTCATTTTTTTCATTTTTCTTTTGATTTTTGCTTTTTTTCTTTTTGCTTGTTCTTTTTTTATATAAGGATTACTATATCTGGATAGCCTATTAATGATTTTGAACTTCACTATCCTTGACTTATATTTAAAGATTTAACACATTTCTCACTTAATGAATATGTGTTTAGCAAAAATATTTTTCATAGAGTTTCAATTCTATCTTCTCAAGTAAACATCTAGATCCCTCAATAATTTCAAAAATACAATATTTTTTAATTTAGATATTTGAATCAAAATTCTTACACTCTTTCATTAAATAATTACAATTTTTAGAATTATCCCTTGTTATAAAAAAAATACTTTTATAAGTTTATTATAATATTCACGAAAACAAAAGCATATCTATCTTAAATTAACTTTTCTTCCTTAGGTTATGTTATTAATTTTTGAAAATATTGCTTACTAAGGGCAAGTAAAGTTTAAATTTAAGTTCTTTTCCCTCCCCTAAACTTAGTTCTTTTTAATAAGTTTTATACATTTTGCAATATGAAATTTTTAAACCAAGCAGGAAGAAAAAGGTACAATATTTAAGATTTTTAAAATAGTAGAGTAATACGGGTATAAGCAGCAATATAAAAGAGTAGCAAAGTAAATAACATATGAAAACTAACACTCGTTTACAATTTTAAACACTAAAAATAACAGGAGCATAAATAGGATTAAGTTCTAAGCATTCTAAAAACATAAACATTACTGAGTTACTACAGAGTACTCATACAGTGCAATAATATTAAAAAGGTAAAAACACACACAACAGATACATAACTAAAGCAAAGAAGAAATAAAGTCTAATCATCCTCAGTCTCTTCATCATCGTCGAAGGAATCATCTGGAATAGGACTTCTGGGAATTATCCATGGGGTGAATTTAGGACAAGTAGGAAATTCTATATTCTTGTCACCCTTCAAGAAGTTCACAAGAGCATCATTATATTCCTCATCATAGTCACTCTTCCTCTGTATATAATCAGACACATGATCGATTTTACTATCCATATCATCTACTCTGCATTGCATCAAGAATAGATCACTTTGATGCACCAAGTACCTATGACAAACAGTAATCCACACATCCGATTGAGGCTCAGAAGTAGAAGTGGAAGGTCTGGGTGCAGAAGTAAAAGGCATAGAAGAAGTAAATGCTCCAGAACCTTGACTTTTTATTTTTTGCATAAATATCCACAAGAGATTTTCGAATTGGCTACAGTGACTTAAGTATCTCTTCAAAATGAGAGTAAGTAATATCAGCATTCTTACATATCGAGAAAATGAGAGCCGAGAAGCCTAAATAAGAAATAACACTTCCTCTAGTTGAAGTGTTGATTACATCATAAATAATGGTTCCCACATAGATTGGCTTCATTTCTTGTATACAATAATTTAAATTAGCTCGTTCTTTCGTCACTTCACTCAAGTGATTTGATGGAAGAATGTGAGTAGAAATAAAGTAGTGTCAGGCTTTAGAAGTAGCATTAAGCATAGAAGAGGAAAAATTTACCTGCTTATTGTTTCAGATTTTCCTAGATCCTCTTCCATACCTATAACTCCTGAGGATTAAGAAAAGACTACGTTTACAAATCCTTATGGAACATTTGCTTTTCGAAGAATGTCTTTTGGGTTGCACCTGCTACTTTTCAAACGTGTATGATGGCTATTTTTGTGACTTAATTGAAAAAGGAATTGAAATTTTTATGGATGATTTCTTTGTATTTGAAACTGTCTAAAGTATTAAAGTGTTGTCAAGAAACTAATTTGGTTCTGAATTGGGAGAAGTGTCAATTTATAGTCACGGAAGGAATTGTACTGGGTCATAAAATTTCTAAAAACGGGATGGAACTTGACTAAGCAAAAATCTAAATTATTGTTGGATTACAACCCCCAACTACTATAACAAGTATAAGAAATTTTTTTGGACATGCTGGATTTTATAGAAGATATATTAAAGATTTTTCCAAGATTACTAAACATTTATGCCATTTTTTAGAAAAAAGATATAAAATTTAAATTTGATGAAAATTGTCAAAAAGTCTTTAATTTATTAAAAGAAAAGTTAATCACAACACCAATCATTGTTTCACCTAATTAGGAAAAACCACTTGAGTTAATGTGTGATGCTAGTGATTACGGTATAGGGGTAACTTTAGGGCAAAAATATGATAAGATGTTTAAGGTTATATATTATACCAGTAAAATTCTTAAATGTAATCAATACAGATTCACCAACTAGTCACTTGTCTTATAGAAATTAATTCATTATTTTCATTTTCAACAACAGTCAGTCCTCCTTTCTTTGGAACATAATGAATAGGACTAACTCAAGGACTATTAGATATTAGATATACAATTCCAGCATCCAACCATTTCAACATTTCTTTCTTAACAATCTCTTTCATAACTGGGTTTAATCTTCTTTGAGGTTCAATACTGGGTTTACTGTCATCTTCCAATAATATTCAGAGCATACAAATTAAATGGCTAATTCCTTTAATATCAGCTATTGTCCAACCAAAAGCTTTTTTTAATACAAGTTTAACACTTCAAGCAATTTCATCACTTATTCTATAGTTAATTCAGAAGATATAATAACATGTAAAGTTAATTAATTCCCTAAAAAGACATACTTTAAATGAGAGGGTAATTCCTTCAGTTCCAATTTAGGAGCCTTTTCAATTGATGGTTTGAATTCATTACTTGTAGTTGTATCTAATGTTTCCTAATTTTCATTAATATAATAAATATCTTTTACATCTTCTTCAGAATCACATTCATCACTTAAATCTTCAGGGTCTGAAAACTCTTCTTCTTTAGAAATGATCTGACATTTTTCTTGATAATGTTGTGCTATCATGTAGTCAAAGATATCCATTCTGTAACACCTTTTCTTGTTAGGATACTGTTGACCTCATTTTTGGTGAGATTTTTTCATTCCTCTTAGTACTTAGGATCTAGCCATAGGACTTCTCATTGACTATCCTAGAAGACTAGAGATGGAACCCACCATTTAGAAATTCAAACCAAATCTAAACCCTCTTTAGAATCCTACATGGATGGTCATCAACCTCCAAATTACTTGGAAGGTTAGGACCAATGTGTAGAAAGACAAGAATGAGTTCCTATAGGATGGTCAAGCCTTATGACAACGCTGAGTGTTCTGGTCTTGGCCAGGTTAACCTGCACACACCACACTCTCACACACATTCCATACCCTAAAACCACTCTTACCCAACTTGGCTTCCCGACTCATGTAGGAAACTCATATGGATGGACCTCAACCCCTAAGCCTCTGGTTAAGAGGGTCAAGAACAACATATTAAGTGCCTAAAATGAGTCCTCTCAGGGCCCTTGTGAGCTTAACATGGCTTCATGGCTCAACCAAAATGGTTTCATTTTACTCACATCTAATCAATCTTCTTTTTTCCCAACATTTCAATTTTTGACCACCAGCCCCTAAACTTTCCCAAAATTACCAAATTGCCCCTAAAAAGGGTCCCGAAAATCAAAACTTCACAGTCACCCGGGCTCCAAAAAAATCATTCCAGAGCGTTCCTCTCGTTAAACTGAGAAGTTTGACTGTAAACATGCCATAATTCTGAGCTACCTTTGGGTCCCTCGCGGCCAAAATAGTCGATACTTAAAAAACGCTTCGGGATTCATAAAACATTCCACATAAATAAAAAATGACCCCATACACTTTTGTTTGACTCCAAATTTCTTTCTAAACCTCCTCGAGCCTTTTGACCACTTACTCCCAAACCCCCCCAAAATTACCAAAATGCCCTTCATAGCTAAAAATTTTGAAAATTCCAAAAAGTCCCGAAAAAATTCAAAAATTTTCAAAATATTCTCCACATCATTTTGTTCAACTATCACATACCCCAATTTTGTCAATTTAACCCAATTTGATCAAAAATTCCAAATTTTCCCTTAAAACTCAAAATTGACCCTATGTCCAAACCCAACAAATTGATCATCCAATTCAATTCAAAATCACTCCAAATCTTTTCCAAACTCTTCATATCACTTTCCTAAGCCAAACTCAACATTCACTTAGCCCAAATTTTGACCCAAACCTAACCCAAACTCAAGCCCAAGTTCACCCCAAATTTAAAGGCCCAAAATCAAGCCCATGAGCTAAATCACTTCAATTAGCCCAAATCCACTCAAAAACCCACATGCCAATTATCATTTCATCATCCCTTTGATTAAATGATTTGCCTAAAGTTCCAAATTTATCATTTAAATCAACCAAAAATAACCTCATGACATTTTTCCATCAAATCACCAAAAAGTCATAAATCCATTCTCATGCAAGCTCCCAAGCCAAATGTGAGTCATAGAACTTTGTGCCAAGCTAAATGACAAGCCATGCTTGAGCCACATGAAGCCATGAGGGCCTTTGCCATGTCACCAAACCATTAATGACAAATGGAGTGGCCACTTTCCAACCTCCTTAAAAAAGTTTTTAACCACTCTAATGACACACTCTAACCAAGCTTAACAAAAATCCTTTGGATAGGGACTTCTCCAACCTTTCTAAGCTGAACCCAAATAATTTTTTCAGCCCAAATCAAAACATGGGAGGGTGCACCAAGCCAAATCCATGCTTTGATCCAAATTGACCCAAAAATGACCCTTACACCCATACCACTTAAACCAATGCCTTTACACATGGCATAACCCAATTGACTTCACCAAAATCAAGTTATGACCTCCCCTCCACCTAAGCACACATTTTGAACCCACTAGCCAACCCCAATTGTCATTTAAGCTCCACCATAACTTCCTTATTTAAACCCCACCTTCACGGCCATAAGACAAGAGAAGAAAGATTACCTTGGGGAGACTATGCCAAATTGTTCCCAAAGCTTTTCCAAGTATTCCTAAGCTCAATCAAACCATTTCTAATTGAGGCCTCACCTCTTGGACAAAGGTAAATGGCAGTTGGAGAGATGAGCAGTAATCGTCCGATCCCGTGTGTATCGGACGGATGATGAAGGAGGACAGGAGCTTCGTCCGTGAATAGGCTCCCAAACAGAACCACTCCAGCCAGTAGCAGCGCGACACATGTCCTTTAAGCGGGAAATGGATTTTTTTTATCTATTTTTGACACAAAACTTCAAAAAATCATAACTTTGCCTAGAAAACTCAAAAAAATAAAATAAAAATATCCTCTTGCTCACTGGAACGAGGAGAATAATGTGAAAGTAATTTTATATTTATTTGATGCATATTTTATTTTTAATTAATTAAATAGTGTTTTCAATCTTTCAATTCTTCATGCATGTAGAAGCTTCACCATAACTTGAAATTTTAGTATGTTATTCTATGCATAATGGTGGATATTTCCTGATTTTTCCAAAGTCAGGGTAGATCTCCATAATGAGATATTTATTTTTCAATTTTATGCATCAGTTTTGCTATAATAAATATAAAAATTATCATGTTGCTTAAAAAAATCTAGAAAAATTAGGGTGTGTTCCCTTTGACTAGAGGTACAACAGAAAATTATCGCATGATTTATTTCAATCAAACAAACTCTAATTTGGCCAAAACCTCAAAATTTAATTTTAATTAACTAGGAGTAACCACAGATAAAAATCACATGAAATCAACTCTCCACTTTCACTTAGTATCAGGGAAACCTCAAATAAAAATTTCAAATTACTTGGAATTAATTTGACCCATTAAATGAATTAATTAAGGGACATGACCATTTTTCACATTAAAAAATTCATTAAACCCAAAATACATTTCAAAAATTTACCAAATTAATTTTGAGAGTTATCTGTGATCATAGGAGTTCAAGAAAAATAAAATTGTATTTTTCATAAAAATTTGATTTTTAATTATTTTTTAAATATTTAATAATTAAAAACTATAAAAAATAAAAAAATATAAAAATTCACCAAAATGTCACATTTGTCTCCTAATCACTTGGGAACCATCAAAATATTTTTCCTAAGTCTCTAAGTTAAGATATTAGTTTTTAAAGGCCTAGGATAATTTTAAACATTTAAAAAAATGAATTTTCTTAACCTTCCACTAAAATAATTCTAATAAATCAAGGAAAAAATAAAAAAAATATAAAATTTACTTCTCTAGATTCTTTGACTACAGAGAGATTTTCTAAAAATATAAAATTATTTTTTTTACCTTTAAAATATTTTAAAATGAATTAATACTCCAGAACCAAATATAATTCTAATAATTAAATTAAAACTCAAAAAATCCCCAACTTTGGTCCAAATGGTCCCTTGTTCAAGGGTCACTTCCAGTAAAAATTTCAAAGTCATAGGTCTTTCCTTGGTCATGTTATTGATTTTTCATTGAAAACCCCATTTTTGCATTAAAATAAATATATAAATTAAATTATATCAGAAAAATTACATTTTCTCCTCTGATATTTTAATTAACCCATGAGTAAGGTGACATAAAAATTTCAAAGTCATTTGAGTTATATTTAATGAATTATGAAGTGAGTAAGCCTAAAGAGCAAAATGGTAATTATTGAAATTTAGCCTTAATTAATATTTAGGCTTAATTATGGGTAGTGGGTAATAAACAATCTTAATTAATCTCCTTAGATGATTGAAACTTAGGGCTTTAAAGGGTAGGAACCCATTTTATCACTTTTCTAACATAAACAAAATGATTATAATTTCTTAAATTATTGAAAATTTGAAGTTAATTAAAAGAGAATGTATTAAGTAAAGGGGTTTAATCTTGGAAGATATTAACTTATTAATTTTAACCCCTAATTAATGATAGAAATTAAATATCACTTAATATTAATTTAATAACTCATTAATGAAAATTAAGATAAATTAAATAACCAAATTAAAATAATTTCTAAGATAATTTAATTAAAAAAATAATTTTAAAATAATATAATTAATTAAATTAAAAATAATTTTAAAACGACATAATTAATAAAAAAATGTACATTAAATATAATTAAATTAAAACAATTTTAAAATAATTTAATCAACTTTAAATCAAAATTAAATTAATACAACTGAATTAAAATCAACTTCAAATCAATGCAATTAAATTAAATATAACTAAAATTAAAGTTAAAACAATTTTAAAATAACTAAGTCAACTTTTGAAATTACACAATCAAATTGAAATAACATAAGACAATTATAATTAAACTAAAATATTATAATAAATTTGAATCATTCTTAAAAAACCAACTCAACTTCAAACAAGATGGTTAAGTTTGTTAATAACCTAACCTGCCCCTAAAGACTTTCACCCACATAACTCTTAAGTGAAACGACAAGTGAATGTCATTTTTCTCATAAGATAATTAAAACATCTAAATTCACTGAGCAAGATTCAAGACTCAACTAAACCTCAGATGATCAGTTCATTCGAACGATGAAATTCATTTGGACTCAAAATAATCTCATAAGCATTGAAAAGATGTTCAGGACTCGTCCTAAGCACTTTCTCACTATAATGGGGTGTTTTTAAAGAACAATTGAACTTAATTGTTCATTGATGAAGAGAATCATCCTCAACTAAACACAAGAACCTAGACGTCATAGGAAGTGACTAGCAATAGGATTAAGACTTTAGTAGACAACCAGAACCTTCCCTTAGCTTTACCTAAGTACTTGTTGCAAATATATAAATGCCTTAATATGTGTTTTAAGTGCAGGTGAAAATGACGAGAGTGCCCATCAGGTACGCATTTAAATTTATTGCAATTTACATTTAGCAATTTATTAAATGTCTTACTTTCCTGTACTTATAAATGCATGAAAATGATCAAACCCAGCATGTTTAAACAACTCAAAATTTAATCACCAACAAAAATAAAACTGCAATTACAACTAAAATTAAAATGTCTCATTGGATGATCGGGAATCCCTCAGATGATGTAGCTCATGTGTTGCTAATGAGATTTCTCACGGTCTAAATGAAAGTGTTGAACTCATTCAGTTGAGTTTAGCAAATTCATTTAGACTAAGTGAATCCGATGAAAATAGCGGTGCCGGGATGACGAAACCGTGGGATCTTAATCGGTTCTGCTTAATCAACTTTAAGATTGGTTTTAATTAAAACATTAAGTCATCTTAATTTTCAACCTCTCTAAAACAAAACACTTCTCTCATCTCTTGATTCCCACTTCTAAAACTAAACCTCTGCAATAATAAGGAGCTTGGAGCACAGTGGGCAGCACATCCATCTTCATCAGCAAAACTTGTATCTACTTCAGCAAAACCTTTCTTATAATTAAATAACAAAACCATAGAATTTAGAGGTAGTTTGCTTAGTGCAACATAAATCCTCAACTTTTCGTTAGGCATTTGCATAATCATGTTATGCAAATTAAGCCCTAACCGGCCTTAGGACCCCGAAGTAGTCGTTTGGTATGACATAAACCCTCACATCTTCGAGGCTATTTGTATGATTGTGTCATACAAATATAAGTCCTAATTAATTAATATTGGTAAGATTGAAATATTAAATAATTCTCTCTAAATTGAAGCCAAACCATAGGATAGTTTGGGAGGTTATTAAGATTTTTCTTGGATCCTCAGCTTCTCCTACTTTTCTTCCCTTGGATTCCCAAAATAAATTGTTCTAAATTTGAGCTATTCCCTATTGAAATTTCTAAAATCCAATTTGTTTAAAACCTTGAACATTGAAATTCTTGAGAGCAAAACCACTGATCCTTATCGAGAGTTTTCTTAAATGATTCCCATCATTTAAGATGTAATTAACTATAGGGGCTTGCTCTTATAGGGAACTTTAAGAATCCGAGTAATATAAACCTCGCTTAATTCCTTTATATTAAGCAGGGGAACTTGTCGGCTTATAAAATTGGTTCGCAGACCAAACGGATGTCACAAATCTTCTAGTTTATTTAATCGAGCCCCATCATCAAGCAGTGTGTTTATTCCTCGGGATAGATACACGGTTGGTGATGCGGTACTCGTTTATATAAACTATTTGGGATGTGAGGTCCATTTGATTTCATATCTTAAATTTTTTCAAACTTAAAATTATTTTCAAAATCAAATGCTACTTTCTAAATTATATATATATATATATATATATATATATATATATATAAATTAAATTTAAAATTTAAAATTCGTTGACAACTTCTGTAGGCGACCCCTTTTCAAAACACATAACCTAAAAATAAGTCGTACAGATACCTCATTGATTTAAGAACATTAAATGTTACTTCTTGATCATTAACTCTCATGGTTAACTCTCATTTTTGTACATTTATCATAACACGTCTAGTAGCAAGAAAAGATCTTCCTAAAATAATAGGAATCTCTTTATCTTCTTCCATATCCATAATTATAAAATCTACACGGAAAATAAATTTATCCACATTTACCAATACATCTTCTATCATTCCTCTCGGGTGAGTAGTAGATTGATCTGCTAATTGTAAGGTTACATTTGTAGGAGATATTTCTCCTAAATCTATCCTCTTAAAGATGGATAAGGTCATGAGGTTAACACTCGCTCCGAAATCGCATAAGGCTTTTCCAAGAAATTTGCTTCTATAGCACAAGGTATAGTAAAACTTCCAGGATCTACATTCTTCACTTAATGTAATATTTTCATAAGTTTTAAATTTTCTTTTCTTGTTAAGAATATCTTTCAAAAATTTAGCATACTTAGGTATTTGCTCCAAAGCTTCAGCAAATGGAATATTAATGGTAATCTTTTTAAATACCTCAAAAAATTTTGAAAATTGTTGATCCAATTTTTGTTATTTTAGTCATTGTGGAAATGGAGGTGGAGGTTTTTCAAATTCATCTTGAGATAAAAATTGTCTTTCTTTTTCAGGGATTATATCCTTAGGTTTCTCAACTTTTACCACTTCAATCTCTTTTTGGATTTTATTTTCTTTTCAATCCCTTAGTTCTTTTCCACTTCTAAGTAATACAACTTTAATTTGTTCTTGGTCTTTTCCATTTTCTCTTGGATTTACTTCCACAGTGCTTGGAAGTGTTCCTTGTGGTCTGTTGTTAATTGCATTTGCAATTTACCCCATTTGATTCTTAATATTTCTTATCGCAGCATTTTGACTTTGCAACTGACTACCCATTTGTAAAATTATTTCTTCTATAGAAAATTTCTTTTCCTTAAATTACTGATTATTAAAACCAGGAGGATAAGAAGGTCGATAGTTAGAATTACTATGATTATTCCAATTTCCTATTGGGTTAGGTTGGTTATTACCCCATTGTGAATTTGCATTATTCCAATTTAAGTTAGGGTGATTTTTCCAACCTGGGTTATAATAATTGGAATAAGGATTATTAGTTTTACTAACGATAGCTTGCAATGTTTCTAAAGTTTGTGATTCATCAGTATTTCCTGAATTATCATTACTTAAATGTGATAGACAAATTATCTAATTTCTTAGATATTGCAGCCACTTGAGAAACTAAAATAGAAAGACTTCATTTTCTTGAATACCAGCCACTCTTTTAGTATTTACTCTATCAGAATGCCATTCAAAATTATTAGTTATCATTTCTTCTATTAAAGCATAAGCTTCATCAAATGACTTAGCCATTAAGGAACCGCCACCAACAGCATGTACTATAAATCTAAGAGAACCTATTAATCCATTATAAAATGTTTGTATAATTAACCAATTTGGTAAAGTATGATGTGAGCACTTTCTAAGGAGATCTTTAAATCATTCTCATGCTTCATAAATCGTTTCTCCTTCAAATTGAGTAAATGAAGTTATATCATTTCTAAGTTTTACAGTTTTAGATGGCGGAAAATACTTAGCTAGAAATTTTTGAGCTATTTCTCCCTAAGTTTTAATAGATCCTGTTGCTAACGAATTTAGCCACATCTTAGCCTTATCCCTTAAAGAAAAAGGAAAAAGTCTAAGCCTAATAGCATCATCAGAAACATTATCATATTTGAAAGTAGTACAAAGTTCTAGAAAACTAGCAAGATGTAAATTAGGATCTTCAGTAGGAGATCCTCCAAACTGTTTATTTTGGACAATTTGTATAATTGCAAGTTTAAGTTCAAATGAATTTGCTGCTACAGCAGGTATTTCAATACTTCAATGAATTTCATTAGTTGTAGGGTTAGCATATTCTCTTAAGGGTCTTTGTAAATTTTGACGATCATTTTCTACAATATTTTGTTCCATATTATTTCGAGGTAAATTAGTCATTTCTTGCAAATTATGAAAACATTTTTCTCTTCTAATTTTTCTTACTGTGCGTTCTAATTCAGAATTATTAGGTATCAATCCTTCAGATCCTGAACTTCGCAAAAAAAATATTAAAAAATATTTTGGATTAATAATAACACGTAAATATATTTTAAAAATATGTATTTATATAAATTTTTATCTTTCTTTTTTAATTTATGTAGAGTTCCGGTAACGGCGCCAAAAACTTGACCCGGGTGCAATTACGCAAGTAAAATATCTTATAAAAATTATAGCCAAACTTGACCCCAAATTAGATTATGCGGCTAATGTACGATAATTAAAGATTAAGGTTTTTATAAATAAATATAAATCGTACACTAGAGGTACTACGCAAGTATACGTATCGTTTCAAGTAATATAGAGTTTTCTTTTTAAAACCTCAGATATCGATCCCACGGGGAAGCTAAGAAAAATCTACTTAAAAACTAATCTACTAAAAATACTAATATGCAAGTAAGAATGTAATTTAAATGCTTTAACACAATAAACAAAGATTTTTTCTCCATACAAAATATTTCATGATTAGTAAATATCTAGATTAGCTTGAGAACTTTGAGAATGTGGTATTGTGACAAATAGGAGCATATATATTTTCTACCTTTGTTACAGTGCATAAAGAACATTGGCTAGTTTTTAAAGATTGGATCATGATGTATTATTAGTAGTAATGATGAATTCTAGGCTCTCACTTCTAGATTCCCCCAAGGGTGCCTATAGTCGGGCCTACTATTGACCCTTCACCTCTTTTTAAACCAAATTAATAGAATTTAGCACGTCACTCTAAAAACATAATCAATTTTATGCCCTTCAAAGATTATCTCTTTATCTATTTGCACCTCCCCCTTCAAGGATTTACAATCTACCTTTCCAAGAGAAATGTGATACATACAACTTAAGAACTCTTGGCCCACGGTCAGATCTTAAGAATTCTCCATATATTTTAACGATACAAGAGGCTAATTTGTAGGGTAAATGAAGATCAGGTAAAGTATCATCGCAAATTATGGAAGAAAAAAAAACAAAGTTCTCAAAACCAAATTAAATCCTTAACTAAATCATTTCTTATTCGTACGGAGAAAGAAAAGAATACTACTCAGAAAGCATAGGATTCACATCACAAACCATATTTAAATAATTCAAATTCAAAGTACAAAACTTAAGAACCAAGATATAAATACTTATATGGAATGATATCCAAGCAATCCTTTGAAGTTTCTCTGACTTTGACTGTCTTTTACAAGACTCCAACTCCAGCAATCACACTAAAACATTCTAAACTCTCACTAAAGTAAAGTGAATAATACTCCACACTCTTTAACTTAATGACAATACACGTCTCTTTCACTCTTACAACACCTACACACTCCTAACAAAAACATTTTTTGTTGTAAAATCGTCATATATTTATAGAACTTCAAAAATGACCAGGGGTTGCTTCAGGCTTCTCTTCAAAATTCATCCGCATTCAATGAATATTTTAGAAATTAACTATGGCGCCTAGGCGCCAGCTTCCTGCGCGAATGGGCACGTCCCTTCAGATTTTGAGTCGCACCTCTTCATAGAAAAACGGATTCCCTGTGTCTAAATTCATTGTATCTTGTTTATAACATATGGGAATTTGTCTAGAGACTTCTAGATTGCTTCTGAGGCATCAATAACCGTCACAAAACCGTCCAAGAATTCTCTAGAATCCACTGCTGAGTCTAGCGCCTGGGCGCCAGATCTGGCGACCGGGCGCCAGAATCAGTCTTTTTTCTTCTTTTCTTCACTTGGCTCATTTTTGCTCCTTTTACTCTTTTTTTGACTTTTTTTCTTCATAAACTCATTTTCTTGTACCTGCAACCAAAAACATAAGAAATACCTTTCATTAAAGTGTAATATCCTTAAAGTATTAATTAAAAATGATATAAAATTTTAGGTAACTTTAACGTGGATCACAAACATGGAAGGCGCCAAAAGACATTCAAATTTCACTTGAAATGATGCATTTCTTGGGTAGAATCATTGAATATGGATAGATTTTGAAGAGACACCAAGACACCTTTTGAGAAAGTATAAAAAAAAGGACTTGAGGAAGAAGTAAAGGGAGAGCAGCAAGAGTTAGTTTTAGAGAAGTTTTCAGAGTAATTAGAGAGTAGTTATAGTAAGAAGATGTAGGATTGTTACTTACGATTTCTTCACACCATTCCTAGTGAAAGGGAAGGTGGGTAGAGATTTCTAAGTAAAAATCCATTATTCTAGAGAGATTTAAAACCCTCTTGGGTTGGGCGACCAATCCTAGGTTGTCTTGTAAGAGAAGAAGATATTTAAAGGAACTTCAAGAGTTTGTTGGAGAGGAACTTGAGATAAGTTTTTATCTTTGTACTTCATTTGATTTTAATTGAAGACTTCTTGTTTTTTCCATATAATTCCTCCTTTTAAAATTACTTGTTATTGTGTTTTCTCCATGAATTATGAGTAGTTTTCTTTATCTTTTTCCTTAAAAATGAAAAGTAATTAAGTGATGGATTGAATTTATGGAAGTATTAATTTTTAATGTTCAAAGAAGTTGTGTTAATTTAATCATTGCACTTCATTTACTTCTTGATTTATCCAATTATGATGTTAACATTTGTTGTGAAAACATGTAAGATCCTAGTAGGTATTGTTTCAATCAAAATTTGGTAGAAATCACATGGGATTGTATGGTTGATAAAGTAATTTATATAATTTTGTACAAATAATTAAGAAAATATACTTTGATGGGTGTAGAATTAGAGGACTTTAGGGTGACAGACTAAAACACCCAATTTGGTTTATTGTTTTAGGTTTTGATGCAAGTGTTAGCCCCCAGGTGGAGGGAAAGGAGAGAACTCTAGAGTGAGAGCTAGTATCTTCGCTACATAAACAGTCTTTAAAACTATTCAAACTTTAAACTAGCCAATGTTCTTTATAGCATCTCTACTAAAGGTAAAGAATAATATTACTCCTATTTGACACAACACATTTTAAATACTTCCACAATAAAACTCCTGTGCTTATTACTTATTAATGATAAGGAAAAATATTTTTTTATTTATACTTATTTAATCTTACAAAAATTTTGTTATAGTTAGTTAATTATTCACTTTATTTCATAATTTAAGAAAAGACAAAAAAGAATCGCATTTTCAAGTTTTCTATTATCTAAAGCTATTTGCTATTTAAGTAAGTGTCTTTTTCTAAATAGGTTTTGTGATCTAAAACATTTTTATCTTTTCAATATCCAAATTTTTTTTCCCTATAGTATCGATATTTCAGGGCTTAATCAGAAAGTTTTATATTACCTTATAACAATACGTATACTTATGTAGAATACCTAAATTTAAATATAACTGTTGAATTGGTATTTGCATTGGAATCAAGTTTTTGGTGCCATTTTAAAGAATAGAATTTTATTAAAAATATATTGAATATTATAAGCATAAATCATATAACCACAAGTATAAATATCACAAGGGACCAGCCACCAACACCAGAAGATTCAATTGAAAACAACTCAATTCCTGCTAATAAATAGGAAATATTTTTGAAATTATATCACTTCTCTTTATTTGAGGTTCATAGTGGAGAACAAGAAAAATGACGTCCTCCAAAAAATATACCCTGGAGAGTGTGGCAGTCACTCTGGAGAAAAATCCTGGCACGCATAGTACAATAACAAGGTTACTTCTAGTTAACACTTTTGAAGAAATGAAGAGAAATTTTCCAGAATGTGTGATCAATACAAGAATTATGTATCATTACAACACCTACCCGACCACAAACTATAGCTGATCGTCAGTTCATGGCATTTCACTGTCTAAAGCTCAACATCCTTTGGTTATTTCCACAATCAAAGGGTCAACGCATATTCCTCCTAATCACTATTGAATACTTTTAAAAATGGATTGGGGTGAAGGTGCTCACCCGAATTAAAGTGGAAGTCATCCGAAACTTCATATGGGTAGACCTCATCTATCAGTATGGGTTGTCCTTGGTCATCATTACTGATAGAAGGACACAGTTTATTGACCAGGGAATGAAAAGGTATATCAAAGTTAAGGGATCAATTTGAATTTTGGAGCAGTGTATCATCCCTGAACTAATGGACAAGTGGAGGTCGCAAACTAGATCATTCTTAATCTACTTAGAAAAAAAGTCGAAGGAATAAAGGAGAATTGGGCTGATATCCTTTCATCGGTCTTATCGATGGTCTGAACGACGTCTTGAACAATGATTGGACAAACTCCCTTTATGTTATTGCACGGAATGGAAGCCATGTTCTTGGTCTATTACAACTACTACAGTCAGAGGGTCGTGACAGCCTCAAAGTTCGATGAAGAAGACCTGACCGAATAACACAAGGCGAACAATGAAGGGGCAATGCTTGGAATCAATTTCATATTAGAGAATTGGACCAACTCATCCCTTTGATAGAAAAAAGTTAAGAGGAGAATGACCCGTTACTATAACAAGCATGTTTGGAGAATACTTTTGTTGTTGGGGATCCGGTACTAAGGAAAGCCAATCCAGCTTCTTGTGGATAGTTAGTTGATAAGTTTGATCAGACATGGACTGACCCATTCATTATTGACCAAAGGATCACCCCTAGAGCCTACAAGCTCAAGACCTACACTGAGAAGGGAGTCCGTCGAACATGGAAAGGAGATAATCTTAATAAAAAATGTCCTTAAACAAAACAACCTATAGCAACGCCCAAAAATTAATAAAGGAGTTTTATTTTCCAATTTATAAATTTTTGCACTAAATAAATATTAAAAATGATTCGGCTTACAATCTGTATAATCACAAGTTCAAAAAACATTTGAGAAACTCAAGGAATTCATGCGCTTCGATTTCTAGCCAACCCGAGCATGATAATCGACAGTGACACCAAGATGTTTTGATCGGCAGAATGCATAAAAAACTAGCCTACAACGCTCATGCATCATAAACTTATCTCTCAGAACTTGAATTGGATAAAATATTTGGAGATGGTTCTCTGTTTAATAGAAAAAAAACTCCACAACAGTATAGATCAAACAACTCTATAAACGAGTCTTGACGGCTCTACCTGTGAAAGTAGCAATAAGATCTGCTTAATAAGTCTAGCATAATGGGTAGTCTTTCCAATGCAGAGATCTGGCAAAGCAGCTGAGACTCAGAAAGTTTAAGACATGAGTTAGGCATCAACACCCAAAAAAAATATCAACGATGCAAGCACCATTTGATTGGTAGAAAATGTTAAAATGACTTACAACGATGCAAGACACTTGATTAACATTTAATGCAAAAAATCGACCCTCATTGCCCAAGCATCAAAAAGCTCATTTTTTAAACTTGAATCAGATAAAGCTCTAGAGGTGGTTCACTACCTAGTAGCGATATACTCAATGAATGGTATTGAGCAAATCACCACATAAACAGGTCTCGGTGGTTTATCACCGCTAAAGGTGACGATCTGACTGAGCAAATGAGCCAGGGGTAGTATAAAACTTGAGTTGAGTAGCAAACACATCAAAACTAATAGAAAAGACTCTCATAGGGGACAAGCAATCAACCATCACAAACACATCACAAGTAATAACCAGTAAAGAAAATACACTAAAGGTAAAAATGATAGGAAGGTAAAAGCTAGCCGAAGGCCACATCCATTTCATATAAATGGTCATCTACAATGTTTTTCAATCCTTTACAAAAATTTCTTATACAAGTTTTTTATTACAAACAAAAGCACAAAATATCCTAAGTACAAGAATCGTTAAAGTTGAATTACGCATTTGAGGACCTCCATCCACTATGTGTTCACCTTTGGATTCATTTCACCTTCTTCTCACTGTTGTCGGGGCGGAGAAGAGCTTAGTGAATTCATCCAAGTCTGAGTACATCTGGTCAACCAACCTAACCCACAAGAAGTGTTCAATTGCTAGCTTTGTGATGAGTTGGATCTATAGGAGAAATCCCCAATCTCCTTAATTGTGGAAACTTTACTCATTAAATCATCATTTTCCTCATGAATGATTGTAAGCCATCAAACATGCTCTCTGGTTCTTCCTCAACTTCTTCCAACAGAGCCTCAGCCACGGCCGCCCGTTCTTTGGTCGCCTTCACACAGGCCTTTACTACCTTGGCCTTCTTCTCAGCCTTGAAGGCTTTATTCTTGGCATGAAAGTAGAGGAAAGACAAGTGGTGTGTGGCCGCAAGCCCCAGGTATCGGTCCACCTATTTCGGCTCTTTTGTAAAGTTGGAGTTGTCACCCTGTCTAATCATCATCTTAAGAATCCCTTTCCAACGAACCATCTTATTTAAATCGTCAGAACCATTCTAAGAAGAGGAGGGCTTCTTCAAAGGTAGTGGGTTCAAGACCCTATTCAGAGGCCATAAAGGCCCAGAAGGTAGTAGGTTCTTCAAAGGACTTGTCCCTTAGTCTAGGGGCCATAGAGGGTTTCTTCGAAGGCAGTGGCTTCTTTAGAGAGCCCATCCTACACCAGACAAAGAGGTAATCCTATGCCTTCTGAGGTCGTAAGGGCATGACCATTCAAGATAGGTTCAGAGGCCATAGAGACGAGACCTAGGAAATGGGTACATGGGTCGTAGAAGCGTAACCTAACATAGTGGATCAAGGGTCGTAGAATCATCATCACATAGAATAGGTTCAGAAGTCATAGAGGCATGACCTAAGAATGGGTTCATGGACCATAGAGACATGACCCAAAATGTTAGTTCAGAGGCCATAGGGGAATGACCATGCAAGATTGGTTCAGGGTTCATAGAGGCTTGACCTAAGAAATGGGCTCAGGGGTCGTAGAGGCATGACCCAACACGGTGATTTAGGGGTCGTAAAGGCATGACCACGCAGTAATCAAGCTATTAAAACCTTGAACGCCTGCACAACAATGATGATGACTGTTGTAGGGCCTTACATCTCTCTTCGAGAGGTAGCCAGGTTGGCTAGGGAGCCGCATGTTAATTTAATGAGAAATGCAATGGGGCCTTACATCGCACACTAAACAGTAACCGGTTAACTAGATCGAGGAGGAATTTCGATTGACCTATTTCACACCTGAGCAACGTCCACATGGATCAGTTAGGAATGAGAGCCAAGAGACTCTGATCCGGCCTACGAAGTGACCGAGATGAGTAACCTCATTGCCCACACTTCATCTATGATGAATAGTGTGTTCTTCAGAGGTAGTGGGTTCTTCAAAGGTCATGCCCCTTAGTCCGGTGTAAGATGTGCCCGTTACGAAGTGACCGAGATGCGTAACCTCAACGCCCACACTTCGTCTATGATGAATACTAATAGTTAGTGTGTTCTTCAGAGATAGTGGGTTCTTCAAAGGTCATGCCCCTTAGTCCGGTGTAAGATATGTCCGTTGAAGGCTCTACTAACTCCCTGAGCGATGGAGAATTACATAAGTATGCAACGTGATCCCGTGTAATTCAAAAGGGTGCCCACTGTTTTACATTAAAAATAGATGCTAACACAACCATGTGACATAAATTATGAGGCTTGCACTAGTTGACATGCTTCTCAAAACTCTCGGACTACAAAACGTCAGCGATCGTTGACACATAGAGATCTTGCCCAAAGTGTTTAAGAACCAATCCCTCTTTATATTTATGAGTACAAACTATGATTCCTTGCTCACAAAGACTTTCACCCACTCCTTCTGCATGGGGCTCTAGCCACTCGAGGCTCCCCTCCATCATTTTCTAGAAAGCTGAGGAAGCAAAGTATAATAATCAAGCACCAAAGCCTTGTTCTTCCTTCAATGGGTTTCTTCAATGGTAGTGGGTTCAAGATCCTATTCAAACTTGGCCCAATACTCCTTTCCGAGACAGGTTTCCTCAGATGCAGCAATGGGCATAGGCTCTGGCTCAAACTTCTGTTGAACCATAAAGGAGGGCAAACTAGCCTCCCCTATCACAGCGTAATTGATGAATCTTGTGGTGATCGCCAGCCAAGTTGTCCTCAATCCTAAATCTGATCGTTCCTTGAAAGGCTTCTCAGCATCAAACCTCAAATAACTTGGAGTTCTTTCACCCTCCTAGTCTTGTGCCTTCGAAGAACATATACCCATCAGAGAAGGTTATCGCTTCAATCAGAATCAATTCCCCAATGGTGATCATCTATATTACATTACTAGTTTCAAAATAAGATTGGATATAATCCGAACCAGGGATCTTGCCTATGGTGTAGATGGCTGCCTCCTCCTCCGTCACTTCCTTGATCGCTTCCAATCAGACTGCCTTCTTTTGCGGCTTCTTCTGACAAAGCTAGGAAACTTTCTCAATATGTCGCTTCTTCTCCTCAGCATCTGACGATGCCCATCACTCCACGGTCTTCACGCCAAACTTCTTCGGATTCAGAACCCTATTTACCACCATCTCGGTGGTGTACTGGAGGACGATAGCTACCGCCCCTCAATAGCTGAAGCCACACATTAAATTCTAGGAGGCACAATCTTTTTATATGTTCCATCAGTCGTATGGGTCAGAATCCCCAGTCTTTGATTGGCCCAATGAGAAAACATTCTTTCCAGCTTTCAATTTTATTTTCAAGTCTAAAAAGGTGGAACTAGGGCTATCAAAATTGCTAGTTATTTGCAAACATTTCGTGTTCGGCTCATTAAGAAACTCGTGTTTGATTTGTTTGCTAAGCAAACGAGATAATTTTAATGTGCTCTACATATAAATAAACCGGACACGAACAAAGAGATGTTCATTTATGTTCGGCTCGTTTTAGCTAGAAATAAATAAATAACTATGCCAATACATACATACATATACAATTTTTAATTTTAAATTTTAATTGATTATAAATCTTTATATCGTTATAGCCAATTAAATTATTTAAAAATACTACTCATTATATATATATATATATATATATATATATATATATATATATATATATATGCTTATAATTATAATCGTTATAGCCACAACATTAGGGCTCAAATATGTAGATTTTATGTTGAATAGTGTCATGGTGTACCATGCAAATTGCTTCTTAATTTTTTTGAGAAGGGGCCAAGTTAATGAAGGGGGCATCAAGAATGTCGAGTCATCTTAATTGCCCCTCAATGCCAAAGCTCACTGGGAATTTGAATGTGTAAGCATAGGAGTGAACAATACAATAAAATGAATATGTTTTTCAAGTTGAATAAAAGACAATGATAAGTGGAATAATTTATAAAGTTAGAATTGACGTGTCATCAACAGTTTTTTATCATTGGTCATGAATCTCGATGCATTTTGAACAAGAAATATTTCAAATTTTCGAATTCAAGGTTATCTTCACGCCAACTTTATTGTAATCAAATTTAGCGTCTTGACAAGATGAACTTAATGATGATGAAAGTGATCCAATGGAAGTCCAAATAAGCCCAGAACAAAGATTTGAAATATAGTCAAAGGCTTTGGTGTATCAATTGACGTTCTCAATATTTGACATGTTTAGAGTCAAATCAAGCAGCTCGACAAAAAGAGTACAACATGCCTAAGATCATTCAATTCCAACGTTACTAAAGCACTTAATTGTTGAAAAAATTATTCTAAATCAAGGGAACCAATGTTGACCATCAGATAGAGTATTTTGGGAGATTGGTCAAATTTACTAAAATGTCTCTCTCAAACACTCTAATATGCCTATATTTTCTTACTTGGCGAGAAGAAGAGAAGAGAGTGAGTTGACCATAAAAGCTTAACTCTTAAATTCCTTATGGTTTTCATGGTCAAAATTCATCACTGACCACCAGAGTTTGTCGCCAACTACTAAAGATCACACTCGTCCACCACCGATAATTGCTTTAGCCAACTATAGTTGTTATAGGGATCAACTACAATTCTAGTGGGCTTTTTATGATTATCATAGCCAAACTACTATAATTAGAACATATTAATCGTCAATTTTTATAATATCATCATCCCTAGATCTAAAGAAGAGTGTACACCTACATTTTCAATTTTCTAGTGAAATACTATGAAAGGGCTCGACCGTATGATCTTTCACTTTTAGCTTTTTTCATGTAAAAAATTAAAAATTATGTTGTCGCCTCCCACTATTTTTCTTTCTTTCTTTTTTTTTTTTTTTTGTGCATATGTTGGATTTTCATACAATACTAAAGCGTTAAATTATCGCTTTAATTTTTCTGCACCCAACAAGAATTAATAAAAAGAGTTTTAAGTAAGATGTGAATATTCTTGACCCCAATGTTATACTTGAGAAACAAATAAATTAACACACACTAGTGTCCCATTTATTAAAGTTAAGGCAAAGAAATGGACTAGTATGGTTTGGGAAATCATAATAAATTGTAGACGATTTACACACGCCACATAAATTCCAAGGCATAAATGTAACACTAAGTTTTGGATTTTGATATATAAATACATAGGAATTATGTCGCATGTATGTAAATCTTACAATTTTTGTGCTAGAGAATGAAATTACGTATTTTCTTTCTTTGGCTAGTACTACATAAATCAAAATTAAATTTAGAGAGATCAAATTTTATACATGGTGAGCTATTCAAAGGATTTTAGCGATTAATCATTTAGTTGCAAGATAAGTTAATTGATTTTTTTACCTTTTTTTAGTTCTTTAGTTGATGGTAAAGGAACATACTAACATAGAAATAAAAACTGGTACATTTTACATGCATACCACACAATTCATATATATTTACATATCTAACACCGATACATTCATTTTTACATTTATAACACGATGGTGTGATTAAGCTATGTATGAGAAGGTGCATTCCACTTTTAACAAGTGATAATGATACTAATGATGTGATATTAAAATTTTGAGTGCTATGCATGTAAATATTATAAATTTGGTGTTGGATATATAAATACATAAGAGTGGTGTGGTATGTATGTAAATGCCCCAAAAAATAAAAACATATGGAGTTTTCATGGTAGTTGAATTCCTGACATAAGATTAAACCATAAAATGACTCAATTGCCTAAGAGAGAAAAAAAATTCCTCCGCGATATGTCCAGTAGATCTAATGAGGACATGGAGCACCATTGAATTAGATGAGAAACAAATGCTTCTTTTAGCCGGTCACCAAAATTCATATAACACTAATCCCAAAGCAACCTCATAAGTTTTTGTTTTAAGACAACCCAAACAATTTTTTTCACAATATGTTAGATTTGGGCAAAGAGTCATTTATTCACCTCTTCTGTCGAATTCGAGCATACTAACTGATACTGATCTCATTACTATTTGTCACAATTACAAAGTAAAGCTAAAAGAAAGGTTGAGACAAAAAAGAACTTCTAACATTTCACAACATGTAATAAAAAATTTCGATGTAGTCAGGCAATATGTAAACATTTGTCTATGTCTGATTAAGCATCTCAATAAATAAAAGCAAAGTTTAATGGCAATATATTCTAATAATTCATTGCCTTGCCTTTTTAACACATAAGATTTGGAAAAGCATTTTAGTTCTGGAAACCTGCTGAGTATAAACATAAGAGCACACTGATACTTGTAAAATGAGGAGAAGAAGAGCTCTAAGATTATAAAAACAGGTTATTTGACTAACTCTCTCAAGACCATTTCTGCCTTTTGCTCCATTTTCGGGAGGGTCCATTCATGTTGAATAATGTCAATGCCATCTTTCTCAGCACCCAAGTTCTGAAAGAAACGCAAATTTTATTCATTTTTGTGAGATTATTATGTAAGATTTTGAATGCATTAAAAGTAGAAATTAAAATATAAAGCTGATTGCAGTATTGCACTAGTAAATGTAATTGGATATTGTAATATGCTTATAGAAATCGAATGTGGCAATATAAATGTATAAACCTAGTGGTTTAAATATTGGGGCGTTAACAGACATGCCGCCCGGTTCTTATGCATTTATATATCTAAAACTTAATTTTATTTTTTATATTTATACCACTCAAATTTTCATATCACATAAAAAATGCATTATTTTAACATCTAAAAAGTGAAATACACATTTTCATGCAAAGTTAAGGTGGCATATATGTAAAAATTAAAGATTAGATGTTAGAAATGTAAATTCATGGGAATTGAGTGGTATGTAAATCTTCCTTAAATATATAAGCTCGGGACAAGTAAAGATTTCAATAGAGAGCTAGATCATATAGTTTTCTTTTCATTATATAAATGCTAAAATAAATCCTAAAATTTTTTAAAGGTAACATTACCTTTGTGGGGTCAGCACCAAATCCACCACCCATCTGCATCATTCGTTGTGTATCATCCATAGCTATGGAGATCAAGGAAGTATTAATCCATATATGTAACTGATTAGAAATTTCAAATTTGAAAATAGGGAAATTTACGTGCGTAGTGCACAATTCTCAGGTTTTTACATTCCTCTCACCTAAACTTTCATATTTACATACATAGCACTTTGATGTTTTAAACCTATGCATGAAAAGGTGGATTTCACTTTTAAAAAGTGCTAATAGTCCTAATATTGATTTGATATTAAAGATTTGAGTGCTATCTGTGTAAATATGAATGTTTAGGTGTGAGATATGTAAATACATAAGAATTGTGTGGTATACAAGTAAATGCCCCTTGAAAATAAATAGAAAAGTACAAGATGCAAACCATTTTCTTCCCCCAGAATTAGGCTGAACAAACCCCTCAATCCAAACAAATTCAAGAAATACCTAGCAAATTTTGAGTAGAATTAGAAATTCTTTTAAACTAAGATATAATTGAATTTTTCCAAACAAAATCGGGAAATAACTAGCAAATTTTGAAGTACAATTAGACATCATTTCAACTAAATAAGTTAGACCAGAGAAGATTGAAACTTTCTAGCATGAGCAACGTACCATGAGCGACCACTAACATAGCTCACATCTACGGTGCTTAGGTCGATCCCATTTTGCAGCATTGATCTGAATCTTGGGGTCAACGGGAAAGGTAATTTTGCTAATGACAAAAGATCCTAAGAACTTGTCAGTTTCATTAAATAGCAGATAGCAGGAAATAAGTATTATAACTAGATTAATTAAGATTAAATGCTGATGTTTTAGAAAAAAGACGATTTAATCAGCAAAGTATATAACACAGTTGAAATCAATCAGATCTTAATCAGTTAACGTTACAAAATGTTTCCAAAGGAAGCAAACAAAAAATTTATTAAGCATTTGCTTGAATAAGTCGTTATTCAGAAGCCGCAGTGCACTTTCATTAAACTCCAAAAATTTCCAAGTTCTATTAGACAGAATCAGAAGTCGTCTTCACGAATGTTCAGAGAAAATTTCAGTCTTAACTCTCATTTCTGAATAATATATATTCTAGCACTCAAGTTCCTACATTAACTGGCGCAATTTACAGAAGCTTTACAGCAAAAATATAGATATTTCCTAAGGAAATATTTTTGAATAAAAAAGAATTATACATACATACATACATACATACATACCTACATACATACATAAATATACATACATTATATATATATATATATATATATATATATATATATATATATATATATATATTGATATTTTCATAAGTGCGTGACGTCCGCTTCGCTGAGGTGCATGTCAAAGAGCTGAAGTTAATTTGCAGGGTTTGTTTTCTTTTTTCTTTTTTTGCAATTTTTAAGTTTTGAATTGTAGTAGAAAATAATTAGAAATTATTTAAAATTTTTTAATTTGCAGGAATATGTCTTCAAATTAAATATTTTACCACAATTTTTTTATTTTATATCAACTTTAAGTCATAATTTGTATTTTCAATTGTTAATGAATACCTTTATACATTAAAGGTTTTGTATGGCATATTAGTATATTCGTTAATAAAAGCACCGCTTCGCTATGCTTTGGCTTTAAAAAAAGATTAAGTCTTGAGCATCGCATTGTGCATTTATAATATAAATATTATATATATATATGTTGAATCTTAATGTGTCCGGGAGACATATCCAATGGATTCAAGGGTTTGAATGAAGAAAAAAAAGGAGAAAAAGGGGGAGAGAGAGAGGAGTGCACAGTGACTTGCCCCTTGGGATAATGGGGTATTTTTGGGCCCTTGTGACCCTTTTATATATTTGAATATTTTTTGTATACGAATAGGGTGAACAGCCTAAAGTCTCTTCTTGTAAGTAGATACATGAGCGAAGGGAGAGGACAAAATATCTATCATATGAAAAGACCCGTTTGTTCATACAAGAGGGAAAGCAATAAAGGAAAATTACACTTATAACCCCACTTTAAGGAAGGTTGAACAGGTTATTCTAGTAATTAAACCCATGTTGGCCCAAGATCTCGTCGTTCTCTGGCTCGGTCGACTGGGACCGATAAGGTGAATTGATCAGTATTGTAGGTCGACCTTCTGGATTAGGACCGTCGATTAATCTGTCCTTTAGATCTGGGCGATCGGTTGGACATTTTAAGTTGATCCAGCCGACTGATATTAGCCGAGCGGATGAGTCGGGTCGTTCATCAATCTTCAATTCTTGACGGAGAATTCTTGTTGGCTGAGTAGACTTGTAACCTCAAGCAGAGAATGTCATCTGGGCAATGTATCATTCAATCAATTCAAATGAACTCTGGCTAGCTGTGCCAATCAATTTCCTGGGTTTCTGAGTTGTCCTTCAATAGTCCATTTGTCATGTGATTCTTTTTTAGGTTGTTGGATTGTCTTGATATTCATGCTGACATTTTTTTGTGTACATATTTAGCCATTTGATTATCTTACTTCTTGAAAGTGACATCCGTGATAAGAACAGGAGAATTTAATGCAAAAAATGACCAATACTTACGATTACTTAATAATGCAAAAGTTGAACTTTCATTGAATTCCGTGCCAACGATTCTTATAGATATGGAGTAAGCGGCGTGTTTTTCCCATCTTTCTCTAATTTTCTTTGCCTAGTATGTCTTAACTCTGATCGCCAGCATGGTGAATGATTCGTCCTCCAAGGATGACAAGTACAGCAGAGCCGCTTACTGGAGGGGCTTTCGAGGATATGAGGCGTGGAACTGACTCCTGCCCTAAACATGGTCGGAAGTATAAGGTGCTGGTGAAGAAGCGGAAGATGCACGATCCAGAGGATCAGGTGGGGTCGTCAGACTCGCTCCTCGCTCATCCCAATGAGGTGTTGGGGAAGAAAGCGGCTCGAAAGAGAGGGCTCGTGAGGAGAAAGATCGTCTGGGAGAGATGTCTCAGGCAGAGAAAGATGGTTGTCTAAAGGAATGGTTCATCAGCTCCTACTCAAACCCCAGTGCCACATCCAGGGTAGCAAAGCAAGAAGCTATTCGTGCTTTGGTGCCATCAAGTGCTCAAGGTGTCGTTGACCATCCTACTCTAGCCGAGGGATAGAAAATTGGTGAGGAAGGGTTCTCTTTCACCACTTAAATGGGAATGAATCATGGGTATGGACGGTGCTGGTTGGGTGAATTTTCATTTCTCGAATCTTGCTTTATAGTGTCTTTTGATGCAGACGATCCGATCAACGGAGTAGTGACCCTCAACTACCCTTCAAAGGAGGTTGATGTTGATCTAGTCGCCAAGGCGGACGTAGGGTCTTGGCTGCCAAGGGCACGCGCCAAGCTGCAGCTGGGAGCAGTTATCCGAGTCTCCTTGGGGAGGCCCAAGCGGTGATGGTCGAAAGGTCGTAACCTTCTAGCTCAAAAGTTGTCTAAGATAGGAGATTCGCTCATCCACGCAGATAGATTTCCTCGGGCAGGGGAGGTACAACTATTGCTTGAGCGGGTGAATAGATTGGAAAAGCTGGAGAAAGAGGTGGTCGTCATCAATGCTCGAGAGGCCGCACTCTACGAAGAAGTTTCATTTCTCCAGGCGGAGCTAGTGGTCAACCGCATAAGTTGAAAGAGATAAAGTATATAAGCTTAGACTATGGGGCGAACATTTGAACAAGCACCAACTTCAGCGAGGATTTGTCTTGGTTGAAGCGGTTGTCGATAATTTTGTAAAATATAATCTTGATTCGCCATCGAGTTGCAGATGTAAAATATTTTTATTTATGACATAAAAATTTAAATTTTTCTATCTCGATTTGTGTACGATTTGACTTCATTTCCACAATTTCGAGTGGTAAATGACATCATTGCTCCCGCGACAATTCGACTTCCTTGCGTTTTCTATAATTAAAGCTTGAGAGTTTAGGAATCCTCGCACGAGCGTTCTGTTTTCCTAAGTTTATTTTGTCGATTTCTTCTTTCGTCTCTTTCTTTCTTCGCCTTCATTTCATGGCTCATAAATATTCACAAGAGCTCTTCGGCTCCATTCTACCCGAGGAAGTTTCGATCTTGATGGCGTGCTAGGTGGAATACCTTCAAATGGTCTGTGTTTATGGGCAGTCGGTAGTTTTGAGGGCGTGCTAGCTGATCTTCTACCGGGACCAATTTAAGTGGATTGAGTCTGCAATTCTGCAGGGAGCCGTGGAGTAGCCTCACCCTCCACCGTGTCACTCCCGCAAAAGTAATGTTGAACTCAGTTGTGTCATCATGACCTTCGTCATCTTTCTTTGGAAGCTCGTTATCCCGTGGCTGCCCAACCACTTTCCTTATTTCTTAAACTTTAAGATTAGTTTGGATGGCTATGTGGTGTTATTAGTGGGCCCTAGACTCTGGCTTGTGGGACTCAAGAATAAAATTAAGGACTAGAAGCTGAAGTTTCTGGTTGGTTTCTGTCAAGGAAGCTGGGGGATCGAAATCTAGACCATTGCAAGCGCCCCAAAAAGATCAAGAACCTTCCAGGACTCCTAAGATAGTACGTGGTATGATCGAGGGCCAAGAGTTGTTTGTGCATTAGTACCTGGACTCCAATTTAATATCTTGAACAAAGTTATGTGGTCAGAGGAGTTCGTGATCATGAGTGATGAGTTGTGGGAGGCCTCTGACGCCCAGGAAGCGAAGCGGAAAGTGAAGGTTGTGGCAAAAGCGACTGGAGGGAAGTCAAGGGTGCAGGTCTTTTGCCCGAAGGCGATTGCTGCTCCCTTACCGCAAAAGTTGTTGACTTCTACGAGGATCAAAACAAAAGGTATGGGGCTTGATTCTATTTTACTTCGAAAATTATTTAGTCATCTTTGCATCTTTCAAAGAGTTCTTGCTAACTAGTCGAAAGAATTTCTTGTCAAGTGCTGGGACTTTCGGAGTTCGCTGAAAGGACTCTCCCATGACACTGAGTTTCTTATGACCGAGCAAGGAGGAAGAGGACGAGGCATCTTCGACCAGAGCATAGATAGCCAAACAGCTTGACGTTCCTTCATCGACAACGGGTAGAGGGGCGAGGCAAGCCGAGCATTGCCCATTTTCTCTATCAGATTCTGGTAATGAGGCCAATGACGAGGCAGAGTCTGACCGCGAGGCGGAAGGCACTCCCCACCAAGTGAGCAAGACTCTTGTTGAGGACATCTCCCCACCTCCTCCTCGATCCGAACAAAGGGTTTTCCTCTAAGGTGGGTTCCTTCCATGGATGAGGATAACAATGTTCGGTCGAACTTTTCGCCATGGTGGATATCGAAATGGATTGGTACATGGAGACGCCCGGTGGTCCGCACTGATTCCTTCGAGAAGATGCTAAGAATGGGCGACATGGATTTCAATCAACGTAGTGACCAATTCCACCTGATGACATGGTCGACCATCCATTATCAGGCAAAGGCCCTTTGCCAGATGAAGGAGATGAAGGCAACCGCTAAGTAAAGGATAGCTGAGGTGGTCGCCCATAAGCGGGAAGCATGGAAGAGAGCCATCTGAACGGAGAACTGCTTAAGTTCTCCGTCGAGAGTCGGATGAGGGAGACGAGGGAGTATGACGAAACCGTTGTGGCCCCGGGAAAAGAGAAGTCCGAGCTTAGAGTGGCGATGGCAAAGGTCGTTGCCTGTCGATGAGCACGTCAAGGGGCTCTCCCAGCAACTTCAAGTGGGCATCACTTTAGCTAATGCCCACTATCAAGCAAAGGCCTTCTGCCGAATGTAGGAGAAGGCAACCACCGAGTAAAGGATGGCTGAGGGGGTCATCCATAAGCGGGAAGCACAACAGAGAGCCATCTGAATGGAGAAAGTGTTGAAGTTCTTTGTCGAGAGTCGGATGAGAGAGACGAGGGAGCACGAGGAAACAGCTTCGGCCCTGGGAAAAGAAAAGTCTGAGCTTAGATCGGCGATGGAAAATAACGTACATGTTGATGAACACATCAAGGGGCTCTCCCAGCAACTTCAAGTGGGAATCACTTTGACTGCCAACCGCTTAGGGTGTGTTTGGGGCAGCTTATCCACAGCTTCTACGTTTTGAAAACGCGGCAAGAGTGTTTGGTTAGCACATCCCGTCGAACGCTCAGTTGCGCTATAACATGTCGCGGCCCGCACCCTCATCCCCGCAGGCCAACATTTCGAACTCCTTTTTATTTATCTAACCCCTCCCTCCCCCATCTCGTGCCCTAGATAACTTTGATCCTCTTCCCCGACCTTTCATTGCGCTTCTCTCGCGCGTCTATTGCCTTTCTCTTCCTCCTCTCCTCTGCCATCCTTCATTATTGTGCTCTGTAAGTATTTTATCATCGCTTTTCTTACTATTTGTAACAATGGAGCATTGTGTATGAACGGCTGTGAAGCTTTGCATATGAATGGTCTTCCGATTTACGATGAAAAATTTTCTATGCATAGTATGATGCTTAAAGATGTGAAACATTGCAAATGATTGACATTTGAGATATTTTTGCGTTTCTTCATGTTAGAATGTCAATTTTTTTTTGGCATTTTTGTGGTAATTTTGCTTCATCATTTTTTTGGTAATTAGGATCAGTGAGAAATTCGGGCTTGTAGAAGCCACGGAAAAACAAATGGAAAGCCTACGACTATGTTGCTTTTTTTCTGTGGCATTTTTTGCATGTTTGAATTCCTATGTTGGCTTGTAGAAGCCATCTAATTGAGATACGAATTGGATGAGGAATATTAAACAAGTGAGCCCATTTAGCTGAGATATGAATAATGTTTCAAGCTTATATTGGGATGAACTAATCTCCTAAGAGAAGCAGAATGGACTCCTTCCATTTATATGTTGAGGTTATGGCCTTCAAACACAAGATTCAAACAATCCATTATGTTTAGCATTTTTAATGCTAATTACATGTAAGATTTCTTTTTTTTTGGATAATTTGATTACTTTTGGGTATGAAAAGCCTACGAATACCCGAAAAATATTTGTAGCTTGGGTATGGAGTTTTATATGGCATGGTATTTGCTTGGGTATGGATAAAAATTGTGGTTCTTTAGGTATTTGCTTGGGTATGGATATCTCTCACTTTCTCTACAGGATAAAATCGGTGAGATATCTACTTATATTCTTATGGATACTCAAGACTATTTTCAAAAGTGGGAAATCATTGATGCTTCATCTTTCTGTTGAAGGCTAGTTGAACAATTGATCTATCAGACTGACTAGGCTAGTTGAATTATATTTGGATGGCTTAGTTTTCTGAAACACTGCAGCTCATTATAATTTTTTTATTTGGCTGGCTGCTTATGTGAAATGTGTGAGAGTAGGAGATTTGCACCCTACTAATGTTTATAGTGAAGTTCAATATGAATTATATTCACTTGGAGAAGGAAAAATATCTATATGTGCACCTTGAGTGGAATATGAATGTTTAAGTGTTAGATAAGCAAATTTATAAGAATTGAGTGGTATGTATGTAATGCCCCATAAAAGACAGTCCGGCCGATTCCACTGCCGATAGTGATCGATAATATCCCAACCGAATAACGTTGCTCGTGACATACTTCTTCTGCATTTTAAAATGAATATTATCATACTTTTAATTGTAATTTTATTATATTTTTTTCCTTTTTATTAGGTTTCTTGATACTCGCTCTTGCGTGAAATGTATATCTTTTTGTGTAATGTTATGAAGTGGTAGTTTTGGTTCTAAACTATCAAATGTATAGCTATTACATTTTTGTTGCAAATAACACAACCGCACAATGGCAGAGTGGTCATTTATTCAGAAACAATTACAAATTAGTTGTTTTCCAAACGCACAAACCAAACAACTAGACAGCTCATCTAGATTGGGAGCAGAATTGTCATTTATCCAGAAACAGCTGCAAATCAGTTGTTTTCCAAATGCACAAATCAAAAGGTCAGTCAGCTTATCTGGATAAGCTGTTGATCAGTAGCTTATCAGGATAAACTACTGATCTGGGTAAGCTGCAGCTGCCCCAAACAGACCCTTAGTCAAGGAAGGCTTGGTTGACCCCAAGTGGGCTGACATGAGGCTTTCCAACCCTAAGGAAGACTGACAAATCCGCGGGAGCGGTCGGAGGACGCGGCAACGACGACGAATCAACTGGTTCTTAAATTTCTCTTGTTTTTCATGTACTTAGGAATAAAATTTTGTTTTACTCAACTGTAGTCAATAAAATTGTATAGCCGTGTAAAAAAAACTGTATAATTATTGATAACAAAAACTTTTTATTGCCTTTATACATGTCGCTTTACCTTTATTGCATTTTACCTTGCTCGATTGTTGGCGATGTTGTGCATGGTAAAACGATGAGTTTTGAGATATTTTGTATGTTATCTTTGATTTGTATTAACTGTTTGGCACAAGTATTATAACACCCGTGTCTCATTTGCGTAGTAGGATCGTAGCCTCGGTCGGGACGCACTTTTCACCAGTCGGAAGCGGATATTGTCGTTGTATTCGCAGGGATAAATGTCGAGATTCGCTACTGATGTGATTTGCACTGTTCCTATCGCAAAACTTGTCACTACTTGGCAGAGAACCACCTCCAAAACATTATCCGAGTCGACTTTAGAGACATGTGCTTTTTGATGCTTGGCGTTGCTGGTCTTATACGGCTTGACAGTCGAACGTTAGTTGTCGCTATCAATCATGCTTCGTTGTTGGTGGATGTCGAGATGGATTGGTACATGGAGACGCCCGCGTCGGCAAATTATCCTCATCTCTTGGCGGAGATGGTCTGCTCCAATTCCTTCAAGCAAATGTTGAGAAGTATGGGCGGCAAAGATTCCAGTCAACAGAACAATCTGTTCTACCTGTGGCATGGTCAGTCGCCCACTCTTAGGCAAAGGTCTTCCACCGGATGGAGGAGAAGAAAGTAGCCGCTGAGCAAAGGATGGCTGAGGTGGTTGCCCAGAAACAAGAAGCAAAGTAGGGAGCTATTTGGATGGAGAAAATACTGAAGTTCTTCACTGAGAGCCAGATGATGGAGACCAGGGAGCATGATTAAATCAACGTGTCCCCGGAAAAGAAAAGTATAAGCTTAAAGCGGCGAAGGCAAAGATAGAGCCTGTTGATGAGCACATCAAGAGGTTCTCCTAGCAACTTCAAGCAGGGGCATCACTTTGGCTTCCAATTGCCTAGTCAAGAAAGGCTTGGTTAATCCCAAGTGAGCTGACATGGGGATGTTTGCCACCGTTCTTTCCAACCTGGGGAAGATAGTGACAAATACACAGAAGCGGTCGGAGAAAGAGGCGGCAGTGACAGTGGATCAGCTGCTCTTTAAACTTCTCTCTTTTTTCCCGTACTTATGAAGAAAATTTTGTTTTGCTTGATGGTAACCAGCCGAATTGTAGTCATGTAGAAAACTTTATATAATTTTTTTTTATAATGGAAACTTTTTTGTCATCTTTATCCTGTCGTTTTACCTTTACTGCATTTTACTTTACTGGTTGATTGTTGGCGATATTGTGCATGGTAAAACGGTTGGTTTGGAGATGTTTTGTCTATTGGCTTTGATTTGCATTAACCGTTTGGCACAAGTCTTATACCACCTGTGTTTCGTTTGCTCGGCTCGGATCGTAGTCTCAGTCAGGCCGCATCTTTCATCAGGCAGTGGATCTTGAAATTATCTTCGTAGGGGTAACAGTCGAGACTCGCTATTGGGGTGATTTGTGGCATACCTTCCGCGGAACTTGTCGTTAGTGAGAAGAGAACCACCTCTAGAGCTTATCTATGTCAAGTTTAGAGACATGAGTCATCTGGTGCTTGTCGTAGTTAGTCTCATGCAGCTTGTCGGTTGGACCTTAGTTATCGTTGTTGGTCATGCTTCAAAGTTATACCAATCGGGTATCCTACGTCATTGTCGGATATTTGTAATTTGTACCAATCAGCCAGCTTTTGTCGCTATTGATTTTTGTTATTGATGCTCAGCTTATGTCTTACACTTGCCAGGTCTCGGTTGTTTGGTCAGATTTCTAGACAGAATACCCCTTGTGCCAAGATTATTAAGCGGATTTTGTCACTACTTTTGAGGAGTTAACTGCCGAGACTCGTTACTAGGGTGATTTGTGATGTATCATTTGCGGAGCTTGTTGCTACAAAGCAGGAACCACCTACAATGCTTTATCTGATTCAAGTTTGGAGATCAAGTTTTACAATTTTGCTAACCAAATGGCTTTGGAGATAAAGTTTTACAATTGTGATGTATCATTTGCGGAGCCTATTGCTACTAAGCCGGAACCGCCTACAATGCTTTATCCGATTCAAGTTTGGAGATCAAGTTTTACAATTTTGCTAACCAAATGGCTTTGCCGTCACTTTCGACCTTGTTACTCGACTTCAAGTTCCTCGAGTGTTGGTTATCTACTGCAGCACATGAAATCTTTAAGATTCGCGAGTGTCGATTTAACCTAAGAACATGCTAGAAATGTTATGTAATTTTTACAGCAAAAAAAATATATAGAATGTTTGAAATGATAACATCTTTTCATGGCAAAGTTGGGTGTTGGGTGAGGTATTGGATTTGATCCATTTGTTGGTGTCATGTGAAGGGGGTTGCGCCTCGACTCAAGTTCCTTTAGTCGACCCTCACAAGTTCCCGTTGTTAGTATTCTTCGCGTCGAGACTTATGCCTGGATTGACATCAGTCAGCTAGTGTTAGTAAAGTGTTGTCGAAGTGTTATTGGTCGACTTCCCGTAAGGAGGGTTTCCCAACCTCTCAATAGAAGACGGAAACATGATTTTCCGGCTCCTGGATTTGTGCTACGTAAACCCCTTGATGTACTCCATGTTAGAAGCTTCTCTATGGCGGGGTTTTCCTAATTGGTATTATTCTTCTTGTTAGTGATATGTTTGACGTTCAACCCACCTTTCAAAAGTGTAATCCAAATTTTTTTTGAAAGACACCGAAGGGATTCAAGCATTTGAACCAAGAGAAAAAGAGAGAAATATATATAGCGAGAGGAGTGCGCAACGACTAGCAAAATGGGATATTCCCGAGCACTTATGACCCTTTTTTATATTTAAATATTTTTAGTACACGGATAGGGTGAAGAGTCTAAAGTCTCTTCTTGTAAGAAGATATATTAGAGAAGTGAGAGACAGAAAGTTCTATTGCCTCAAACAACCCTCTATTTATAGGAAAGGGAAAGCAATAAAAGAAAATTATATTTACGCCCATGGTCTTGCCGTTCTTTGGCTCGATCCACAAGGACCGAAGAGGTGATATGATTAGAGATGTCGGTCGATCTTCTGGATGGGGACCATGGGTCGGTCTGTCCTTCAGGTCCAAGCGACTGGTTGGATTTTTTAAGACAGTCAGCGAGGTTGATCTGGTTGACTGATATTAGTCAGGCGTATGTGTTGGGCCAGTCATCAATCTTCAATTTAAGTCACGCGAATTCTTGTCGGGTGAGTAGACTTGTATCGCAAGTAGAGGATGACATTGACTGACTGATATTAGTCGGGCGGATGAGTCTGGCCAGTCATCAGTCTTCAATTTCTGTCAGAAGAATTCTTGTCGGCTAAGTAGACTTGTAGCCGCAAGTAAAGGATGTCATTTGATTGTGTACAGTAGGGTTGATTTGGATGAACTTTGTCTAGCGTGAGCCAATCGTTTTCCTGGTCCTTAGATCATTTTCTAGTGCTCCAACTTTGTTGTCTCATTCTTTCTTGGGCTGTCGGATTGCCTTGAAGTTCGTGCTGACACGTTGTTTATGTACAATACATATCTATACATATCTATACATATCTATACACATATATATATATATATATAACTTCAAAATAAAGCCAGGAAGACGACTACAAACAGTAAAAGAGAGTAAAAATCCACCAAAGAGCAGGAAAATCAGCTTGTAGCACATCTTAGATGGAAATCAAAACCTAAAACGCGCAGGAAAACCACCTCCAGAGCAAATCTTTGTGTGTGTGTGTGTGTGTTACTAAAAGAATATTTTTTCGTGATATATCTGATGCTACTACAATTCAGAATGAAGTAAGAAATTCATTTATAATTTACTCATCAATGATACCTAGTACAAGGTCAGGGCTTGATTTTTGAGTTAAAATTTTAAATTTATAAAATTAAAAAAAAATTATGCCTCAGATTAGCATTTTGGCACATTAATCGTTGCAGGCAACAATCCAGGTCAAATACTGGTGCGCATATGTTGCTACTGCTCATGCCTATGCTTTCATCATTGGCAACCACCCTGTTGGGCAAGGAGGTTAAAAAATTCTATAAATAGATTTGTATAATACACCTAATCCTCTAAACTGTAAATTATTTGGCTTTAACCATGAAAAATCATTTGATCGTTAATATATGCAATCAGTGTTAACCTCTCCATCTTATGGGTGTAGTTTAAAACTATTTCAACTAACTGCAAATTTGGCTCTAATGAAATAATACAACAATAAAACAAAACTATGCAAGCAGACAATAACTATAAAAGTTGTCTTGACGACAAATAAATTACATAGCGTGAAAGTATGTGTGACCTAGTGGTTAAAAGAGAAGGTTATTTTTACAAGGTCATGAGTTCAAGTGATGTACTTGAGATTTATTGCTCAACATTCCCACCGTACAAAAACATAGATTAACTAACAATGTTCAATCGATTAAACATGGAAAATATTAGCAATGATGTTATTTAAGATTTATTCATGCAAAAATAAATTTATTGGTCAATTATGCTTGATTAGAATTTTATTTATTTATACATTAATCAAAATTCATAATTATTTTATAAATTGATCACAATTCAACAATTTCTGGCTAATTAATGCTATACTGCTTTGCATAATTGTAAATAACTGATGAAATAGTAATGAAGTCACTGGTTTAAGTAACATGTTTTGAGATTTATATTGACCGTCATTCCCACAAAACAATAATACATGGATTAATAAATAATGGTAAAGAATTAAATAATAATTACTTAATAAAAATTACATTTAAGATTAATTTGGTGCAAAATCAATTCATTGACTGATTATGGTTGAATAGCAATTATTTAATTAATACATTAATCAAAATTCATAACTAATTTATAAATTGATAGCAATTCATCAGTTTCTAATTAATATGCTATATCGATCTGTCATAAAGTAAATGAGTGATGAAATAATTAATTAATGCTATATTGATCTGTCATAAAGTAAATGAGTGATGAAATAATGATTGTCATAAATTGAGTAATCATTATAGCAACGTAATCATAAAATATTAAAAATAATCTAAACCTAAAATAATAAATTATGGAACGCAATAATATAGAATTAGATTATTTTTAATATTTAGGATTTAATTTCACATAAATTGGCGTTTGCATTTGTTTAGGTTCATTTTACAATAAATTAGGAAGAATTATCCTTTTAATAATTTTTGGTTGAAATTTGAATAAATTCAGTAACATTAGACAAATTTTCAAAATTGAACTTATTTTGCTACGCTATTTTTGCAAATAAAGGAGACATGTTATATACTTCCTTCAAGAAGAAAATACATTTGGGTTTAAAATTGAATTTACAATGATAAAATTTCAAAATAACTTTAGACACACTTCCTCTTGAACATCCATTTTTCACGTGTTAAGTTCACATCAGCATTCTCATCTTTTTATCTACAACTTAAAAGCATGAGCACTATATTATACTTATATGAGACTCAACAACTCTAAAATACTTCATACTTGTAAAAGATTTTCCAAGGAAAACAAACCAAATGATAGGAGTAAAATCATTTATATTATAGAAACATTAAATTGAATATAATAAACCGCACTTCTCATAATTAGAGTTATTTCGTATATAATGTCTCCGAGAGATGTGCCAAAGATCGTAGAAAGTGTTTAAATAATTTGGAAAAAGAAGTGAGACAAGACAAAAGGCTTGACCGTCACAATGTTCTAAAGTGATCAGAGTACATGTGCCTAGCATGACACATGAGACATTTGCAGTATCCGTGTTTCATAGTATTGTCAGATCGATGGTATGAGTGAAATCATAATATCATATTATAGAAACTTTAAATTAAATATAATAAAACATACTTCTCATATAGTATTATTTCATATACAGTGTCTCCAAGATGTGTGCCGCAAGGTTCTAGAAAGTGTTGAAACTTTTACGGAAAAAAAAAAGTGAGACAAGACAAAGGCTTTGCTGAAACTGTAATAACTGATATTATATATATATATATATATATATATATATATATATATAAAGAAAATGGATTTTATTGGATCTATGTCTGTTCGAGCCAATCATCGTCTCAATTGGGTTCTTCAAGTATCGGAGGTCTCTTTTGAATCGGGGAAGAAATTGAAGGCGTGAATGAGAGACGAAGGCAAGGCGAGGGAGAAGAACGACAATGAAAGAAGAAGACTTGCGAATATAACCCTAGTGGCGGCACTGTTGAGACGGAGGATGGCAATCGGTTTCGAGGTGTGGAAGAAGGAAGGAGAAGACGTTTGTTAACATCGAAGTCGACGTCGACGGTTTCGTCGCATGCAAGACAAGGCGTCAAAGCAAAAGGAGGAAGCATTGTGTGTCCTATACGATGCAAGCATAAGGAGGAAGAGTAATCGAGTGCTTCTCATACCGCAGTTTTGATGTCGTTCGGATGAGATATTGATCGGCATCGAGGAAGTAAGGATGAATCCTAGCAGGAGGTTGAGAAGAGACAAAGCCAAGGAGAAGGATTGACTGAGCCGATGTGTGCGATAGTACCTACCGAGTGAGTGTCTAGTGTGATGAAAGGGGGAGCTGAAAACCCAGTGAGCCTAGCTGTTTCATGTGCAAGCGATGTTGTGGATAGGAGAGGAAGAAGATCAAGCCGAGCATTTTCTATGCGGGTTCCAATAGAATAAGAGGGGAAGGAAAATTGTGTAGCTTATGTAAGGAAGAAGGGAGATGGGGTCGTTTCCGCCCTAGCTTGTAGGTTCAATTAGACAAGGAAACAAAGCTTTGAAGCACTTGATGCATTGCATAGGGGAATAATCTAAACTGTGTTGTGTAGCCAAGCAAGGTAGATAATTTCAAATATATGTTCAATTATTAATTATTAATAATAGGTTTAATTAAATTAGAGGTTAAGTGTGGTATATTTAAGGTAAATTTTTAATTTAGAATTATTTTAACTATGTCTGAAGTAAAATATATATACATAGGTATAATATTAAATAAAGCTAACTATAAAATAAATAAAAATTAAGATCTCAAGACTTGAATGAATTAGTATATATTAAATCAAATAATTGAGCGTTGATATATGCATTAAATGGTCACTTAGGCAATTGATTAATTATTGTGAATATTTTTATAGATATTAAATTAAGAAGGCGAAGTCAAAATAAAAGATTGGAAATCTAAAAGCAAGTCATGTGGCATTGAGATGAGTACTATTATTCCTAAAATTATAGCATCACATTTGCATCTCTTCTGAACCAGTTGTATGAATTATTATTCATGCTTGATTAATGCAATTGATTTATCTTTTCTTAAATTTTATCGAAAATTCAATATGAATATTTAGAGCCTCTCCTTATGAAATGTTTTATGCATTATAGTATTAAATATTACATATTGAGTGATATGAAATTGCGAATAATATGAACTACAAAGATTGATTGCATGTCTATGCTTCACCTATACGATACTAGCGGGGTAATGCAAAGTATCCATTTACGTAAATTGAAAAAGATATTGATATTGAAGTATCTTAACCGGTATAATTTTTAGATGGTGCTCTTGAGACGATTGTATAAAAATAAAATAATGTAGACATGTTATTTATATAGTAAAATACATTGAAAATTATGAAATATTGTGAATGACCATATTCATAAACTATCAAATATTTTATGTTGATTTATTAAAATATTAACCGGCATGCATATTATTTTTTTCTTGTTATGTTCCTTTAATCTAAGAGCGTGAGTATTCATTGGCTTTGGTTTACTCGCTGTTGTTTTAAACTAACATTTCTGGTTGTGAAGTTGTAGTCTAGAACTGTGAGCATTCATTGACTTTAGTTAACTCAATGTCGTCTTAAACTAACATTTCAGACTTAATTTATTGATTAAAGCATGGATAATATAAAATGCAATATTTATAGAGGATGCGAAAAATCTGACCTAAAGTAAATTTATAACTGCTTTAATTTAATTTCTAGTTACTCTTTCATTTTCTTTGTTTGAATCATTAAGAGTGATAGAAAATAAAATTAAACAAATTTGATAAATAGCGTCAAACCATCTGTTATCGTCTCGGTTGATTCCAAGCCGCGGTTCGGTTCATGATAGAAATAATTTTCTAAAATTATCATAATTCATGTGCCTAATATGACACATCTAGCCGCAACAATATTCGTGTTTCATAGTTTTGTATGATAAGAGTCAAAATAACCTAGGGCATAAAACCACTTGATATTCCTGCAACATTGATTGATATCAATTTAAGATATAACAAAATTAAATACCAAGTTCCACATCCGAGCCTTTATCTTCCAAAAGTTACCTTTATTGTTCTATTCACTTACTAATAATCATCATTTCCAAATAAAATACAACAAAGTATTTGACTACAAATATCTTTTGTAAGCATCTCCAAACCCAATAAAAAGGAAAACCATGACCTTTGAATTAGTCATTTTCCAACATACAGATATTTGATAACTTCAACACATGTTCTAAATAGTTTATTACTCATTCATATGCCTTTTCAGCATATTTGAAAACCACATGAAAATTCTTTTCTTTGCTCTTTACAATTTAACTGGTTGTCTTAGCATAAAAAACACATCATTAAAGTATATCCTTTAGAATAAAACCATCATCACCCATCCAATGCTTATATGATAAAAGTTAAGGGTTGAAGTAAGATTGAAAAAAAAAAATCATAAATCTATGTAAAAATTCATGAAATGAATCCTAATGTGACACTTAATAAACCAGAAAGGGTAAGCATACAAGCAAAATGTGAAATCATGTTCATAATATATACTTGCAAGAATGAATGTGCATTTAATGCATGTATCTTAAAGTTCATGATTTCATTTTAAAATACGTAGAGTGTTCACAACGAGACTGGTATTTAACCAAAAGAGAGAACTCAAGAAAGAGCATACCTGCCACAAAACCAGAGAAGAAAAAATTCACCCATGCAAAAGTAAGTGACTGAAAGGAACATGGGAGCCAAAATTAGAAACTAACAATACAAATATTCCACAAAATCAATTTTATTACCTGTGGAATGATCATTGAAAGGTTCTTCTTCATCATATCCATAGCCATGTTTGGATCGGAAAACATTTGTGCTTGAGGATTCTGAGCTTGGCCTTTCGAGACATGTAGAAGCCCGTTTTCCTAAGCCAAATAAATTTATTTCAGCTATCAAATGATGTTAGACAGAGATTGGTCCCCACATAAAAATGGTTTTAATATCATGCTACACATTTTCATGTCAATGCTAACAAAATGGCTATCTATTCTAAAGTTAACCCTATCTCAACATCTTATTATTAAGCCACATATGTCTAGGTTCTTTCAGTTCCCTCAATATTTTGGTAATGTTTTGGCTGAGTCATTTAACATCCATTTAGATTAACTTTTTCATAGCTTTGCTTTTCAAAAAGTTATGACAACTTTGTTTATCTATAATATTCTTATTGTTTTTTTTTTTTTTAATTTATACGGTAAGAAATAACGTTTTATGACTAGATTTATTAAAATGTTATAGCTGTAATAAACTAGTCTACTTTTTTTAAAAGAGAAACTGTTTATAATAACACAACAGCTTTAAAAAAAAATAAACTTTTTCACAATAATTATATGACTAATTTTAGAGAAAATTGTCACCGCCACAATTAGACCAATAGAATGGAGTGCAACAAAGATTACTTTGCGCTTAAAAAATGTAGAGCTATGCAGATTAGAGTGTTTGAAGTGCCATTTAGAATGTCATTTAGTCTTTTACTCTTAATGTTGGCATGTAATTGACATAGAATTGGTTTTAAATTTTACATACAAGGCTGAAACAAACAAAAATACTATTTTGCAGTATCCTTGGAAAACAGAGATGAACAAAAATTCTACCTCTACTAGTATTATGATGATAAAGTGCACAACTTTGCTGGAAAGTTTGTATGCAAAGGACACCAAAAGAGTCAATTATGGAGATCTACTAAACAAACCTTCTCCCAGCAGAAAACAACGGAAGAAGAAATACATTAAAAAGATACACACACAAAGCAACTCGATATAAGTAACGGGCTGCTAACAACAAATGTATGACCCAAATCAAGATATGGTAGAAACTAGCTCCATGTAAAGCTATTAAAAAACCTAAGGTAATCAAACCACCTCGTTGGTATAGTAAAATTTCCGAGCACGGAACGGCTTTACGGGAATAAAACCCCCTGCTGCTCTGAGGTTCCTTGCCCTAATAATCAACTGCCTGCGAGAGATAAAAAGCCAATCAGCAAAAGACCGCTATCCTCTCAGTTCCTGCAACAGAAGAGCACGAGTCATGGGGTTTTTGAGAGAATTGAGAACTCGCCCTTCTCTGACGACCTTCGCGTCGGGAATCTGGGAAGATCGCAAAAGCTTGGAAACGAAATAGCGAAGCACACCGATAAGGACCATAACCACCGATAGAGGAACCAGGACCCAGTCCCTTATAGCGGTGTCGAGCATCAGATCTTCCGCCATTGGATCGATCACAATATGGTTGCGAAGCTCGACCTAAAGCCGGCGGATAAACGAAGAAGGGAATGAACTACAAAGCGTCCCCCTCCCTCAAGCATTTATATCTGTGAATCAACGAATGCATTTCATGAAGAACTCGAATTTGCCTCAAATTATTAGTATAAAAATATATTTAAATAATTATTTTTTAAAATTTTAAGATTAGGCGAATTAAAATTAAAGATGCTCTTAACTCTTATTAAGATTTAGGAACAACTCAATAAATAATTTGTTGGGCATTCAATATTTATAAAATATATTATTTAAATAAAATTTAATCAAATAAAATTATTTAATTATTTATTTAATAATAACATATTATGATTTAATATTAGTATGCATAAAAATTCAATGTAATTTTTTTCTTTTTATTCGGTAAATTTTATTTATGTTATTTGATTACAAAAATTTTACTCATAATTTATGTGATATGATATATTTAGTTATTATAAATGTAAAATGTAGAGTTTAGGTAATAGATATGTAAGTAGATATGAATTGGGTGGTATGCATGTAAAGCCTTGTGAGAGCTCTGAGGCCACGCTGCGTATCGATCGATCAATCTCACTTGATTGACGCATTGTTACGTGTTTTTACATTGACTGCATTAACACATTCGCACCAGCACCTTGATGTGCACTTGTGAGCACGTGTCCTCATGTGCTTATAGTTAGTATTTGTCTTACTTTGGCACATTACTCTGTGCATTTGCTTTTTGACATTATCATGTCACTATGTACCACGTCATATGTGTTCACAATTGCACTTTTTTCACCCTTGGATATTTGTAGAGCATAGTATCCCGTGCGTTTATATTTTGCATGCTTAAGGTCTGCACATGAGCTTGTATTCTTATACACTCATTTCACATACTCGCATATCCTATGAGGAGGTGGGTTGCATTTTAAGCCTACTTGGTGTGTAATTCTTCCTAATGAGAATTACACTATGCCACTTCCTATGACACCACTTAGGAATGTCGTAAATGTGTCACATTGTGTCACTTAGCATAGATCACCCTCCTTAGCTCCTTAATATGTCTAATGCACATTGTTTGTACACAAAGTACATTTCACATCATGTCACTTGGCACGAGTCACATTTCTTAGTCCCTAAACTCGCGCTAGTGCACAATGTATTTCCACTAAGTTGCATGACTCTTACCTAGCCCGAGTCACTCTTCTTAACCTCTGAATCCATCTGTTGCACGAGTCATACTACTTGTCATCCGCGGCAGTGCCCAACATGTGTTTTCTGCATGGAGCTAGTGTCTGTCTGTTTGCATGGTGCATTACATATTATGTGTGTCTGTCATCTGTTTACGTGCTTGGTTGCTATTGGAGCAAAATGAAATTCTCTTATGGTATCCTATATCATAGGCAGTCAAGCATAACATCACTTGTGCTATGTGTTCTGTATTCACATCTTTGCATTGTTGGTGTATTCGTCATTAGTATATATCATCATATACTTATGACAAATATTTGTTGTCTGGTGATCGTTCCTACCTCGATGGAATAATCACATTACATTGGATCACTTTGTATTGTAAATTAGCTGATTGTCTCGATGACAAATCATACTTATTAGTTGAGTGACACGTTGTTGTTCGCAATGCTTTAATTAGCATTGCTCTCGAGAATCTCAGCAAACATTACGAAATATTGTATCGTAATCAACACATGTAAGTTTGTTCTAATATTTTAGAAGGTATTATAGGTGTCACTTAAGCTTTTATGTTTTTAAAAACTATTTAAGAGCATAAAGATTTATATTTTTATTAGTTATACAAAATTGGAGATTTTTAGAATTTATAGATCTTTAGGATGGGGTCAGGGTCGGTGGCCCCATCAAAAACATATGCCATCCTTTCACTCATACTCTGCACATGCTCAGATGTTGTGATTAGGCCACTTTGCTTCAAGATGCTAGACTATGGCTAGGGTGCAGCTAAATTTTTTATGTCTGGCTATTGTGACGTTGTTTGCGACATAGTCAGGCATTTTTGTGTGTTGTTTTGTGTGTTTAGTGGATATGAGACTTGTACATTAACATATATAAAGTTTTCTTCTTGCGGAGTGCCATGTCCGCCATGGAGAGCTTAATCATTAAGTACTAATGCATTTTCTTCAGGTGCTTGCCTAGTTGTCCTACCGCCCGTCACGTTGCATGTTACAACTTGCACTAACCTCATTATTTTGCATGTTGAGTTTTTAATTAATTATTTTGCATGTTGAGTTTGTATCAGAAATCAAATAAGAGCACGGGTTCCAAGACACCTGATCGGTGGAACCATGTGACGAAGAACAGGAGCAACATGCTCGTGTCTCATACCTTAGTTATGAATTCTTTTTGATATATAGAATTAGGATCAGACATGTATATGCGGAGCAAGACGTTTATTTTCTATTTTTGTGATATATTGTCAAGCTAGCGACATCCAACTTTTTTTCTTTATATTTGACTTACATTGTGCTGTGTGTTGACTGTTGGCATCGATTTTTGATGTCAAAAGTACCAGATGCCTCTATGATGCTGTGGGAGAATGCAGCGCTCACGCGTGCCCTCCCGTATCTTAAGGAGTTCATTGGGACTTTACCATAAGCACTATATCTCAAGACTAGTGTTTATCCCATGATGAACATGCCTAATAGCGAATACCACTAATCCGTGACGGTTCCCTGTTCTAGGGCAAGCTGAACAATCATTCTGAGGCATTTGTCGTCTCATCCAGTCATTGAGAGATTTTTGTGTCAAGAAGTACGATTAGTGAACTTCTGGAGCAAAAAATAACCCTTAAGGGCCTGGCTTGGCCACACCCAAATCGGACGAAGCCACATCTAACCTCTCACCATAAGGATTGAGGGGGCTGCCTTTGCATTGGCCAAGCCCGAAGGCGGCGTGACCACGCTGCAAGTTAGAGCCCACAACATAATTAAGTTATGGGACAGTGTTACCACGTCGAGTCTTCCCTCAACTGCGCGAAAGCCACCTTCGATGTGTTCACGCCCGAAGGCGACGTGGCCCCACCATAAGAAGCCTAGTGTAATTATGCCAGAGAGTTGGCATGACCATGTTGACCCCATAGACAGAACGGTGTCACCACGCCTGAGCCCGAAATATCCACGCTGGCCCACCCATGTTTCAAAATTTTGTTTGACCACCCAAAAGAAGTTTAACACCTAGAGTCAAATTTGCAGGCTCTCCTTAGACTTTTGGAAGATCTCTTTGGGCTTGTAAAACGTTGGGGGATTACCCCCTTTTGGCTTGTCCTAAATTCCCTTCACTAGCCATTTTTAGCCTAATTAAGGGACACTTTTGAGATTTGCATGGGGGAAGTTGGTTTAACCTCACCTCTCCACCTCATTCTCCCTATCAACACTAATTCTCCACCTTTCTTTGCTTTGGACAAGGCTTTGAGTGCTTAAGAAGGCAAGGGAGAGCTCCATCTTCTTTCTTAAGAAGTTTAGAGTTTTCCTTGGAGTTTAGAGCAAGGAAATCTACAGATGAAACATCCTTCATCTTCTTCTTCAAGGAGAAGGCCAAGAAGTGGGTTTCCTTCCAACTTCTCCTACATCCTCTTCTTCCTTCTTTCTCCGACGAACTTTCCGGTGAACTCTCCAATGGATTCAGCTAAGAAAGCTTCATCCTAGCTTATGGAACGGAATACTTCAGCTCTGTTTTGCGGTCTCTCTGACAAAAAGAGTGTCATTCTACATTGGACAAGCTCACAACTCTGGAAAACTTTTCAAATGATCTCCCCAGCGAGGAGTGCTTCCTCATTACTTTGGAAAAGGACTTGGGTGGGCTACTCTCCTACTATTATAAGAGTTTCATCCGGGAAAAAAGCTTGGGACGTTGATCAACCTCTGCAGTAGTGAGATTCCTTAAATTTCTCTGTATTTTCTTTCTTAGCCAACCCTACATTGTAGAGAATGCTAGGTTTATGTTATTGGTTTCTTAAAGGAAACCCTAGGTTATGAAGCACATTCGTGGCCATATCCTTTGTGAATTCAAGTGCCTTCCTGTTGTAAACCCAAAATCTAAATCTTAGTGGGTCGAAATCCTAATTTCCCATAATTTTGGTGCTTCGAACCTTCCTCGTAAGAGCTTTATTAGTTGGATCTTGAATAATGGGAAAAGCCTTGTAGCTAGTCCATTAACAAGATCATAGAGGGGTTGTTGGACGGAAAAAGCTTTGTAGCTAGTCCTTCCTACAAAAGGTGAAGGTCTTCTCCTAAAGAAATCAAAGGATAAAGTTCTCCACGTTCCTCACCAAATCCAGAGGTGGTTATGTCGCATATCCAAAAGTTAAAACCCCGGTTGCCTATGTGGAGCGTTAGTTAAGTTTGGCTTGCTATTGATTGTGAACACTTGCATCACATCATGTTGTACATTATGATGGGTGAGTATTGTATCTTGCACATTTCATTGTATGTTTGTATGCTCGTGGGTTTGCTCTCCCACATGGAAGGTATGACCAAGAACCTGACATTGTCTGGATCATTTAATGTTCGTCACTGGACAATTAAATTGGTCGAACAATACTGGTCGACCGGACCATACGTCTCTTGATGGTCAGCTATGTGTATTCCTTGTATGTGGTGTTTTGATCGCCCACGCTAGGCAGATTGATCGGTCATCACAAGTCGGTCTTGGCATATGCCTACTGATTGGCCAATTATGTGACATTTATATGTTGCATTTCACACACTGCATTTTGCCTCAACCGACCGCCCCTGTCCCGGGGACCAGTACTTTTGTCAACTAGCCGCCTCGGCCCGATCGACCTCTTATTTTGGTTCAGTCGGCCACCTTAGCCCGAATGAGCCTGTTGGCTATGCTGCCCCAGGTTGACCACCCGATCGAACCAACGAGTCGAAGAACCAATTTCACTTGCATGGTTTGTGTTTTGCATGTGCATTATTGTTACTTGTATGTTATTTTGCATAGTCATATCACATGCTTAAGTTACATTTTAAGTATTTGTTCATAAACTCAACCCACTTGTATGATTCTCTCTAGTGAGAATCATCACTCTCCTTAGCTAATGTCCCCTTTTAGTACACTCATTTACTTAGGGCACTGCCTTCTTTCGATTCACTGCACCTTGTGCACACTCAACCCTCAAGGGCACTACCTCCATGACATACCAATCCTTCGGGCAACTACCTCCACGACACGCCTACCCCTCCAGGTCACTGCCTCTATGACACACCCATCCTTCAGCCCACTGCCTCCACGACACGCCCACCCTTTCAGGTCACTGCCTCCAAGGTACACCCATCATTTGGATCGCTGCCTCTATGATCTGCCCACCCTTCCGGGCTACTGCCTCCACAACACATCCATTATTTTAAGCCACTGCCTTCACGACATGTCTACCCTTCCAATTCACTACCCCCATGGAAAAACCATTCCTTTGGGCTGCTGCCTCCACGGCATGCCCACCCTTTATGGTCACTGTCTCTATGACACACCCATTCATTTAGGCCACTATCTCCATGACACACCCACCTCCTCCGGGTCACTACCTCCACGGCATATCAATTCTCCAGTTCACTACCTTCATGACATACTCATTCTTTAGTTCGTTGCCTCCATAGCATGCCTACCCTTCTGGGTCACCGCTTCCATAAGATACCCATTCCTTTGGGTTGTTGCCTCCACAGCAAGCCCGCTCATGAGTCACTGCCACCATGACACACTTCTCATCACTTTTATGATATGATTATTTGAATTTGCATATGTATGGGTTCATGGATAGTGAGCCAGACTCGATAGGCGAGTGACCCCATATTGGTTACGATGCCTTAACGAGCATTGCTTGTTGGGTCGATCTCAGCGAGCAAAGCAAGTTAAAGCATCAAGATTGACACAAGTATGATTGTGCTAACTATCTAAGGGATCACATTTGCGTCACCCTGCGTGTTATGGGTCCGTCTTAAATGACTCATATATATATTTCTATATATTACATATGCAATAATTTGAAAATTATGCATATAGCAAGCTGGGTCATATGTAAGTCCAACCCTTTCCAAAATCCATCATGGGTGACCCCCTTTATATCTCTTGAATCCTTAGAACGAGGTCGGTGTGGTGACCCCATCAAATTCATATATACCTAGAGACTTACCATAAGCAATTAGATGCTTATTAGGACACCTTCTCATTAGATTGTGTGATATACTAAGATTTAAAATGCTATGTTGTCTTTTTCGATGTCCTAACTATCATTCTTTGCTGGTTTGTTTGCCCTAGCCAGTCATCACCTTTTCTGCTTTTGGTGTGCCTGCATGTTTACTGATTTATATATACAATGATAGGTTGGTCTTCTTACAGGGATTCATGCCTAAAATACTCACCGCACATGTAACAGGGAGGAGCAATGTAATGATTTAAATGTCAACTCTTTTTTGCAGGCGCTGTTGTTGACCTCATTTTTAGTGAGGTCTTCTCTTTCCTCTTAGTGCTTAGGATCTAGCAATAGGACTTCTTCTTGACTATCCTAGAAGGCTAGAGATGGAATCCACCATTTAGAAATTCAAACCAAATCTTGATTCTCTTTGGAGTCCTACATAGATGGTCATTAACCTCCAAATCACTTGGAAGGTTAGGACCAATGTGTGAGAAGACAAAGATAAATTCCTATAGGATGATCAAGCCTTAGGACTGTCCTGGGTGGCCTGGTCTTGGTGAGGTCTATCTTGCACACACAACACTCCTACACCCATCCTGAACCCTAAACCATCCCTACTCAATCTTGACTCCTGGTTCATTTGAGCACTCATGTGGTTAAGTCCAAACCCCTAGCACTTGGCTAAGAGGGTTAAGAACAACATATGAGGTGTTCAAAATGGACATTTCATGCTCCATTGCTCACTCTAAGTTTTTCCTCCCTCCCAACCACAATCAAATTTCATTTTGCCACAATTCCTAGTTTTGACATTGGGTCCTTGAACCTACCTAAAATTACCTAAATTGCCCATACAACCACCAAAACTCTCCCAAAATTTCCCAAAAATTACCCAAAATTCCTAAAAATGCTAAAAATCATTTTGAAATAATTCCCACCTCTTGAATCCACCAAAATACCCCAATAGCCTCCAAATAACCTCCAAATACCCTAAATACCCCTTTTAGCCCAAAATTCCAAAAATTCCCAGAAAATTCCAAAAAAATCCCAAATATTCTCAGTTTCATTTTGTTCAACTACACCATAACTTAATTTTGTCAATTTAACCCAATTTTATTAAATCCCCCAATTTGACCTATTTTTAACCCAAATGGACCCAATGTCAAACCAAATCAACCCATTTGACCTCAATTTTGCCTAATTTCAATTCTAAACTTTAATTCAACATCCCCACTACCAATCTAAACCAAATTCAAGTCCAAATTGATTCACATTTGAGTTCAATTCCACTTGAAATCCAAATCCCCAATTTTGCCAATTTAATCCAAAATTCCCCAATTAACCTAATGTCAACCAATTCCCCCCAAATTTCAATCCTAAACCTTCCATGGAACTCCCATGAAACCCATGCAACATTCAATTATCCCAATTTGAGCCCAAAACTTAGTCTAAACCCACTTGAAATCCAAGAATACCTCATTTTAACCCAAATTGAATCCATGCCCAAAATCTACCAAATTGATTGGCCTAACCGTAAAATTTCCTCCTAATTGATGTTGGGAACTCTTCAATACATTCACCTAAACCATTTGAAACTTTCAATTGGGTCTAAACCTCACCTTAACCCAACTTGGATCTAACTTGATCCAACCTTACCCAAATTAACCAAAATCCCAAAACCCATCAAATTGACCTATCAATTGAACTCAAAACTTCTCCATGTCTTCATGAAAGTTCTTCATGGCAATCATTTCTACAACGTTGCTCAAGACACTTGGACCCAAATCAAACCCAAACCTAAGTTATCCTAACCTAAACCAAAGTGAGCCAAATTGAACCTATGGCCTAACCTAACCAAATTGAACCAAATGTGGCTAAACAAACCTTTCCACAGCCACCATTTGAACCCTAGGAACCACCCTAGATCCACCTAGCCCAAGCTAAGTGAGCGATGGACCAAGGTTCCCCCATTTTAAGGGATTTATTCCCTTAAGTGGATAAATCTCCTTTTGCCTCATCCCAAATCCCCCCATGCTTGGTTAATCACCATTAAACCCTGCCACCTGACTCACCTGACCCGGGACCAGCTCCCCTGTCCTTGTCGGCCGGCCTAGTCACCGGAGGGAGTCAAAACCGAGAGCCACCACCTAGCTAAACTCACCCAAACCTCCCCAACTATCCACCTCAGCCAAATTAAACCTTGGAGCCTCTCTGTCCTCCACCTAAGCAATGGAATCCACCCTTCAATTGAACCCAAGCCCTGCCCTATGGCCCTGGCCATATAACTCACACCTCTCGGCCATGAGAGGGGTGTTGAAAAAATTTTCTCACAAAACCTCCCCAAATCACTCCCAGAGCTTCTCCCAGCCTAGAGAAGAAGAACCACACTGTTTTCCTGCCCTAATTCCCACTAAGTGAGCTCAATTTTGGAGTTCAATCTCAGGACAAAAAAACAACAACCCCAGAATCTCTACAGAAACCAAATTAACTTCTCTCACACCTTCACCAGAGGTAGAGAGGAAGTTCCCAGATGAAAGCCCCTCACCGGGCCGACCATTTGCTCCAGACGTGAAAACACCAAATCAGGCTTGGACGAAATCATACCTAGGCATTTCACCAGAGCAAGAGCTTCAATCCGTAGCCTCCTGAGACTCCAACGAACGTGCCAAGCACCTCTGATCGAAGCTTAACTTCTAAGAGCAAAGGTATTGAGCTCTCCTTCTTCCCAAGCTTCTATGGATTCTCCATTTTATTTTGCTTGATTTCAATGCTCATTAGCCGTATAGATGTGTAGCTCTAGTCTAGACGAGCATGTAGAAAGAAACCACACTCGATTTGGTTGAGTACCGATTGAGATATTAGGGTTAGAAGGTGGACAGTTCTCGGCTCACACCAGTCGGGACGATGAACGGATGTCGTCAGATCGCACGACTTGATCTACCTAAAAAATACTCATTTTTATGTCTTATTTATGATTCAATTCTTAAGGATATTATGCTTTAATGAAATGTATTTTCATGTTTTTGGATGTAGATGATTAAAAAAGAGTCCAAGAAGGAAAAAAGGAGAAAAAAGAGCAAAAATGGAGCTTATGGAGCAATTTTTGGAATTATTGGCACGGCGCCTAGGCGCCGGAGTCCGGCGCCTAGGCGCCAGAGTCCGGCGCCTAGGCGCCAGAGTCCGGCGCCTAGGCGCCATAGTCCGGCGCCTAAGCGCCAGTTCGATACAGACGCTGTTAAGTTTTTTTGATTACTTTGGGCAGTTTATTTGACGGTGTTAAGCGGTTATTGGAGCTTCTAGAAGACTGGAAGTTATTTCTAATATATAGGACATGTGATACAATGTATTTGGACTTAAGGAAACGGACTGTATTGCAAAGAGGTGCGACCCAAAGTGAAGAGGTGCGAACGACCTGGTCACGGAGTCCGGCGCCTAGGCGCAACGGTTACCTTCTAGAAGATACATTGAATTTGGACGAATTTTGAAGAGGTGCCTTAAGCAACCCCTGGTCAAATTCAGAGCTCTATAAATAGGAGCCCATTCTATAGAGAAAATCACACCAAAACACCCCCTCTTAGTACACATACCCATTTTAGCCTATTCTAGTTTAATTTAGTCTCTTCCATACTTAGGGTGCCACTTTATTTTGTATCTAGTGAGTTTATTTTGAGTTTTTATTGTGTGTAATTGCTGTTGGAGTCTTTCATCATTGCGTTGGAGTCAGTAGAAGTCAGCGGAGCTCTTGAAGAAACACTTCAGATAAGTATTTGTACTTTGGTTCAAAGTTTTATAAATATGTTTTGTTGTGTTATTTTAATGAGTTCTAAGTAGTTAGTTATCTTTTTCCTTTCAACTATGAAAAGATTATAAATTAATTAAAATTTGTAGGAGAATTAAATATAAAATATTTTAAAATATTGTGATGATATTAATACATGATCTTAGTTTACTTTTTAAATTGGCCATTTAATTTGTTAAAATCTGTTGAAGAATTTTGAGACCTATCCGGAGATAAATTCTTAATTAGTAGATATCACATGAATCCTTAGGTAATCGCAGGCCATACACGGATTGTTTAAGGTGAAGTGCAAATAAATAGGAAGATAATATTTATTGGGCGTAGAACTAATTAGTTTTTAGAGTGACAGACTAAATTCTAATAATTTGGTTTATAGAAAGGTAACGGGTCACTGGTAGGGCCGACCATAGCCACCCTTGAACATCTAGTAGTGTGAGCCTAGATTAACCCATTCTACTAATAACACATCCTGAGCCTAACTATAGATTAGTCAATGTTCCTTGCACCAGGACCAAAGGGTAAAAAATATGAATGCTTCAATTTGGCACAATACTATAATCTTAATTCCCTACAAAAGACAATTAATCTATAATTCTTGGATTAGTTGAAAAAGGAGAAAGTCATTTTTATAATTGCATTGAATTTTAATTACTGCTTACTTTACTTTCCTGCTTATTGCTTACTTTCTTTTAATAAAAGTTATTAGTTAATTAAATTTGAATATATATATATATATATATAAGTATATATAATTTGCATAAGAAAATTTCAAAATATTACTTATATATTTTTACTTTTTATTTTTATTATCCTTGTGGGATCGATAACCATGACTCCACTATAGCCCTATATTACTTGAACGATACGTATACTTGCATTTAAAATTGTGACTTTTATAATAATTAAATCTAATAAAATAATAAAAGTAAACCTCACACATCAAGTTTTTGAAGCCATTTGCCAAGAATTAAATCTTCTGAAAAAGGGGTATTAAATTATTGTATTTTAAAGCATATTTAAAGTCGCATCGCATCAAGTGTATCAGATGGATGGCCAAGATCGCGCCAGATGGAGTTAAAAGATAGAACAGCGGGACGCGTTGCTGCCGAGTCAGATGGCGGCGCCGAATCAAACCGCGCCGCATGTGCGTTCGATCGGTCGCAGGATCCAGTCAGCGCTGACTGGTTTAAGTAGGAAAATCCCCTTTTTCCTATTTATTTAATTACCCAGAACTTTAAAAATCAATATCTTTGTGTAGAAAAATCACAAAATTAAAAGAAAAATACACTCTTACTCAGTGAACAGAGGAGAATAATGTAGAAAAGAAATCAAGTTATTTGGTTAAGTATTTAATTTTTAATGATTTTAATACTGATTTGAGTATTTTAATTCTCCACTCACACACACAATTCACCATGGCATGAGACCATAGGGCTTTTGTAGCCTCTGATCTTAGGAACATTCACTGAATTTTCCAAGGCCAGAGGCTATATCCATAACAAGTTATTTTTTTTCCAAATTTTTATGCCTGTTTTGGTATTTTAATTCCAATAATTAGCATACTATTTAGAAAATTCTAAGAAAATTAGGGTAGGTTCCTTATGACCAAAGGAACTCAAGGAAATTATCTTATGAAGCAAAACATCATAGATAACCCTAATGGTTCACTTGACCCAAAATCAACATTGAATTAATTAAGGCAAACTAAAAATCAAAATAACTTGAAATCAATTCTCCACTAATCTTTAGGGTCAGAGGAACCCCCATAAAAAGTTTGAAATTAATTAAAAATGGTTTAACCCACTAAATGGATTTTCTAAGTAACATAGTCAAAATTAAACTTAAAAAATTCAAAAAACTCAAAATATATTTCAGAAATTTACCAAATTGATTTTGAGGCCTTTCTGGTATTAGAAGAGTCTAAGTAAATTAAAATTGGATATTTTCTATAAACTTCATTTTTAACCTAACTTTTAATATATTAATAATTAAAAAATTATAAAAATCACAAAAATATTAAAATTCATAAGAATGTCATATTTGGTCCCCTAATCACTTAGGAATCAACCAAATATTTTTCTTAAGTCCCAAAATAAAGATATCAAATTTTAAAGGCTTAAGGCATTTTTTAATGTTAAAAATGAATTTTCCAACCATTTCACTAAAATAATTCTAAAAATTCAAAGAAAAATAAAAAAATATAAATTTTTTTCTCTGAGCTCCTTGGGATTGGAGAGATTTAAGAAAAATATAAAACCCATTTTTTAAATTAAATTTTATTTTATAATTAATTAATGCCTCAAAAATTAAAATAATTATAATAAATAAAATTAAATTCAAAAAATCACCAAAATTAGTCCAAGTGATCCTATTGTCAATAGAAACCTTCCATAATTTTCCTAAGGAAAGAAACTTCCTCTTGATCATGTTATGAAATTTTCATTAAAAATCCCTATTTTCATTAAAATAGTTATATAAATTAAATTAAAAATAGCAAAATCACATTTTCTCCTCTAATATCTTAATTGGCATGTGAATGAAGTGACATAAAATTTTCAAGTTCATTTGAGCTTAATTTGATGAGTTATGAGATGAGCAAATTTAAAAGGGCATGATGGTAATTAAGGAATTTTAACCCAAATTAAAATTTAGGCTAAACCAAAAGAAATGGTAAAATATTTGATCCTAACTTTTCATTTGGGTGATTGAAACATAGGGAATTTAAGTGATAGAAACTCCTTAAACCACCTTAAACATTAAGAAAGAAACATTAATTAAATTACATAAAACTTGGAAGATTAATTAAAGCTTAAATGATTAAGATTAAGGGATGTAATATATGAGAATTTTAATTCTTTAAATTAAATCCTTAATCAATAATTTGATCAAATATTATTTACACATCAATTAATGAAATTCTAAAAAATGATGATTGGAACTAATATCTTAAGAAAATAATGATTAAACTAAAAACGTTAAAAGAAATTAATATGAAATTGCTTAAAACGTAAATCAAAATAAGTTCAAAATATTTTGGTTATCTAACATGTCAAAACTTAACTGAATTAAACAACTTGAACACTATTTCAAACTTAAAATAATTTAAAACATTTGAAACAAATTAACTAAAATTTATAACTAAATCACTTTAAACCGTGAATTTCAACCTTAATTAAGAATGGTTAAATTCTTTAATGAACCAACTTGCTCTTAAAGACTTTCATTATTATAACTCTTAAGTGAAGTATCGAATGAAATGTCACTTTATTCATAGGATAATCAAACATCCTAATTCATTGAGAAAGAGTAATCTGGGTGATTGATTCATCATCACAATGAAAACAACTGAACTCAAAATAATCCGCAAAGTGTTTAAGAAGATGTTCAGAATTCAGTTCTGAGCACTTCTCTAACCTGAGGGGATGTTTCAAAAGAACAATTGAACTTCATTGTTCTTTGGTGAAGAAAATCATCCTTAACAAAACACAAGAACCTAGACATCGTAGGAATTGACTAGCAATGGGATTAGAATTTTGGTAGATGACCCACGCTAAATATATGCGTACTAAAAATTCAATCCCCGACAACGGCGCAAAAAACTTGACCCGTAATCCGCTGATGACAAATATAATAATTAATGCTTTCAAATATATGTAATAGATAATAATAGCAGCTAGTGTATATAAATATAATTTTATCGAAAATATTTTACACACTAGGGGTACTACGCAAGTATACGTATCATATCAAGTAATATAGGGCTTTGAAACAAAGATCCCAGTATCGATCCCACAAGGAGTGAGTTATGGATTTTTAAATATTTTAATTTTATTTTTAAGTATTTCTTTTATAGTTATAAATTTGATATTTTTAATTTAATAGATGCAATAATAAAGTAGTAATGAAATTATTGATGTAAATAGCAATAAGAAAACAACTTTCTTCCTTTCAATTAATCCAAGATTTTCTAAGATAATGATAATATTCGTAGAGAATATAAATTAATGGTATTTTGCCAAATAGAAGCATTCATATTCTTTACCCTTTGATCCGAGTGCAAATAACATTAGCTAGCTTTATAGATCGAGTCCGGATGTATTGTTAGTAGAATGGGTTGATCTAGGCTCACACTACTAGATCTCCAAGGGTGGCTATGGTCGGCCCTACTAGTGACCCTTTCCTTCTCTATAAACCAAATCACAAGAATTTAGTCTGTCACTCTAAAAACTTATCAATTCTACGCCCATTATATAATATCTTCCTATTTATTTGCAATTCACCTTGAATAACCCGCACAAGGCCTTCGACCTAAGGATTCATGTGATATCTACTAGTTAAGAATTCATCTCCTTCTAGGTATCAAAACTCTTCAAAAAAATTTAACAATTTCAATGGCCAATTTAAATAGTAAATTAAGATCTGGTATTAATATCATCACAATGTTTTAAAATATAAATAGTTTTTAATTCTCCAACGAATTTTATATTATCTTATTTATCTCTTCATAATTGAAAGGAGAAAGTAAACTAACTACTCAGAAGACATTGAATTTAAACAACAAAACATGATAATGAAACTTTGAATAAAATTACAAATACTTATCTCAAGTGTTTCTCCTACTGAACCTCTGAATTCTTCTGACTCCAAAGCAAATAAACTTCAAAAGCACCAACTCTTTAAACTCTTAATACAAACTCTAAATAAAATAAGTAACTAATTTATGAAGGATAGTAAAATGTGGCTCTAAAGTATCTATCTAATTCTCTCTCTAGATGGGGCTCTAGATAGGGGGGTGATTTTTTCTGAAGGAGTACCCTCTTATTTATAGGCTTCAAGTGTTGCCTCAAGGCACCTTTTTAAAATGTGTCCACATTCAATGAATCTTCTAGAAGGTGTGTCTAGCGCCTAGGCGCCGGACTCTGCGTCCAGTTCTTCGCACCTCTTTACTTTGGATCGCACCTCTTCGCGATTAAAACCGTTTCCAAGCGTCCAAATACATTGTATCACATGTCCTATAAACCATGAACAACTGCCAGTCTTCTAGAAGGTCCAATAACCTCTAACACCGTCAAAATAACCGTCCAAAAGTAGTAAAAAATCTTAACAGATCTCGTATCGACCTGACGCTTAGGCGCCGGATTCTGGCGCCTAGGCGCCAGACCAATAAATTTGACAATTTTGCATTTTGGCTACATTTTTGCTCCTTTTTGCTCCTTTTTCACTTTTTTTCCTTCTTGAACATTTTTCCATTACCTATATCCAAAAACACAAAATATCTTTCATTAAAGCATAATATCCTTAAAATTTTGATAAAAATCAAGGCATAAAAATGAGTATTTTTTTCATGGATCAAAATCCCCAAACTTAAACGTTACTTGTCCTCAAGTAACCCTTTTTACTATATAAAATGTATAACATTTGGAATGAAAGATAAATATTTAAGACTCTTTGTAATTTTTGATTTTATAAAGGCTTTAGTAAATCATTAACCAAATTTCACTAACTAAGTTTAATTTTAAGAATTTAAAGAATTTTCAACTACCAAATCATAAGACTTCAAAAATTTTTCATTCATTTTGAAAATAATAGAAGTTTATTATATTAAGATCACATAGATTATTTACAAGAAAAAGATTTCATGAAAAGTCTTTCCTAAATAAAGATTCATGCATAAAAATTAAGTAAAGTATGTAACTAGTTTTCTTCATATAAGATAATTCAAGTGAAGCCAATTTTTTATTAGGCATATTCTCAAGCTTCTCCTCTTCTTTTTTTTTTTCACAGTGAGGATTACTGTATTTGGATAGCCTGTTAATGATTTTGAACTTCACTATCCTTAACTTATATTTTCAAACTTTTACATTTTCACTTAATTATTATAACATGAATAGAATTTCAAAAAGACTTTCAATCTTTTCTTTTTCAAGTTATAATTTTTGATTTCTTAATACTTTTAAAATTCAATTATTTCTATTATGAATAGAAAAATTTCTTAATCTTATTCTTTTTTAAGTTAAATAATTCTATTCTTAAAATCAATCAAAGTTATTAAAATTTTGGTTAAGTCCACTAAATTATTCATAATTTCAAAAATTTAAGTGATCTTAAATAGATTCTTGACTTGGCCCACAATTTTATATTATGATATTTTTAATTTAATTGCAACGACGCCAAAAACTTGACCCCGCTATATTATATGTATAGAATTGTAATTGTTTATGTTGTGGATGCTACGCAAGTATACGTATCGTATCAAGTAATACGAGGCTCTAGTGGAGTCTCGGTTATCGATCCCACGAGGAAATAGAAAATTAAATAACAACTAATTTTAAAATAATAATAATAATAATTTTAAAATAGTATACAAAAATTTGGAATTCTAAATTTAAGCGCAATAAAGTAAACTAAGTATTTTAATTAGGTAACTTAACTAAGTAGAAAATTAATGCGTATTGAAAGTGCAGGAAATTAAACTAATTGCTAAATAAGTCTTAACTATTCAGAAAAAGTATCTTTCCCCTTGTTTAGAAATTTAAGTGATTGATGAATTTAAATAGATAATTTTAAGGTATTGTGACAATAGGAGCATTCCTATTCTTTACCCTTTGGTCGAGTGTAAAGAATATTGACTAATCCTATGTTTGATTACCGAATCGCGGCTAGTGCGGGAGGATACCGATCGCCACTTCAGAGCTCCCACGTTCCCTCGCCCGAGGGCTAACATCTACACTTCAGCTCTCAAACAATAGGACCGAATTGAATATTTTAGTACGTCACACTAAAATGCTCGATTCTACGCCCGATGATATTATTTCCTATTTATTTGCACCTTCCTTCCAAGGCTTTTGAATTCCCCGAATATCCGATGTAATTTTTACTATAGTTGATATTCAACATATTTTAACAAATCAAATGGTCAGTTTGAAAGTAAATTAAGTTTTAAGTAAAAATTATCACAATTTATTAATATTTAAAAGTACTTCTATTTTTAGTTCATCTAGTCACTTAATTTCATAAACGAGGAGAAAGACTAATAAACTACTCGAATGCATGGGAACTAAACTAAGCATAGATTTCATTTAAAGTTAAAAACAATAAATATAAATACTTATCTCGATTTATCCCAAGCGGACTCCTCATAGTTCCTTTGACTCTTCCTTCCAAGATACGACAAAACTCACTAAAAACTCACTAACTCACTAAAGACTCACTAATTACACTAATTAAGACTCTAAAGACTGCTCACACACATAAATAAAAGACTTTTAAGACACAAAATTGACACACACACACAAAATAACACAAAAACTGCACTCTTAGAGGCTGAATTTCGGCCTCTATATATAGAGGTGAGCAAAGGACCAAGAGGTGTGTAAGCATCCCTTCAAAAAGTGTCCAGGTTCAATGTATCTGCGCCATTTGAACTAGCTCGCCGTCGGCGACGAACTACCTCGCGTCGTCGGCGAGGCTTCTGAAGGTCTTCGAACCGCGCTCATCTCTCTGTCGGCGGGCTCGGAGCTCGTTGTCAGCCGAGACGAGTTATAAATCCTTCGGAATTTTCTTCCTCGTACCCTCGCTCGTCGGCGAGCTCGATCTCGCCGTCGGCGACTCGAGCACAAATTGCATTATTTTCTTCCTTTTTGCTCCAAACCCGCTCCTTTTTATGATTTTTGCTTTTATCACCTAAATTCTCCATTCCTGCAACAAAATAAAGAAAATACCTTTCTTTAAAGTGCAATTTCATCAAAAATAGGTATGAATTTCTTAATAAATTTTTCAGTGATCAATTCGTCATTCCTTATGTTATGTTAAGATTTTTTTTAGAAAATATTAGTTTATTAAGGACAAATAAAATTTAAATTTGCATGTATTTTCGCTTCCCCCAAACTTAAGTTTTGGTATATCATAAAAAAAATAAAGTATGAGAGAAAGAAAAGTATAATTTAAAAAGGAATTTTATAAGCATGTAAAAAAAATTCTAGAAATAAATATAATTTACTTCTACACATGCTTTTTATGAATATTATAGAAATAATGAAGTATATGAAAGTAAGCAGGCTCAAAAATTTTTTTTTTTTTTTAAAAAAATTTATATAGCAGTAGTTGAATTAAATAACTATATTACTAACATAAATAGAATAACATTACTAACTATTCTAGAATACTAAGCAGTAGGCTGAAACAAAAATAAACACATTCATTCAAATTTTAGTCTACAACTAAATATCTAAAACAGTCTCAACATCAAACAATTCATACAAAGTCTCATAAACAAATCTAAACTAGCAAACAACAAACAACAATCAGTACTAGCAGACAAAAAATAAACTAACAACAGACTCAGCACATCTCAGAGGTAAATCAGGCTACTAATTACTATCTGTACCATCGTCATCGTCATCATCAAAAGAAAACTCCACATCCTTAGGATCAACATATGGTGAAAATCTAGGACAGGTGGGAAACTGAATATCATGCTCACCCTTCAAGAATCTAACTAAAGACTCTGAATACTCAACATCATACTCACTCTTTCTGCGGGTGTAATCGGATAGGTGATCGATTTTCTTATCCATAGTATCAACTCTGCAGTGAGTTAGAAATAACTCATTCGTTGCTCCGGAAATTAATCTTGCATCGATTCCCAAAACTAGACGGTGGCTCGGCGGTAGAAGTAGAAGGTCCGGAAGTGGAAGCTCTACCTGGAGTAGGTACAGAAGTAGAAGGGGCTGTAGATCTCTTCCCACGAAGACGATCATAAATACTAACACTCTCCTGCCCAATTGGCTTGGTAGAGTTCAGTTTCTCCTCAGAAATATCAGCAGTGACTCCATTGTTCACACATAAAGTATAAATCAGAGATGGGAATCCTAGTCCTACGAAGTGCTGGATCTAGCGAGTAGACTCCACGGAATCATAAATAATACTACCGACATCTATCGGCTTCCTCTCACGAATGCAGTAGTTTAAGATAGCTCGATCTCTAATCACTTCGCTCGAGTGGTTAGAAGGTATAAGTCTTGCAGAAATAAAGTAATGTCATGCCTTTGAAATACCATTTAACTTAGAAGATTTTAAATTTACCCGTTTATCGTTCCGGATCTTCCAAGCTCCAGTGTCGTCAGTCAAATAAGAAATAATCATGTCAAGATCTCCCTCAAATGGAGATAATCCAGAATAGTGGCACTCGATGGTAGGTGGCAGTCCATAAAAAGCATTGATCCTTTCCGGAGTAAGTCCTACTCCAACACCTCTGACGAAGACTTCGTAGTCTTCCGCATCCAAAAAGTTAGCATAAAATTCGCGCATGACTGGAATAACAGCAACAGCGGTGAAATAATAGAATCATTGCCAGTTGTGCGCAACGATCGTGTTCTCGATCATTTCACCGGGATTGTAAAAGCTTCGCTCTGAGATAAATTTTCTAGACGTCTAAAATTCGTGATATCAAAAATGCGCTGCCGCAGTCGCGAACTTGCTACTGTCAAAATTTTATCGTGCCTTTCCTCGCTTATATTTCAGTGTCATCTAAACGTGAAAGAAAACACAAATAAATTAAGGAATCAAAAGATTTAAACTCTTTTTAAGCTTAACAAACTTAAAATTAGTTTAAAAATTCAAGGAGAAACATTAAAAATCAAAATTTTTCTCAAAATTTCGGTTTTTAGCCAAAATAGGAAAAACTATGGTGAAAATAAAAAATAAATGGATTAGAGTGTAGATCTGACCTTAAGATGAAGAAATCAAGTGATCTCGGGCTCAAAATCTTGATGTTTTGACCTCAAAATGGATTTAGAAGGTGGGTTTTCGCGAAAAAGAGGAAGGAGATGAAGCTTAGGCGTCAAAAATGGCTAATGGGGGTTTAAATAGTGATTTTCGGGTAAGCAGGCCGAACCGGCGCTTAGGCGCCGAATTCTGGCGCCTAGGCGCCAGACTCGCCTTTCCAAAAAAACCACTTTAAAAATTTATTTTCCACCAAAATTCGTAAATTAAACTTCTAATTACTCATATAAGAGTATTGCTTCAGTTCCATCTTCCAAAATATTTTCCAAAAATTTTTAAAAATTAATAATTAAATCCACCAATTAAACACAAGTTTAAATCAAACTCTTCTAATTCCATTCATGATTTTCAATTTTGGCTCAATACAATACAAATAAGTATAGTAATATGATTCAAGTCCTAACAAACAATCAAACTACACAATTTCAAAGTAAATACAACACACATTGAACAATGAAACAAACACAATCGATACAACGACACACTAGATAAATTACAATCTCACCACATCACTATCTAATTCCCATTATCTTGGTAAGGAAAACTATTCAGCCCACTCGGAAAGAATGCTAATGCCCTCGGAAAATCCGTAGCCGTTTTCTCGTCGATCCAATTGTTCTTCGCATACATCTCCACTTGAGCATCTTGATAAGCCGCTAGATGATCAAATTGAAGTTTCTCCTGCCATTCCAGATGTTCAATTTGATGATACATCTCATGAAGGAGATCTCCAATGCTTTTAAATTCGGCTTCAAACTTATCTAGACGACTAGAAATTTTCTCCAAACTTACAGCGATGAAACCATTGAAGTAGGCTTGAGGATCCTTTGAGACCTTGTCTCTAGCCTCTTCTCCAAGATTTCTCCTCTCCATTTCTTAAAAAATCCTCTCTAATCTCTCAAGAATGGAGTGTATGGATCGAAATAATGATTACATAAGGATTGGGGACGAAGATATGGTAATTTATAAGAGAAAATCGTATGAAAAACTGAAGATTTTTGGTTTTGACACGATCCAGTAATTGTAGCGCCTAGGCGCCAAATCTGGCGCCTATGCGCATGACCCATCGACACATAGTTTACTCTGGTGCTTAGGCGCCAAATCTGGCGCTTAGGCGCCGGAACCATGTTCGACTCTGTTTCGCCTAACATCAAATTTCAAAGTTTCGTTCTCCAAAATTGATAATTTAGAATGGTAAGATCAATATAGACTCAGTAACACAAATTATAAGCAATCATAATGAAGGTTAACTTGATCTCCTTTTTACTCATATATGAAATAGAGTGATCCAATGTCTAAGCTTTACATATTTCGAGATAATTTTTAGCTTAAGTCAATAAAAACTTGTTAGCATCAAATTTTCTAAAATAATATAAAATTAAACAAGACCGAGGCATAAATTTACATTAAAAATGTAAAAACACACAAAACAACGAATAACTATGGGTTGCCTCTCACAAAGCGCTTGGTTTAATGTCGTCAGCCCAACCTAATTAAGTTTTTGATCAGGTAGACTCAACTCATAAGCCTCTTTATAAATCTTTTTAATATCTCCCAAATAAGGCTTCAGTATTAATCCATTAACTTTAAAAATTTTTCCCGTTTTGGGATCTTTAATATCCACAGCTCCATAATGGTATACTTTTTCAATTATGTATGGTCCTCTCCATTTTGATCTTAATTTTCCAGGAAAAAGTCTTAAACGAGTATTAAATAATAATACTTCTTGTCCAGGCTCAAATATTTTTCCTGAAATCTTTTTATCATGTAATATTATCATATTCTCTTTATAAATCCTTGCATTTTTATATGATTCATTTCTTATTTCATCCATCTCATTTAATTGCAATAATCATTTTTCTCCTGCAGTATTCAAATCAAAATTAAACTCCTTTATCGCCCTATATGTTTTATGTTCAAGTTCAACAGGTAAGTGACAATGTTTACCATAAACTAACCGCTAATGTGACATTCCGATTGGTTTATAAGCTATTCTATAAGCCCATAATGCAGAATCTAGTCTATCAACCCAATCAGTTCTTGTAGGATTAACAGTCTTCTCTAAAATTCTTTTAATTTCTCTGTTTGATACTTCAGCCATTCCACTTGTTTGTGGGTGATATGCAGTTGCAATTCTGTGTTTGATTCCAAATTTTTCCAATAATGATTAAATTCTTATATTTCTAAAATGACTTCTACCATCTGTGATAATTACCTTAGGCATTCCAAATCTTGAAAAAATCATCTTCTTTAAAAATTTTGAAACACTTTTGGAATCACAGCTAGGTAAAGCTACAGCTTCAATCCACTTTGAAACGTAATCAACCGTTAATAAAATATAAATATTTCCAGATGATGGTACAAATGGTCCCATAAAGTCTAAACCCCATATATCGAAAAGTTCAACTTCTAGTATATAGTTTAAAGGCATTTCATCTTTCTTGGAAATATTTCCCATCCTTTGACATCGATCACATGTTTTCACTTAATGTCTCACATCTTTAAATAAGGTAGGCCAATAAAATCCTGAATTTAAAATTCTAAATGCAGTTTTATCTACTCCAAAGTGTCCTTCAAATTCGGAATCATGACATTTTTGAATAATAGCATAAGTTTCTTCATAAGGCACGCATCTACGAATTACAGAATCTCTTCCTAATTTAAATAAATGAGGATCTTCCTAAATATAAGATTTAACATCATTTTTAAATTTCTTAATAAATTTGTTATCCAATCCATAAGGTAAAATATTGCTAACTAATTAGTTAACTATATCTGCATACCAAGGTGTTTGGCATCCTTGAATAACATACAAATGTTCATCAGAAAATTTCTCATTTATATTTTCTTCAGTTATAACATCATTCTTAATTCTAGATAAATGATCAGCATTTTGGTTGTCCGTTCCTTTTATATCCACTATTTGAAAATCAAATTCTTATAGAAGTAAAACCCATCTTATCAGTCTAGGTTTAGCATCATTTTTCAACATTAAATATTTAATAGTGGAATGATCAGTATGAACTATGCACTTGGTACCAAGAAGATAAAGTTTAAATTTATCAAAGACATATACTATAGCTAAAAGCTCTTTCTCAGTAGTAGTGTAATTTCTTTGAGTTTCAGTAAGAGTTTTACTAGCATAATATATAACTTTGAAAATTTTCTCATATTTTTGTCCCAATACAGCTCCAATTGCAAAATCACTTGCATCACACATTAATTCAAAAGGTTTATTCCAATTAAGTGCAATAATTATAGGTGCAGTTATTAATTTTTCTTTTAAAATATTGAAAGCATTAACACAGTCTTCATTAAATTCAAATTTAGCTTCTTTTTCTAATAAATGACAAAGAGGTTTAGCAATTTTAGAAAAATCCTTTATATATCTTCTAAAAAATCCAGCATGACCTAGAAAACTTCTCACATCAGTAACAGTAGTAGGGGGTTGCAGTTCAGCAATAATTTTTACTTTTGCTTGATCAACTTCCATCCCTTTTTGTGAAACTTTGTGACCAAGTATAATGCATTCTGTGACCATAAATTGACATTTTTCCCAGTTAAGAACTAAATTTGTTTCTTCACATCTTTTCAGAACTTTAGAAATATTTTCCAAACAAGACTCAAAAGAAGTTCCAAAAACTGAAAAATCATCCATGAATACTTCAATTTCTTTGTCAATCAAATCACAAAATATTGACATCATACATCTTTGAAAAGTTGCAGGTGCATTACATAAATCAAAAGGCATTCTTCTAAAGGCAAATGTTCCATAAGGACTTGTAAATGTTGTTTTCTCTTGGTCCTCAGGAGCGACAAGTAATTGATGATAACCAGAATATCCATCCAGAAAATAGAAATATGAGTGTACAGTTAATTTGTCAAGCATTTGATCCAAGAAAGGTAAAGGAAAATGATCCTTTATAGTGGAGTCATTTAACTTCCGATAATCAATGCAAATTCGTCATCCAGTAACTTGTCTTGTAGGAATTAGTTCATTTTTATCATTGACGAGTGATGATTACTCCTCCTTTCTTCGGAACACAATGAATAGGACTTACCATTAGCTATCCGAAATAGGATAAATAATTCCAGCATCTAACCATTTTAAAATTTCTTTTTTAACAACCTCTTTCATGATAGGATTTAATCTTCTTTGCGGTTCAAGAGTAGGTTTAAAATTTTCTTCCATTAAAATTCTATGCATACAAATCGAAGGGCTTATTCCTCTTATATCAGCAATAGTCCAACCAAAAGCTTTCTTATAATTCTTTAACACTCCTATTAATTTTTCTTCTTGATCTAAACTTAGCTCGAAGAAATAATAACAGGTAAAGTTAATGAATTTCCAAGAAATGCATACTTTAAATGTGAATGTAACATTTTTAATTCCAGTTCAGGGGCTTTTTTAATTGAGAGTAAAAGTATATCATTTTTAGTTATGTCTAAAGTTTCTCAGTTATCTTTAATATAATGAATTTCTTTAAATAATTCTTCATCTTTTAGTTCTTCATTTTCATCAGTTAAAAATTTTATTTCTTCTTCAGGAATGATTTTACATTTTTCTCGATAGTGTTTTTCAATTATAAAATCAAAAATATCCATTCGATAACATTTTTCTTAGTCAGGGTACTTCACCGATTTAAGAACATTAAATTCAATCTCTTGATCATTAACTCTCATAGTTAATTCTCATTTTTGCACATCAATCATAGCTCGTCCGGTAGCTAGAAAAGGTCTCCCTAAAATAATTAGTATTTCTTTATCTTCTTCCATATCAAGTACAATGAAATCCACATGGAAGATAAATTTATCTACTTTAACAAGTACATCCTCTATAACTCCTTTAGGGTAAGTGATAGATCTATCGGCTAACCGAAGGGTTACGGTGGTGGGAGTAATCTCTCCTAAATTCGACCTTCGATAAATAGAAAATGGCATGAGATTAATATTGGGTCCTAAATCACACAAGGCTTTTCCACAAAATTTTTCTCCAATAGCACAAGGTATAGTAAAACTTCAGGATCTTTAAGTTTCTGAGGTAATTTCTTTTGAATTATTGCACTACATTCTTCACTTAATGCAACAGTTTCAAAGGCTTCAAATTTTCGTTTCTTACTTAATATATCCTTTATAAATTTTGTATAAGTTGGCATCTGTTCCAAAGCTTCAGCAAAAAGTATGTTTATAGTAAGTTTCTTAAAAATTTCAAAGAACTTAGAAAATTGATGATCAAGTTTCTGCTGTTTTAATCTTTGAGAAAAAGGTGGTGGTGGTTTTTCAACTTCCACATTAATAGAAATATTAGTTTGATCTTGATTAGGAGAAGGAGTTTCTTTAGGTTTTTCAATCTCTTGAACCTCAATCTCTTTTTCAATTTCATTCTGCATTTTTTCTTTTAATTCCTCTCCACTTCTAAGTTCTACAGCTTTAACATGTTCATGTTCTTTTCCAGTTTCTTTTGGATTAATTTCAACATTACTAGGAAGTGTTCCTGAAGATCTATTATTAATTAAATTAGCGATTTGTCCCATTTGATTCTTAATATTACGAATAACAGTATTTTGATTTTGTAATTGATTACTCATTTGTAAAATTAATTCATCTATTGATAACTTTTTATGTTGATTATTAAATCCAGGTGGTTTATAATTTGAATTTACTTGATTATTCCAATTTCCAGTTGGATGGGATTAATTATTACCTCATTGTTGTTGTTGATTATTCCAGTTAAAATTAGGGTGATTTTTCTAGCCAGGATTATAATAATTTGAATACGGATTATTTTTACTAGTAATAGCTTGCAAAGTTTCAATAGTTTGAGAATCTTCAATATTAGATGAGTTGTTATGTGATATGTTTATGGCGATATTATCTAATTTCTTAGATATTGCAGTTAATTGTGAAGCTAAGATAGAAAAGGCTTCATTATCTTGAACACTTGAAATTCTTTTAGGATTAATCCTTTCAGAAGGCCATTGAAAATTATTATTAGCCATTTCTTCAATTAAAGTATAAGCTTCTTCAAATGATTTAGACATTAAAGAACTTCCAGCAGCAGCATCTATAATTGATTTTAGTGATCCAATTAAACCATTATAAAATGTTTGAATAATTAACCAATCACGTAAAGCATGATGAGGACATTTTCTTAATAGTTCTTTGAATCTTTCTCAAGTTTCATAAATTGTCTCCCCGTCAAATTGACTAAATGAAGTAATATAATTTCTTAATTTAGCAGTTTTAGAAGGAGGAAAATATTTAGCAAGGAATTTTTTTGTCATTTCAGTCCATGTTTTAATAGAACCAGTTGCTAATGAGTTCAACCACATCTTTGCTTTATCTCTTAAAGAAAAAGGAAAGAGTCTAAGTCTAATAGCATCATCAGAAACATTGTTATATTTAAAGGTAGCACAAAGTTTTAAAAATCTAGCAAGGTGTAAATTTGGATCCTCATTTGGTGTTCCTCCAAATTGATTATTTTGAACCATTTGAATGATAGATGGTTTAAGCTCAAAAGAATTAGCATCTACAGTAGGTATTTGAATACTACTATGAAGTTCATCAACTGTAGGGTTAGCATAATCCCTTATTGGTTTGTAAATATTTTGTTCATTAATTTCAAATGGATTTTGTAAATTATTATGTAAATTAGCCATCTCTTGGATTTTTTTAGTTTGTTTTCCTTTTTTAATTCTTTTAACAGTTCTTTCTAATTCAAAATCTAAAGGTAATAATACTTCAGATCCAGTCTTACGCATAAAAAGTAAATTAGCAAGAAATAAAATCTCTACTTATTTAGTAAATTTTTTTTTATTTTTATATATATATTATTATTATTATTATTTAGTATTTTATATTTTTGACAATAAAAGAAAATGAATAAAATAAAATAAAAATATTTAAAATCTTAAAATTTGCCTCCGCTCCTCCCCGAGCAACGGCGCCAAAAACTTGACCCACGCTAAATATATGCGTACTAAAAATTCAATCTCCGGAAACGGTGCCAAAAACTTAACCCGTAATCCGCTGATGACAAATATAATAATTAATTCTTTCAATATATGTAATAGATAATAATAGCGGCTAGTGTATATAAATATAATTTTATCGAAAATATTTTACACACTAGGGGTACTACACAAGTATACGTATCGTATCGAGTAATATAGGGCTTTGAAATAAAGACCCCAGTATCGATCCCACGAGGAGTGAGTTATGGATTTTTAAATATTTTAATTTTATTTTTAAGTATTTCTTTTATAGTTGTAAATTTGATATTTTTAATTTACTAGATGCAATAATAAAGCAGTAATGAAATGATTGAAGTAAATAACAATACGAAAACAACTTTCTTCCTTTCAATTAATCCAAGATTTTCTAAGATAATGATAATATTCGTGGAGAATATAAATTTATGGTATTGTGCCAAATAGAAGCATTCATATTCTTTACCCTTTGATCCAGGTGCAAAGAACATTGGCTAGCCTATAGATCAGGTCCGGATGTATTGTTAGTAGAATGGGTTGATCTAGGCTCACACTACTAGATGTCCAAGTGTGGCTATGATCGGCCCTACTAGTGACCCTTTCCTTCTCTATGAACCAAATCAAAAGAATTTAGTCTGTCACTCTAAAAACTTATCAATTCTACGCCCATTATATAATATCTTCCTATTTATTTGCACTTCACCTTGAATAACCCGCACAAGGCCTTCGACTACCCAAGGATTCATGTGATATCTACTAGTTAAGAATTCATCTCCTTCTAGGTATAAAAACTCTTCAACAAATTTTAACAATTTAAATGGCCAATTTAAATAGTAAATTAAGATTCGGTATTAATATCATCACAATGTTTTAAAATATAAATAGTTTTTAATTCTCCAACGAATTTTATATTATCTTATTTATCTTTTCATAATTGAAAGGAGAAAGTAAACTAACTACTCAGAACACATTGAATTTAAACAACAAAACATGATAATGAAACTTTGAATAAAATTACAAATACTTATCTCAAGTGTTTCTCCTACTGAACCTCTGAATTCTTCTGATTCCAAAGCAAATAAACTTCAAAAGCACCAACTCTTTAAACTCTCAATATAAACTTTAAATAAAATAAGTAACTAATTTATGAAGGATAGTAAAATGTGGCCCTAAAGTATCTCTCTAATTCTCTCTCTAGATGGTGCTCTAGATAGGGGGAGATTTTTCTGAAGGAGTACCCTCCTATTTATAGGCTTCAAGGGTTGCCTTGAGGCACCTCTTCAAAATGTGTCCACATTCAATGAATCTTCTAGAAGGTGTGTCTGGCGCCTAGGCGCAGGAATCTGGCGCTTAGGCGCCGGACTCTGCGTCCAGTTCTTCGCACCTCTTCACTTTAAATCGCACCTCTTCGCGATTAATACCGTTTCGAAGCGTCCAAATATATTGTATCACATGTCCTATAAACCAGGAACAACTGCCAGTCTTCTAGAAGGTCCAATAACCGCTAACACCATCAAAATAATTGTCCAAAAGTCATCAAAAATCTTGACAGATCCCGTATCGACCTAGCGCTTAGGCGCCGGATTCTGGCGCCTAGGTGCCAGACCAATAATTTTGACAATTTTGCATTTCAGCTCAATTTTTGCTCCTTTTTGCTCCTTTTTGCTCCTTTTTCACTTTTTTTCCTTCTTGAACATTTTTCCATCACCTATATCCAAAAGCACAAAAATAACTTTCATTAAAGCATAATATCCTTAAAAATTTGATAAAAATCAAGGCATAAAAATGAGTATTTTTTTCATGGATCAGTAGACAACCAGAACCTTCCCTTAGCATTACCTAGGTACTTGTTGCAAATATATAAATGCCTTAACATGTGTTTTAAGTGCAGGTGAAAATGACGGGAGTGCCCACGAGGTATGCATTTTAGTTTATTGCAATTTACATTCTACAATTTATTAAATGTCTTACTTTCCTGTACTTATAAATGCATGAAAATGATCAAACCCAACATGTTTAAAAAACTCAAAATTTAATCACCAACAAAAATAAAACTGCAATTACAACTAAAATTAAAACGTCTCATTGGATGATTGGGAATCCCTCCGATGATGTAACCCACGTGTTGCTAACGAGATTTCACACAGTCAAAATGAAAGTGTGGAACTCATTTAGTTGAGTTTAGCAAATTCATTTGGACTAAGTGAATCTGATGAAAATAACAGTGCCGGGATGACGGAACCGTGAGATCTTAATCGGTTCTACTTAATCAACTTTAATGTTTGTTTTAATTAAAACATTAAGTCATCTCAATTTTCAACCTCTCTAAACCAAAACACTTCTCTCATCTCTTGATTTTCACCTTCTAAAACTAAACCTCTGCAACAACAAGGAGCTTAGAGCATAGTGTGTAGCACGACCATCTTCATCAGCAAAACTTGTGTCTACTTCAGCAAAACCTTTCTTAGCATGAAATAACAAAGTCATAGGATTTCGAGGTAGTTTGCTTAGTTCAGCAAAAATCCTAAACTTTTTCGTTAGGCATTTGCATAATCATGTCATGCAAATTAAGCCCTAACCAGTATTAGGACTCCGAGGTAGTCGTTTGGTACGACATAAACCCTCACATCTTCGAGGCTATTTGTGTGATTATATCATACAAGCATAAGTCTTAATTAACTAAAATTGGCAGGATTGAAACATTAAATAAACTCTCAAATTGAAGCCAAATAATAGGATAGTTTGGGAAGTTGTCAATATTCCTCTGGGATCCTCAACTTCTCATACTTTTCTTCCATTGGATTCCTAAAATAAACTGTTCGAAATTGGATCCAATCCCTTTTGAAATTTCAATTTGTTTGGAACCTTAAACTTTGAAATTCTTGGAAGCAAAACCACTGATCATTATCGAGAGTTTTCTTAAATGATTCCCGTCATTTAAGATGTAATTAACTATAGGGGCTTGCCTTTATAGGGAACTTTAAGAACCTAGGTAATATAAACCCTGCTTAATTCCTTTATATTAAGAAGGGGAATTTGTCGGCTTATAAAATTGGTTCACAGACCAAATGGATGTCATAAATCTTCTAGTTTACTTAATCAAGCCCCATCATCAAGCAGTGTGTCTATTATTCGAGATAAATACACGGTTTGTGGTGCGGTGCTCGTTTATATAAACTATTTGGGATGTGAGATCGGTTTGATTTCATATCTTAAAATTTTAAAACTTAAAATTATTTTCAAAAATCAAATGCTACTTTTCAAACTATATATATATATGCTGACAGCTGCTTGGTTCTTCCCGTCAGGCATGACTCATATGTGTTGCATGTTGGTTGGCTTTTCAGCTAACATTGTTTCCATGTAGGTCGAGTCCTTTTTTTTACTTTTTCTTATGAACTTTATAGAGTCCCTAAGAAATTATATATTAGAAAAAAGGTACAAGAATAGGTTTTGAGGCGTCAGACAAGCGGAACCTTGTGAGGAGGACCAGGAGCTGCTTACTCGTGTTTCGTACCTTAATTCTAAATATCATCATTGTATAGAATTAGGACAAGGCGTAAACTTATGTGGTGTCTTGCCGCCTTTTTCTTGAATATGTCACCGACCCAATGGATTCAATCTTTTATTATTTTATATTTGAATTGTTTTACTATTTTTCTAGCATGTTGTTTACTTTTCTGCATGACTTTCGGGCTTGATTTTAAATGAGTTGCATGCATAACTATGACCCAAGTTATTTTAATGGGGCCTCCACATCATGATTTTAATAACTAACTGCATCATTTGCATGTTCCGAGGAGAAGTTCCCTTACTTCTCCAACGCGACCGAACCAACATAGATTTCTACTTTGGTGGTTATCTAGTATGTTTATGGTATTAGTAGCTTCCCCGACCCAGACGAGGTTTAGTCCTTTGTTGAGAGTGTTTCCATCTTTGTAGCCGAACCTCTCTTACTATTCCTTTCCTGGGGCATCCTTGCCACTTTGTTCAGTATAAGTCTCACCTCTTGGAGCTCCGCTTGATAGTTACAGGATAGAGTTTCGTTCCTTTGACTTTAGGCATACCGAGGTCCCCACGGATGATGCAATTCAAAATATAATGACAAGGGATCTTTGGACGTGTTGGGTTGACTACCTTCACAATCAGGTAGATTTAGGTTTCTAGTAGATTATGATGACGGGTTTGTGGTACCCTGACCTGGCTACCTCTTCCTTCTAGGGATTAATCTTCCCTTCCTTTAACTACCCTTGTTGAGACCTATCGTTCTTTTTATCATTGTTGGTATCATCTTGATGGCCCGATTACCAATGAGTTGTTGTCTATTTAAGATACAATTATTTATCCTCTACCCTTATGTCGTGGTGTGCTTTGACTTATAAGGATACCCCCATCAATTTGACCAGATTTTTTTGTAGGCTTTATATATCAATGAGTCTGCTACCCATGTGAGACAGTAAGAGACTCACTCTACGCCCTGTGGCTTGGTGCAAGCATTGAAGAATCAGAGAATTCCCATGTGAAATAATGATACTTCAATAGCCCTATGCTAGTTGTCACTACTATTGTAAGCAAAACTTTTTTGAATCAAGAGTATTCTTGGGCAACCCGCTGCATGTAATTAACCAAGTGGGATAGGTCCCGTTAGGAGTACTCTAGACCACATAACAGACAAACATACCTGAATTTCTAGTTATACGTAGTCTACAAATATATTCTTTTATGGATATTGGTCCAAAGTGCTTCAGTCTTATATTATTTTGGTGGACATACTTGACCCATTCTTACGAGGTTTATCTCACGTAGGGTCTTCATGTTTTATTTCTCTTATTTTGTCATCTTTGTTGTATGTTCCTCTTTTTTGGTTCCTCTCTTCTCATGATCTTTTCTACGATCTGGAAGAGAGACTTATTTGATAAAGAGAAGTACATGATAACAAGACAAACTACTGAGTCCTCAAAAATAAAAAGAGAAAAAGAACAAAACCAGCGATATTTTCTCATTCTTGCTTTGTGGTCCGTTTAGGCTCATTAAGAATGTAATTTTTGCTCTCTAATGACAAAAAATTATAACTTTTCTACAAAATTTTAATAATAAAAAATTAAGATTAATTAAAATTTAGGTTTAAACATCTCAACTTTTCAATATATGCTTTTGTTTTTTGGTAGATTTAAAACAGTATGTATAGCATGTTTATAACCCAAGTCATCCCCAATAGAGCCTTCACATTATGACTTGTTAGCTAACTGCATCTTGACCCAAGGAAAAAAGGTCAAGATTTTCATGCTTATTTTATACCGACGGTGCGCTCGAGGCCGCCGACGGTGTGATTTTCCCGAAAGTTCAGAATTAATTGCAAGGGAGGCCGCCGAAGGCGAGGATCGAGGCCGTCGACGACGGGGTCTGTTTAAATGCACTGTTTCTAGAAGGCCTCCAATGGCGCATCGAGGCCGCCGACGGCGGGATCGATGGATCTTTCCAAAAATACGTCGAATGTGGTTGATTTTCTAAGGGGTGCCTTCACAACCCTTAGAGACTCTTCTACAACTGTAAAGGAATAAATTTAGGCCGAAAAATGGCTCTTCTTCTGGTTTCTAAAGTGATTATTAGTGAGTCCATAGTGTAAAAGAGAGTCAATTAGTGAGTTCAATTTAGTGAGTTGTGAGTTCAAATAGAGAATGTCGGCATATTTTTAGGTTATGTGTTTTATTTTGAAAAGGGGGTCGCCTAACAGAAGTTGTCGGCGAATTTTAGATTTAAATATATATATATGATTTAGATAGTAGTATTTGATTTTAAAAATAAATTTTTTTTTTTAATTTGAAGATTTTAAGATATGAAATCAAACTGACCTCACATCCCGAATAGTTTATATAAACGAGCACCGTACCGCAAACCGTGTATCTATCCTAAAGAATGGACACACTGTTTGGTGATGGGGCTCGATTAAATAAACTAGAAGATTTGTGACATCCGTTTGGTCTGCGAACCAATTTTATAAGCCGACAAATTCCCCTGCTTAATATGAAAGCATTAAACAGGGTTTATATTACCTGGGTTCTTAAAATTCCCTATAAGGGCAAGCCCCTATAGTTAATGACATCTTAAGTGACGGGAATCACTTAAGAAAACTCTCGATAATAATCAATAATTCGCTCTCGAGAATCTCAAAGTTTAAGTTTTCGAGGATTGAATTTTAGAATTTCAATAGGGAATAGATCAAATTTGGAACATTTTGTTTTGGGAATTCAAAGGAAGAAAGGTAGGAGAAATTACAGATTCGAAGCGAACTTCGGTAATTTCCCGACTATCCTATTGTTTGGTTTGAATTTAGGAAAGTCCTAATGTTTATTTAATGTTTTGATCTTGCCGATTTTAATTAATTAGGACTTATATTCGTATGACATGATCATACAAATAGTCTCGAAGATGTGAGGGTTTATGTCGTATCGGACGACTACCTCGGAATCCTAAGACTGGTTAGGGCTTAACTTGCAATGCAAATGCCTAACAAAAAGATTGAGGATTTATGTTGCACCAGACAAACTACCTCGAAATCTTATGGCTTGGTTATTTAATTCTGAGAAAATTTTGCTGAAGTTGACTTAGGTTTTGCTGATGACGATGGTCGTGCTACCCACCATGCTCCGAGCTCCTTGTTGTTGTAGAGGGTTTAGTTATAGAAGGTGAAAATCAAGAGATGAGAAAAGTATTCTGGTTTAGAGAAGTCTTAAAATCCAAGTGTTTTTTAGTGTTTTAGTTAAAACAAATCTTAAAATTGATTATAACAACACCGTTAAGATCCCACGGTTCCATCCTTTCGGCATCGTTATTTTTATCGGATTCACTTAGTCCAGATGAATTTGCTAAACTCAACTAAATGAGTTCCACACTTTCATTTAGACCGTGGGAAATCCGTTAGCAACACGTAGGTTACATCATCCGAGGTATTCCGGTCATCCAACAAGACGTTTTAATTTAGTTGTAGTTGTAGTTTTGTTGTTTTGTTTGTGATTAAATTTTGAGTTGTTTTATATTTTGAAATGTTGTGGCGGTGAATTTTATCTTGTAATGATTTTTAATTTAGTTTTGGTTTCGGTTTTAGGGACTATCCTAAAGGTGTGGGTTTTCATGCAACGAGTTGTTTATCATGCAAGAAAAGTAAGTGCATTTGCGATAAGGTAAATTACAAGAAGGTAAATGGCGATAAAATAAAAGCGTACACTGGAGGGTCTTCCCGTCATCCCAGTCGCATTTAAACACAATTTAGAATATTTAAGCATTTAAAGCAAGTTCTAGGTAAAGCTAAAGGAAGGGTTATGGTTTTCTACCAAGTTCCTAATCCTATAGCTTAGTCATCTCCTATGACGTCTGGTTCTTGTGTTTTGGTTTGAGGACGATTTTCTTCATCGAAGAACGATTAAGTTCAATTGTTCTTATAAACATCCTATCGTATTAAGGAAGTGCTTAAGACGAATCTTAAACATCTTTTCGATACCTCAGGATTGTTTTAAGTCCAAGAGAATTTAATTATACAAATGAATTAGTCATCCAGGGAGTTCGAGTTTTGTTATCTTGCTCGGTGAACTAGGACATTTGAATATCACTATGAGTGAAGTAATACTTCACTTAACACTCCATTAGGAGTTGTGACAATAAGAGCTTTTGAGGGTAAATCGATGTTCAAGTGATTTGTGATTCGACTTAATTTTAATTAATGGGTTTAAGTTTGGAATATTGTTCAAGTTGTTTTAGATTTATTTTTGAATTCTTTATGTCTTAAGTGATGTTATATTTAATTCAATTTAATTTAATTTAATTTTAATTTAATTTAAGTTGGCTTAGTTTTAATTTTAATTTAATTTTATTTATTTAATTTAATTTTAATTTTATTTTAACTTGATTTTATATATTTTTTTATTTAATTAATTTAATTTAATATGTTTTAATTTAATTTAATGTGATTTAATTTAATTTAATTTAATTTAATTTAATTTAATTTTTAATTTAATTTAATTTAATTTAATTTAATTTTTAATTTAATTTAATTTAATTTAATTTTATTTTAATTTAATTTTATTTTAATTTTAATTTAAATCTTAATTTGGTTTTATTTTTAATTTTAATATTTTATTTTTATTTATTTTTTTTTATGCTTTAAGGATGATTTAATTTTAATTGTCGAAGTATTAATTTAATTGAAATTTTAAAAGGATTTAATTTAAATGTTTTAATTTAATTTAATTTAATGATTAAGTCTTTTAGCATTTTAAATTTTGAATTTGGATTAGCATTTTAATTAGGAATTAAATATTATTGAGGTGATTAATTTAGGGATTCTTAGATTAAATAATAAATCTCTTCCTAATAATATCCCTATTTTAATAATTCTAAATTTTTTTATTATTCTTTCAAGTTTAAACAATTATTTAATTAAGGTTTATTTTTAATTACTTTCAAATTATTTGGTAGGTTTCTACCCTTTAATTACCTAAGTTTCAAACATCCAAAATCAACTTAGTATCATATGTTTTACCCACCCTTTTAATTAAACCTAAAATTTTTAATTATAGGTTAAAATTTTAATTACTATTTTGCCCTTTAAACTTACTAACTTCATAACTCACTAAATTGAGCTTAAATGAATTTGAAATTTTTATGTGACTTCACTCATATGTCAATCAAGACATTAGAGGAGAAAATGTGATTTTTCTGTACTTAATTTATTTATATAATTATTTTTAGTGGAAAATAAGAATTTTCAAGGAAAATTTAATAACATGACCAAGGGAAAGTTTCTGTCCTTAAGAAAATTATGGGACATTCCTAATAACCAGAGGACCACTTGACCAATTTTGGTGGTTTTTTGAATTATATTATTTTTATTATAATTATTTTGAGTTTTGGAGTATTAATTAATTTAAAAAATAAAATAAAAGTTGAAAAATGAATTTTATATTTTTCAAAAATCTCTCTGATATCAAGGAAACCAGAGAACCAATTTTTATAATTTTCTAATTTTTCTTTGATTTATTAGAATTATTTTAGTGGAAATGCTAGAAAATACATTTTTTTTTAATTTTAAAATTACCTTAGGGCTTTAAAATTTAATATCTCATCATAGAGACTTAAGAAAAATATAGGGTTTGTTCTAAGTGATTAAAATTCAAAATTTGACATTTTGGTGAATTTTATTATTTTTGTGATTTTTATTATTTTTTAATTATTAAAAATATTAAAATAATGCAAAAAAAACAACTTTTTTGGAAAATTGCAATTTTAATTTTCTTAAATTCCCCTGATATCAGAGAGGCTCCAAAACCAATTTGGTGAATTTTTGAAAAGTATTTTGAAAGTTATGAATTTTTAAAGTTTAAGTTTGGCTAAGTGGCTTAATCAACCCATTTGATAGGGCTAACCAAGTCCAATTGACTTCAAACTTTTATGGTAGGTTCCCCTGATCCCAAAGGTCAGTGGAGAATTGATTTCAAGTCAATTTGATGTATGATTAGCTCTAATTAATTAAGGCTCTATTTTGGGTGTTTAAGCCAATTAGGGTTATTACAAGTGAGTTAACTCAAAAAACATTTTCCCTAGGGTCCTCTAGTCATAAGAAACATCACCAAATTTTCCTAGAATTTATTTCACAACATGCTAATTATTAGAATTAAAATACTCGAATAGTGACCTAGAATTGAAAAATCAATAACTCCTCATAGGGGTGGCCTCGACTTTGGAAAATTCGTGGAATGTTCCCAAATTCGGAGGCTTCAAAACCCCTATGGTCTCATGCCATGGTGAATTGTATACATGCATGGAGAATTTAAATAGTGCAGAGAGTAAATAAATAATTAAAAATAAAATACTTGGTGAAATTAAATGTTTTTTTTTCACATTATTCTCCTCTGTTCACTGAGCAAGAGGGTATTTTTATTTTATTTTTCTGATTTTCCTACACAAAGTTATGCATTTTTGAAGTTTAGGGAATTAAATAAATAAGAAAGTCCCTATTTTTATACTTAAGTGACGCGGCGCCACGCCATCCTCGGCAGCTCCGAAAGGCCACGCGTCATCTTCTGATTCGGCGCCGCCATCCGACTCAGTGCTCCAGGGCCCTGCTGTTCACGTACCATCGCGCTGTCCGGCTCGATCCAGACCGTCCGCTCGATACACGCTCGATCCGACGGCTCCCAGTCATCGTCTACGACTGGTGTGCACCCGTGACCATCAACCTTCTAACCCTAATTTCTCACTCGATTCTCAATGGATTTTCGTGTTCTTATGCTCTATGGATTCGTCTTGAGGAGACGAACACATCCATATGGTAAACATGTATTGAAATTGACTCAAATTAAATAGAGAATCTCTGTAAGCTCGGGAAGAAGAGTGAGTCCATACCTTTGCTCAGAGAAGTGAAGCTTCGATCTGAGAGTTGTGTCACCTTCGATTGGGTCCAAGCAAGCTCCGGATGAAGTCCCTCGGCACCGTGAATTATCCAGGTATGATTTTGACCAAGCCCGATTTCAACCTTCGGAGTACTGAACGGATGGGTGGCCCTGGAGAGGGGGCTTTCACCGGGAACTTCTCCTCTTGACCTTGTGCGAGTGTGGGTGAGTTTAATTTGAATTTGATGGAGAATTGGGAGATGTCCTGGTTTTGGGTGGAATTTTGGGCGAGAAATCGGGCTCCGTTGGTGGGGATTAGGGCAAATTGTCACCTGGGATCAACTCGCTCTAAGTGTGGAGAGTGGTCTGGAGCAATTTGGCGGGGTTTCGACAACGTCTCGGTTCAGCACCTCTCATGGCCGAGAGGAGGTGAGGTTTAAATAGGAGAGGGTGGAGGGCCTCCTGGGGGAGTTAGGGACCGGGATCGACCTGCTCTTGGCGAGGGAAGAACAGTCGCAATGGCCACCGGGCATGGGGCAACTCAGCGAAGGTGGAATTTCAATGCTTGGCTCCTTCCCATGTCTCAGCCATGGTGTTTTCCGGCGGCTCGGTGGTTGGCCGGCCGAGCACTCGGTCACCATCTTGTTCGAGTGGGTCGGGGTCGGGGTTTAGTGCAATCAATTGGCCATGGACATGTGTAAAGAGCTTGGATTAAAATGGTATGGGGGAGAGGCCATTTTGGCTTGATTTAGTCCAAGCCATGATTTTGGGTTAGGTTCACCTCCCCATGGCTGATTTTGAGCTGAGGGAATCATTTAGGTCAGCTTAGAAGGAGTGGTGAAGTCTCCATCAATGGTGAGGTGGCTAAGCATGGTTTAGTGTGTGACATGCTTAAGGTAAAAAAGGGTTTAAGAGGGTTTAAGAAAGAGATCCCCTCTCTTGCCATTAATGGTTTGGTGAGGTGGAAAGTAGATTCCATGGCTCTCATGGCTCCCATGTGGCTCATGCATGGCTTCATGGCTCCATTTGGCTTGGGAAAAGCTAAGTCAACTTTCATGGAGAAGGATTTTGTGAATTTTGGCATTTAGGGGTGATTTGGCATGAGGCTTGATTTGGAATCATTTGATGATGGGATTGGAACTTAGGGAATGATTTTGATTAAATGGATGGCAAATGAAAATGCCATATGGGCTTTAGGGTAGATTTTGGGCTCTTTGAAATGGTTTTAGATGGGCTTTTAAAGTGATTTAGGGAAGTGGGTTTTTTTGATTTTAGGATGGGCTTTTGGGTGAAAATTTTGTGAAGGACCATGTCAAATAAATGTTGGAATTGGTTTAGGGATGTTTCATGAATGGTTTGGAGTCAATTTGGTGTGATTTGGAATTGAATTGGTTTGAATTTGGGCCTCTTTGGTAAATGGCTCAATGTAGGTCAAGTTGGGCTAATTTGGGCCAATGTTGGGCTAGGGTTGAAATTGATGTAAAATTAATGTTGGGAAATGTTTATGGGAGTGTCTCAAAGAGGTTTTGACTTTGGTTGGGTTTTGATTTTGGGGTTTGGGCTTATTTGGGTTAGGTTTGGGTTTAGGTCAAAATTGGGCCTTTTAGCTTTGGGTTGAATTTGAGTGGGGTTTGGGTCTAAATTTTAGGTAAATCATGTTAGTGTTTTGTTTGTGGGGATGTTAAGGAAGGTTTAGAAAAGGTTTGGGGTTAATTGGAGTTGAATTGGGTTAGTTTGGGCTAAGTTTGGGTCATGGGTCCAAATTGGGCTTTAAGGTCAAAAGTGAAATTGGATTCAAATGCCAATCAAATTGGACTTGGATTTGGTCTGGATTGGTGTTGGGGATGTTGGATTGAAGTTTAGAATTGAATTGGACCAGAATTTGGGTCAATTGGGTAGGTTTGGTTTGACATTGGGTTCATTTTGGGTTAAAATGGATCAAATTGGGGATTTTGACAAAAGTGGGGTAAATTGACACAATTGGCTCATGGTGTAGTTGAAAAAAATGAAATTGGGAATATTTGGGATTTTCTGGAATTTTCTGGGAATTTTCTGATTTTTTGGATGTTTTTGGCTAAGAGGGGCATTTTGGGTATTTGGAGGGTATTGGGAGGTATTTTTGGAATTTTTGGTATTTTTGGCTATGAATGATCAATTTGAGTAATGTGGGAATGTTTGGGATTGGTTTTGAGGAATTTTGGGTAATTTAGGTGATTTTGCAAATTTTGGGTAGTTTCAAGGGCATTTGATAGGTTTGGCGGGTGTAGGGTCCCGAGGGTCAAAAATTGAAAATTTAGAAAATTGAAGATTGGGTAAATGTAAGTGGAATGAAATCATTTTGGTTGAGCCATGAAGCCATATTAAGCCTATATGAGCCATGAGAGGACTCATTTGAGGCATTCACTATGTTGTCCTGACCCTCTTAGCCAGGGGCTTAGGGGTTAAGGTCCATCCATATGAATTACCTACATGAGTCAAGGAGTCAAGTTGGGTATGGGTGTGATTTTAGGATTGTGATTGTGTGTGTGAGAGTGTAGAGTGTTAGTGTAGTGTGTGTAAGTCAGCCCTCACCAAACCAGGCTACCCAGGGCAGTCCTAAGGCCAAAGAGTCCTATAGGAACTCATCCTTTAAACTTCCACATTTGATTTCAACCCTCTAGGTGATTAGAGGTCTACAATCAAGTTTGTGGAGTTTGTAGGGAGTTAAGAAGTGGTTTGAATTTCTAAAAGGTGGGTTCCACTTCTAGTCCTCTAGGATGGTCTAAGGAAATGCCTAAGGCTAGATCCTAAGTGCTAAAGAGGAAAGAGAAGACCTCATCAAAAATGAGGTCAACAGAGAATTTGTAAGGAATTCTTCGAGGGATTACAGAAGTGGAAGGGAAGTGAGAGAACTCTTCCACATTGACGTTTCAAATGAGAATTCCAAGGAAAAGATCCAGAGGAACTTCAAGGAGTTTGTTTGGGGAGGAAATTGAGATAAGTAGTGTTTATTTATTTATAGTGTGTAGAACTTTACTTTATTATATGAAATCTAAGTTTTATTGCATCATCTTCATGAATTCTGAGTAGTTGTTTTATCTTTCTCCTGGTTTTGATGTTTTTATGAAATTATTATATAATTAGTCTATTAAATAAATTATAAAAGAAGTTGTGATGGTACTATACCTAAACTTACTTTATTATACGAATTGGCTATTTTATTGTTAAAATCCGTGAAGAATTATTAAAACCTGGCCGTGGGCTAAGGATTTTTAGCTTGTATGTATCACATTTCTCTTTGCAAGTTAAATGGGTAAATCCTTGAAGGGAGAAGTAAGATAAATAGGGAAATAAAATTAATCGGGTGTAGAATTGGAGATTTTAGAGTAACAGGCTAAAATCCTCAATTTGGTTCTATCGTTTGGGTGTTGATGTGTAGACTGTTAGCCCTCAGGTGAGGGGAACGTGGGAGCTCTGAAGCGAGAGCCGGTATCCTCCCAGCCTAGCCGCAGAATCAGTAACCAAGCATAGGATTAGTCAATGTTCTTTATGCCTGGACCAAAGGGTAAATAATATGTATGCTCCTATTTGGCACAACACATTAAAACTAATTATAACTATCATTTCACTTAAATATTTGAACTAAGGAGAAAGATTCTTGCTATAATCTATATTTGAACTTAACTCTAGTAGTAGTAGTATTAGTAAATTGTTAGTAAAACTAGTTTTTAATATAAGTTTCATATTATTATCGATTGCATATTAGTGACAGATAGACAATTCTATTTAGTTGTGATTCTTAATTGGTTTTTATTATCCTAGTCTGTAGGCTTTAATATATTCTCTGTGGGATTGATATACAAGACTCCATTAAAGCCCTGTATTACTTGAACGATACGTATACTTGCGTTTGAAAGTAACTTTGCGATTAAAAGATTAAAATATTTAATTGTTACTAAAGTTAAAATTACGCTCAAAGTTAAGTCTTTGGCGCTGTTGCTAAGGATTTATATATTTTAGTAGTGGTGCCGAATTCTTATATTTTTAAGTATATTCAAATTGGATAAAAGTGCAGGGCGGTTCAAGTTTTTGGCGCCGTTGCCGGGGAATATTTTATATGTTATAGGAATATAACATAATTAGAGTAACATACAATAATTTAGGAAACCTTTATAGAATTGCAACTTATTTTAGTTAACTGTTTTTGTTGTGTACTAATTTCGAGTGTATGCACAAATTTGGTTATGAAAATCTTATACCTTACGATTCAGAATTAGAATACACTGTTAGGAGAATTAGAAAACTGAGAAAAGAATATATAAGTTCTGAAACATTGAAAATGAACGTAAGCAACCAAGGAATAGAAAATGAACAACAATCTAGACCATTAAGAGATTATGCTAACCCTACATTAGATGAAATTAACTTAACCATTCAAAATCCTGATGTAGCAGCTAATTCATTTGAGCTTAAACCTGCAATTATCCAAATGGAACAAAACAATCAATTTGGTGGAACCTCAAATGAAGATCCTAATTTACATCTTGCAAGTTTTTTAGAACTTTGTGCTACTTTTAAGTACGACAGAGTGTCTGATGATGCTGTCAGACTTAGAATTTTTCCTTTTTCACTAAGGGATAAGGCTAAGGCTTGGATAAATTTGTTAGCACCTGGATCTATAAGAACTTGGGGAGAACTTTCACAAAAATTCATATCAAAATATTTTCCATCATCTAAGACTGCTAAGCTTAGAAACGATATCACATCTTTCAGTCAGTAGAGGGAGAATCGATGTATGAATCTTGGAAAAGATTTAAAGAACTTCTTAGGACATGTCCACATCATACTTTACCAGATTGATTAATTATTTAAACATTTTATAATAGATTAGTAGGATCTCTTAGATCTATAATTGACGCTGCTGCTGGTGGCACTAATATCTAAACCGTTTAAAGAAGCCTATGCATTAATAGAAGAAATGGCTACCAATAATTTTCAATGGCCTGCTGAAAGGATAAATCCTAAGAAAGTAGCCAGTATTCATGATTCTGATGCTTTAACTATGATAGTTTCTCAAATTGCTGCTCTTTCAAAGAAAATAGATCAATATGGAATAAATCATTCTCAAACACCTCAAGTGTTAGAAGAAAATTCATTAAGACAAATCATAAATGCTCAATCTTCATATGAAACAATATATGAAATAAATAATAAAAAAAATAATCCTTATTTAAACTATTATAATCTAGATTGGAAAAATCATTCAAATTTTAATTGGAATAACCAAAATAATAATAATAATCCTCAGTGGGGGAACAATCCTGTAAACCCATTAAAAAATATAAATAATCAAGGTAATTCTAATTATAGACCTTCTAATCCACCAGGTTTTTATAATAATTCACAATTTAGGGAGAAGAAGTTGTTTATGGAAGAATTAGTTATGAATATGGGTAATCAATTACAAAATTAAGGAAATGCTATTAAAACATAGAAGACCGATTAGAGCAAATTACTTTTGCATTAAGCAATAGACCTGTTGCAACTTTACCTAGCAATGTTGAAGTAAATCATAAAGATTAAGGAAAAGAACAAATCAAAGATATTTAATTAAGAAGTGGAAAAGAGTTGGAATCAAGAGTTCAAACAAAAACTATAGTTGAGAAGGAAAAAGAAGAAACTGAAGGAGAAAACGAAAGTTTATATCCTGATTTTCCTCTGAAACCTATGAAAATTACTGTTGAAAAACCACCTCCACCATTTCCTCAAATACTAAAGCAACAAGATAAAGGAAAAAGATTTGCTAAATTCTTAGACATTTTGAAAAAAATTGTCAATAAATATTCCTTTTGTTGAAGCTTTTGAACAAATGTCTGATTATGTTAAATTTATGAAGGATATACTCAACAAAAAGAGGAAGTTATTAGATCATAAGACTGTTGCACTCAGTGAAGAGTGTAGTGCTATAATTCAAAGAAAACATCCTGAAAAACTTAAAGATCCTGGTAGTTTCACTATTCTGTGTGTTATTGGTGAAAAATTTTATGTGCAAGCATTATGTGATTTGGGAGCTAGCATAAATATGATGCCTCTATCAACTTTTAAAAGGTTAGAAATTGGAAAGATTGCACCAACTTCTGTAACTTTACAATTAGCTGATCGATCTATTACACATCCTAAGGGAATTGTAGAAGATGTTTTGGTCAAGGTTGATAAGTTTATTTTTCCTATGGACTTTATCATTCTAGATATGGAAGAAGATAACGAAATTTCAATCATTTTAGGAAGATCATTCCTAGCTACAGAAAGAGCTATGAAAGACGTTCAAAAAGGAGAATTGACTATGAGAGTAAATGACCAAGAAATAACCTTTAACATCTCAATGTCAATGAAATATCCATCAATAGAAAAAGGTGGTGAATGTTTCAGAATGAATGTATGTGATTATTTAGGAAGAGAATATTTCCAAGAAAATTATGAAGAAAAAGAAGATGCTGAAAAAGATAATTTTGAAGAAATAGAAAGTAAAGAATTTGATTATATTCAAGAAAAATATGAAACGCTTAATTCAACATCACCAGAAAATCAAACATTAATTTCATCTGTTGTAAAACCCCCTGAACTTGAATTAAAGAATCTTCCAAATCATTTGAAGTATGTATTTTCAGGAGAGTTTTCAACATTACCAGGAATTGTATCCTCAGATTTAAATAAAATTCAAGAACCAAAATTAATGAATACATTAAAATATACAAAAAAGCTTTTGGTTGGATTTTAGCTGATATTAAAGGAATTAGTCCTTCGATTTGTATGCATAGAATTTTATTAAATGAAGAAAATAAACCAAGAATTGACCCTCAAAGGAGACTAAACCCTATATGAAAGAAGTAGTTAAAAAAGAAATTTTAAAATGGTTAGATGCTGGAATTATATATCCTATTTCGGATATTACTTGGGTAAGTCTAATTCATTGTGTTCCCAAGAAAGGAGGGATAACTGTTGAAGAAAATGAAAATAAAGAATTAATTCCTACCAGATAAATTTTTGGATGACGTATTTGTATAGACTATCGAAAATTAAATGCAGCCAATTGAAAAGATCATTTTCCTCTTTCTTTCCTAGAACAAATGTTGGATAGACTTACTAGACCTAAGTACTATTGCTTTCTAGATGGATATACTGGTTACCATCAGATACTTATTGCTCCTGAGGATCAAGAGAAAACAACTTTTACTAGTCCTTACGAAACTTTTGCTTTCAGAAGGATGCCTTTTGGACTATGTAATGCACTTGCAACATTCCAGAGATGTATGATGTCAATTTTTTAGTAAATTAATAGACAATAGAATTGAAGTATTTATGGATGATTTCTCTGTGTTTGGAACATCATTTGATGCATGCTTAAATCATCTTGAAAAAGTTTTGGAGCTATGCAAAAAAAGTAACTTAGCTCTAAATTAGGAGAAATGTCAATTTATTGTTGCAGGAGGAATTGTATTAAGACATAAAATTTCAGAAAATGGCATGGAAGTAGACCCTGCAAAAATTCAAGTAATAGCTAAATTACCACCTTCTCATATAGTGAGACTGGTAATAAGTTCTCTTGGACATGTTGGTTTCTACAAGCGTTATATTAAAGATTTTTCAAAAATTACAAAACCTCTATGCCAACTTTTAGAAAAAGATAAGAATTTTGAATTTACTGAAGACTGCTTGAATGCCTTTGAATTATTAAAGGAAAAACTAATCACAACACCTGTAATAGTTTCACCTGACTTGGAGAAACTGTTCGAACTAATGTGTGATGCTAGTGATTATGCTATTGGAGCTGTTCTTGGTTAAAGATATGACAAAATTTTTAAGGTTATATACTACACTAGTAGAACTCTTAATGATGCTCAAATTAACTATACGGTTACTGAAAAAGAGTTACTGGCTATTGTATATGCTTTTGACAAATTTAGATCATATTTAATTGGAACAAAATGTATTGTACATACTGATCACTCTGCTATTAAATATCTGATGCAAAAGAAGGATACTAAACCAAGATTAATTAGATGTGTACTTTTAATGCAAGAAATCGATTTTGTGGTGATTGATAGAAAAGGAACTGAGAATCAAATTGCTGATCATTTGTCGAGACTAGATTATAATGTATTATCTGACACCGACAAAGAAATAATAGACAGTTTCCCTTATGAAAAACTTTATAATATTAATGAGTGGAAAATACCTTGGTATGCAGATATAGTAAATTATTTAGTAAGCGAAATTATGCCACCTATGCTAACATTGCAGCAACAGAAAAAATTTGTTCATGATTCAAAATAATATTTTTGGGATGAACCATATTTATATAAGCAATGCAATGATCTTATTAGTAGGAGATGTGTGCTTTATGAAGAAACTGAACAGATCATTCAGAAAAGTCATGATTCTGATTTTGGAGGACATTTTGGAATTGATAAAACTGCATATAAAATTTTACAAGCTGGATTTTATTGGCCAACTCTTTTTAGAGATGTATAAAGATATATCAAAACCTGTGATAGATGCCAACGAGTAGGTAATATATCTAGAAGAAACGAAATGCCTCTAAATTTTATATTAGAAGTTGAGATTTTTGATGTTTGGGGATTAGATTTCATGGGACCATTTATTCCTTCATTTGGGAACTTATATATTTTGATTGTTGTTGATTATGTATCAAGGTGGATAGAACAAGTTTTACCTCAGTGTGATGCTAAAAGTGTTTCAAGATTTTTAATGAGAAATATTTTCACAAGATACGGTAGGCCGAGAGTGATTATCACAGAGGGAGGATCCCATTTTAGGAATAAATACATTCAAAGATTGGCAGAAAAGTTTAGTATTGTTCCTAAATTCTCTACTGCCTATCATTCTCAAACTAGTGGTTTAGCTGAAGTTTCTAATCGTGAGATCAAAAAAATTTTAGAAAAGACTGTAAATCCTAATAGAGTTGATTGGCCTGCAAGACTAGATACTGCATTATGGGCATACATGAATGCTTATAAAACTCCTATTGATATGACTCCTTACAGACTTATATATGGAAAAACTAGTCACTTAACAGTAGAATTGGAGCATATAGCTTTTTGGGCAATTAAAGAATTCAATTATAATTTGAAAAATGCTGGTGAGAAGAGAAAGCTGTAATTAAATGAATTAGAAGAATTAAGAAATGAATCTTACAATAAAAATAAAATTTATAAGGAAAAACTAAAGTTAAGATATGATCGAAAGATTAACCGAAAGAACTATGAACCATGACAAGAAGTTTTGCTTTACAATACAAGGCTAAAATTATTTCCTGGGAAATTGAAGTCTCGTTGGTTAGGACCCTTTACTGCAACTCAAGTTTATACTTATGGAGCTGTTGAAATTGAAGATATGAAGACTGGGAACAGATATAAAGTAAATGGACATAGATTAAAACCATATTTTGAGGGTAAAAGACCAAATTTTAAAGAGGTTTTAATGCTCAGTCAACCTAAATAACGCCTGAATTGGTCGGGCTGACGATGTTAAACCAAGTGCTTTATGGGAGGCAACCCATAGTTATCTTTAATAATTGTGTGTTTGTTTGAAATTATTGTTCATTTATAGTAATATTAAGTCCTACTACTTATATTTACCCTTTGATTATCATAGAATTTGAATCCATAAAGAAAAATTTGGAACGTATTGGACCATGGCGTTTTTATGCAAATTTTTGCCTAGGGCGCTGACGACGCCCTCGAGGCCACCGACGGCGGGTTTTCTTGAGAGCTCTGGTATTTAATTGCATAAGGCTCACCGATGGCACCTTCAAGGCCGCCGACAGTGGGATCGGCGAGTGGGTAGTTTTTCGTGTTCAAAACGACAACGAATTCATCCTTTATAAACTCCTATAGATGGTTCCTAAACACTCCAAACTCCCAAAAAATGGATACTCTCTTCAATTCTTCTCAAATGGCTTTGAATTTGATTGACAATCTAAATTTTGAGTTTACAACCAGAGAAAGTTCGTCAGTGCTGAGGCACAATGACTTTTCAACAAGGTAATCTCGAAGAAAAGATTGATTAAAGAAAAAGGATTTGTCAATAGAGGACAAAGTAATTCTTTGTCACCAATAGAAGAAATGATCATGCGAAGAAGATAGGAAGTGTTCTGATACACTACTGCCGCAATAGTCGTTCCAGTGGTTAAAGAATTCTATGTAAATTTACATTGAATCAACCAAGGAAGCATTTATGTGCGAGGTAGGTGGATTACATTTAATTCCGGGAGACTTAATGAGTTATATATGCTTGAGATTGTTCCAGTTGTTACTTTTCAAATTTCGTACCTAAGAAAGAAAAAATGAACGAGATATATCAGTATTTGACGGATGAAACCGATGACTGGGAAGTTAGAGAGAACGAGTATGTTAGTTTCTTTGCTGCTCTCTTAAATCCTGTTTCAAAACACTGGCACTTTTTGATCTCTGCGAAATTGTTGCCGACGATGAAAATTAGTAAGGTTACGAAAGAAAGTGCATTCTTAAACTACTGCATTCAGATGGGATGGCCCATTGATATTGGATCGATTATTGTAAAATCTGTTTATGGCATGATCGTTCAAGGATCATCCCAAGGGCTTGGACATCATTCCACAATTTTTTCGATTTGCAGTTTGTTTCAAGTTTCGTATGAAGTTTGGGAGAAGATATTACTACCCTGGAAACCCTTAGACCCATCTCAGATGTTCCCAGTCAATGATGGAGAGAGTGATGTAGGTTTGATCCTAGATCAAGCTTCACATAATTTTGTTCCAATTTAAACTTTTGTAGCAGACAAGACACCAATACACATGCATAGAATCAAAAGTCTGGAGAATCAGGTACAGAACTTAACAGGCACAATTAACATTATGTTTGATTTCTTCGATCACATCGATTAGAGAATGAAAGAGCATTTTGATCATACTGGGCAATTTGAAGCAAGTTTGGTGCGATTTATGATAAGGATGGGATTGATCGATGAAGATTACACTGAAGAATTCCCATTCTGACCTTTTTATAACTTGTTTTTTCATGTTCAAACGATGGGAGATATCAAATGAGAGACCAGTACTAGTTCAGAAGAGTAATGAACTTAATTAGTTTATTTCAATATATTGTGTTTGATTTAAACAATGTTTGTATGTTTGTGGGTTTGATTAGCTTGCTTTTAATCTCAGTATAAATGAGTTTAAGTTTGAAATGCTTATTTTCAGCGTTTTGAGTGTTGTGGCTTGGATTGCGACGCTGATAGATGGATTTAGGTTAAAAGAATACCTACTTATGTGTGTTATGTATTGTGTATTGCAAAAACTTAATTCAATATATAAAAGTAAAGTTTGTTGTGTATATATTTGTGTTAATACATTACTAAATTAATTAAGATGTATAATAAAAAGGATCAAACGGATGACGACAAGACTTAAAATTGAGAAAAATTGTAAAATGTTCAATTTTTGAGAATCTCACCGACAACGCCATCAAGGCAGCCGACAGCGTGATTTTCCAAAAAAAAAAGGATATTAACTCCATAGAGCCCGCTGACGGTGCAGACGAGCCCGCCGACGGTGCGGTCACAAAAAAATACCTATTTACCGCGATTTTGACAAGTCAAATGCCACTATTCATCATCTTCTACCCCTTTTTACTCGAAAAACCGACCTAGGGCTTGAGAGATCTTGGATTTGGAGCAATTTCAATGAATTATAACACCGGATTCATCGTCCCTTGGTTAGAACTTCACTACTATGTAAAAATTTTTTATTTTCACCATGAATTTCTTCCACATTGAGAAATTTTGGGAAATTTGAAAATGTGAAAAAAAAAGACTTGGAAGGAATTCATGGAAATTGATTTAATTTGTTTTAAATCCCATTTAGAAGCCATTGTGTTATTATTTTGGAGATTAGTTGGATTTCTTTTATTTGATAGATCGAAACGATGGCTCAAAGACAAAAGAGAAGACTTGAATTCGACGAAACTCGATTCGTTAATGTGAAATCCTAATTGAGGTACACTTCACTCTTTCAAATTAAGAAGTGTATTAAAGATAGAGTTTTCGAGAATCCTGGAGGAGAGGTGGAATGAATTATCAAAGAGAGAGGATGGGAGAATTTCTACTATACAACAAACAAGGCTAATGTTGAAGTTGTTAGAGAGTTTTACGCGAATCTGACTTAAATTGAGAACGAGCCTATCCAAGTAAGAGGATTTTCTGTTGAATTTTGTGCTAATCGAATTAACTCTTTTTTTGAGCTTCAAGACTATTATACTAGCGAGTTTGAAACTTTTGGAACAATGGAAGGTCCGTTGAATGATGTTATTGACTTTCTCACTGATGGGAAAGGAGTTTAGAAAATTAAAAATAGTGAATGGATTAACATTCCACTGTCCATGATGAATGCCAATGCTAAGGCATGACATTATTTCATATGTTCAACTCTGCTACCTACATACCATCATAGTGAAGGCTCTAGAGAGAGAGCTGTTCTAAATTTCTGTATTCAGAACAATAGAAGAATTACTATGGGGAAAATAATCTATAAGAATATTATGACTACTATGAAGAGTGAGACAAGTGGATATTTAGGGCATCCTGGCCTCATTTATGCACTTTGTCAACTATCTGGTGTTGAAGCAAGAGATGATGAGGAATGAGTTTATCTTATGAGACCCATTACTAAAGGAAATATAAAGACTTATACATCCCATGAGGAATGGAGATCAGAGAGTAGGAGCAAAGAACCATCTAATAGTAAAGATATCCCTTATACTAGTTATGACCCTCCTGCCTCCAGTTCCCCTACCTTGTATGATCTGATGAATGCCATGACCCTGCAGAGGAAATGTTTTGAGAAATTAGATGAAAGATTAGAAAGGATTGATCACAGGATTAAAGGATTAGAATAAATACATGATCGTGATAGTGAGTATCTTCAGAGGCATTCAGATTTTGAGATGGCTTATTACGATACTCAGGCTAGATACTATCGAGGAGAGCCAGATGTGACATTTCCAGAGTGCCCCAGATATACTCAGTATCAGCCCAATCCTTCTGCTGACCAGGTTGATGAAGACATTGTGCGGTATTTTGATGCTTGATCATTTGATAGTGATGTATTGTTTATGTTATGTTTGTTTTTGTTTAAGTTCGTTGAAATTTTATTTTTATGGAATGTATTGTGGACTATGCTTTATTTTCTGTGATATGTGTTTAGTGTGGTAGTTTGCATTTTAATTTCTAGATGCTTGTGATATCTGTAATAGTAAGTGTAATTGTGAACTGTTTAGTTTAAATTAGTAAACTCTTTGTTCTGTGTTGTGAAATGCATGTCCTGTGTAGTGTAGTTAGTTGTTTTTTGTTTAATATGTAGTTTTATATACTTGTTTTAAAATGTCATTACCCCAGCAAAAATTCTAAACTGTATGTGTGTAGAAAGGTGTTTAATATTACAGGTCAATTGAAGTTAAAATTTTGAGAAGAAGCTACAAATTTTAAAAAGACAAAAATGCTTAAGGTGCAAATGTATGAATTTTATATTTAGAAATTTTCTTTTCGCCCATGTTCCATTTCTATTTATAGAAAAATTTACGTTTGGGGGCGGGAAGAAAAATCTTAATTATTATATGTTCTCAAAAAAACATATTTTCAAAAATTATTAATATGATTTTAATGATTAAATTTAATTCTAAATACTATATTTAGATTTTATCTAAATATTATAAAAGATTCAAAGAAATATTTTTGATAATGAAAATTAATTTTGTAGATTAAGATATTTAGTATGAGGGGATAAGACTATAGTCAACTATTTAAAGTAAGAAAAATTATATTTTGAGATATTAAAAATCTTAGAAATTTAGTTGAGAAAGAAAAGATTGGGATTCAATAATAAAAAATCTATGAAATACATATAAGGTAAAGAATGTTTGAAAGTTTCAAATTTAGGAAAAGAAGAGTGAAGTTTAAAATTATTAACAAGCTATCCAGATATAGTAATCCTCACTTGAAAAAGAAAAAGAAATACAAAAAGAAAAAGGATTGAAAAACAATTCCTGAAAAGAAAATAAAAGAAAAAGAAAAGAAAATAAGTGAGGAGAAACTTGAGGATATGCCTTATCAAAAATTGGTTTCACTTGAATCAACCTAAAAAGAAAACTAAAAACATTTCTGAACTTATATTTATGACTAGTTTTTTTTTTTACTTTATAGTTTCTTTATGAATTTCCTATCTTCTGAATATTCTAAGTGAATTAATATTGCAACATATAGTCATTCTTGAAATAAATAGAACACTCGAACTCTTAGACTTGATGACTAAATAACATTATACCTGCAAAATTAATCTAATTATTTAAAAATCTTTCTGAGAATTTTTATTATAATATTTATTTAAATCAAAATTATAGAATTTCTGAATTAAAACTTTACCACAATGAATCATAACTTTTATGTAGTATTAAGAATTACTTGAGGGCAAGTAATAGTTAAGTTTGGGGGATTTTGACCCAAGGAAAAAAAGGTCAAGATTTTCATGCTTATTTTATACTGATTTTGATGATATTACACTTTAAAGAAATGTATTTTTGGTGTTTTTCTGCAGGTATGAAGATTTAAGGACAAAGGAATGAAAATATGTAAAAAGAAGCAGATTTGGAGCAAAAAAAGGACTAAATTATGCAAATTTGACCTAGGCCGCCAACAGCGCGCTCGAGGCCGCCGCCGACGTGATTTTCCTAAGAGTTCAAAATTATTTGCAAGGGATGTCGCCGACTGCGAGGATCGAGGCCGCTGACGGCAGGGTCTGTTTAAATGCACTGTTTCTAGAAGGCAGCCGACGGCGCCTCGAGGCCGCCCACAGCAGGATCGACGGATCTTTCCAGAAATACGTCGAATGTTTACGATTTTCGAAGAGGTGCCTTCACAACCCTTAGAGACTCTTCTACAACTTTAAAAGGAACGAATTTAGGCCGAAAAATGGCTCTTCTTCTGGTTTCTAAAGTGATTATTAGTGAGTCCATAGTGTAAAAGAGAGTCAATTAGTGAGTTTAATTTACTGAGTTGTGAGTTCAAATTGAGAATTTGTAAGGAATTCTTTGAGGGATTGCAAGAGTGGAAGGAAAGTGAGAGAACTCTTCCACATTGACGTTTCAAAGGAGAATTCCAAGGAAAAGATCCAGAGGAACTTCAAGGAGTTTGCTTGGGGAGGAAATTGAGATAAGTAGTGTTTATTTGTTTATAGTGTGTAGAAATTTACTTTATTATATGAAATCTAAGTTTTATTGCATCATCTTCATGAATTCTAAGTAGTTATTCTATCTTTCTCCTGGTTTTGATGTTTTTATGAAATGATTATATAATTAGTCTATTAAATAAATTATAAAAGAAGTTATGATGGTACTATACCTAAACATACTTTACTATACGAATTGGTCATTTGTATTGTTAAAATCCGTGAAAAATTCTTAAGACCTGACCGCGGGCTAAGGATTTTTAATTTGTATGTATCACATTTCTCTTTGCAAGGTAGACGGGTAAATCCTTGAAGGGAGAAGTGCAAATAAATAGGGAAATAAAATTAATCGGGCATAGATTTGGAGATTTTAGAGTGACAGGTTAAAATCCTCAATTCGGTCTTATCGTTTGGGCGTTGATGTGTAGATTGTTAGCCCTCAGGTGAGGGGAACGTGGGAGCTCTGAACTGAGAGCCGGTATCCTCCCGCACCTAGCCGCAGAATCAGTAACCAAGCATAAGATTAATCAATATTCTTTATGCCTGAACCAAAGGGTAAAGAATAGATATGCTCCTATTTGGCACAACACATTAAAACTAATTATAACTATCGTTTCACTTAAATATCTTAACTAAGGAGAAAGATTCTTGCTATTTTCTGTATTTCAACTTAACTCTAGTAGTAGTAGTATTAGTAAATTGTTAGTAAAACTAGTTTTTAATATAAGTTTCATATTATTGTCGATTGCATATTAGTGACAGATTGACAATTCAATTTAGTTGTGATTCTTAATTAGTTTTTATAATTCTAGTCCGTAGGCTTTAATATATTCTCTGTGGGATCGATATCCATGACTCTATTAGAGCATTGTATTACTTGAACGATACGTATACTTACATTTCAAAGTAACTCTGCGATTAAAAGATTAAAATATTTAATTGTTACTAAAGTTAAAATTACGCTCAAAGTCAAGTCTTTGGCGCTGTTGCTAAGGATTTATATCTTTTAGTAGTGGTGTCGAATTCTTATATTTTTAAGTATATTCAAATTGGATAAAAGCGCAGCGCGGTTCACATCTTATTTGCATGCCCCAAGGAAAAGTCCTTGTGCTTCTTCAAACCGTCTGACTAAGCATAAGATTTCTACTTAGGTAGTTGTCTCGCATGTTAAGAGTGTTAGAGGCTTCTCCAACTCAGTCAGGTAATAAGTTTATGAGAGTGTCTCAGCTTTGTTGTCGTAACTCTCTTTTTCTTTCCACTCCAACGGTTTCCTTGCCACTTTGGTAGATATAAGTCTCATTTATATTTTCTACTTATAGAGGGTCATAAGACTTAGAGTTTCCTTCTATTAACCTTTGGACTATCGAGATTCCCTTGGATGATACAATTAATGGACTGTTGATAAAGGGTCTCAGGTCAAGTTGGGTCAACTACCTTCCCGACCACGTAGACTTAGAATCATAATAGCTTTGAGTGATGGATCCGTGGTATGTTGACCCAGTTGTCTTTACCCGATTAGAATTACTATACCTCTCCTTTTGCACACCCCCTTTAAGCTCTGCCATTCCTTTGACACCTCGTCAAAGTTGTCTCGTAGGCTCTGATTGTGGACATGCCATCACCCATTTGAAATATAATGATTCACCCTCTACCCTTATGGTCTGGTTAGGCCTGAAAGCACAATGTGGACCCTATGGGATGACCTAATTATTTCATAAACTCTAGTCATCGATGAGCTAGTATCCATTTAGGAATGTGAGAGACTCATCTCAGCCCTTATAGATTAGCATGAGCTCAAACGGCAGCAGGACGCTCCTATGAGATACACCTCTTAAATAGTTTTAATTTGAACGTAAGCAGGATTCCTTTAATCAAGAGTTTTCTTGGATAACTCTCAAGATGTAATTAACTAAATGGATATGTCCTTTTGCGAGTTGCTCTTAACCCATAAAAAAAACAATCTTTTTTTTCTCTGGTTAAGGGTGTGGATGACGCGTTTCAAGATGTTTTGAGCCGGTCTTATTTTGGATATACACTCTTAACCCATTGCACAAAGTTTATACTACATAAGTTTTTCATGTTTTTTTTTTCAAATTTGTTTTTCTAATTAAATCGTGTGTTCCTCTTATACACACTCTCCTCCTCTCTGGATCTTTTCGAAGATTCAAGAAAGAAGGCTATTTAGAGAGAGAACTGAAAGATGACAAATAAACAAGCTGGCGACTCCGAGTTTACAAAAAGAACCAAAACATTATAAACATGCAAAATAAGTTAAATTCCTTCAAGATTATTCTTTAATTCTCAAGCATAAATCTATAATTCAAAAGAAACATGTTGATGTCTTATCTAAGGTGACTTTAACAATAAGCTCTCTAGAACTAAACACTTCAAGATTTGATAGGATCAAAGATGAGTATCTTATGTGTTCAAAATTTAATCTAATTTATATTGAAAACATCAAAAAATATGAAAACAACTTTGTATTCCTAGAACTTTACTCGGATAAACTTTAGCCATTGAATTGCATTCTGGAGGAATAGTTGGACACATTGGAAAGTATAAGACCATCTATCTAAAATAAAGTCATTTTTTTCCTTCATTTAAAAGAGATGTTAAAAAAATTTCTAGTCATTGATGTTTGAACTATAAACAAGCCAAATTCATTAATAAAAAAATTTGGTCAGTATGTTGCATTATTTGTACCCTATTGGCATTGGAAAGGTCTCTCCATGAATTTTATTTTAAGATTACCCCACAGAACTTGAGGATATGATAAAATATTTATTGTAGTTAATCGATTCTCAAAGATGACTCATTTCTTGTCATGATGCTTCCAGCATTGTTAGATTATTCTTTAGGGAAATTGTACGACTACATGACCCACTTCAACCATTATATCCAAATGTAATATTTGATTTATTCCATATTTTTTGGAAAACTTTTTGGAAGTTATTAGGCACAAAATTAAAATTCTCATCTGCCTTTCATCCTCAAATAGATTGCCAAATTGAGTTAGTTAATTGAACATTAGGAAATCGTTTAAGATGACATGTAGGAAAGAGTTTAAGAAATTGGGACTTGCATCTACCTACATCTGACTTTGCATATAATAGTATTATTTCTGGGACAACTAAGTTTTTGCATTTTGAAATTATATATGGCCAAAATCTTAAATGAACCATTGTTATAGCTAACCTCCCACCTCATGCAATCTTCGATTTCACATTTTCATTTCACAAGGATTTTCAAACCCTACATAAAACCGTAAAAAAGATAAATTACTTTTAAGTAATGAAAATTATGTTTCTAAAACAAACCATAATAAGTCAACACAAGAATTTTAAGAAAGAGACTATATTTTGATTCACATTCATTATGATTAGTATCACACCACTAAGTTTAAGAAATTACATGCAAGTGCTTGTAGATCATTTAAAATTCTTAGGAAAATTATATCTAATGCTTATTGCTTTGATTTTCCTATTGTTTACTAATCCATTTTATTATTAATATGGAAGATATTCTATTATATAAAGGAGTTAGCAAACCCCACTCATTCAAACTTACTCTTTGGTAGGTGATATAATTCCCATTCATAGAATCCTTCTTTCATTAAGTTGAATGTATTATCAATGATGAAGCGCCATTGAGTCCTTTATTGAGGATAATTTTTTTAGCTCATAGGAAGAATAAGCAACTTATTAAAGACACATGACTGATCCACATTGATTTAGAGACTTTAGCCCCATAATTAGTAAAAGACTTCTTAGATTTCAACTCTACCGTGGAAAGTTCAATTGAGCCAGATGGAAATGATGTAGTATATAATCTAAATGAAGCCAAATGTCTACTTAACAAGAGCCCAAAAATGTTTCTAATTAAGAGTCCATTCAAGGCTGATCATAAGAGTCCTAATAAGAAGAAATATCTAAATTTATATTTTATAATTTGTATTTAAATTTTAGATTTAAGAAAATGGAATTTTTAAATTTGAAGGCTTTTATAATTGATTATAAAAAATAATAGATAAAGAAGGTGGTTAGCACATTCCTCTGTTAATGAACACCTACTATTCCCTTCAAAATTTTCTCCTTTTTTTGACTTTTTATCATTGTAATCTCTATAAATAGACTAATATGTAATGAATTAAATTAGCTTAAATTGAAATATTTGGGTAAGAATTTTCTCTCATATATATTGTTTTCTAGTGGCTTCAAGTGTTGTGTTTTCTTTGGTGAGATTAAACATTTATTTTTATCTTTCATTTAAGTTAAATTTTTATCTTTCCGCAACACTTACTCTAAAATCTTCATCACCCCTCATCCACATCCTAAGCATCTGTTAATGCAATACCATCAACCAAAGCCTTAAAAATATTCTAAATCCCATTTCATATCTCTTGACCAAGTTTTATTCCCTAACCCTTGACACCTTTATAAACCCATCCAAAATTACTCAGATCATAGGTACACATCCTAAGCTAACCACGAATAATCATTTTCATTCATTTACCTAGGGGTTAAATGAGCTAAACATGAGCGAACTAAGCTCATATTCGTGTTTGGTTTGTTTGAAATTATATATGTTTGAAATATGGTCATGTTTGAAATTTTTCATGAAAAAATTATTTGTGTTCAGTTCAAATTGTTTGAATTAATTCAAATTGTTCATGTTTGATTTGAATTGAGTTGAAAAAAAATAATAATAAATTAAATTATTTATTATAAAATTGTCAAATAAAAGATATAACAACTTCTATAAAAAGAAATTTATTATTACAAATTATAATAACAAGTGCAATACAAATGTGAAGCTCCAAATTCAAATTCTTAATCACTATAAATCATTATTATAAAACAAATAACTAATGAATCAAAAATTTATAATTACATTACCAAAAAATACATTCAACATTTTTATTATTCAAGTTCCAAATTCCAAGTTCCAACTCCCAATCTTCATTTCACCAAATTTCATTTTTTTTATAACTTTAATTTATCCGTAAATTAAACAAATGAGAAAACAAAAAACATAAAGTTGCATTTACATATATAGCACCCAATTCTCATGAATTTACCTATCTTACACCAAAGCTTTCATATTTAAAAGCATCATACGAAAACTAACACTCATTATGAACTTTTAATAGTCATATCTGTCTTTTCATCCGTAGATAAAGTGCTATGTGTGTAAATTTTTTTTTTGATGTGAGATAGCTAAATTTATAAGATTTGTGCATTCAGTATGTAATTTTCCCAAAAATAAAATGAAAAGATTGATTTGGTTCAACTTAAACTAATCCTCTCACACACACACACACACACATCTGTGGATTAAAATCATCATATTTTACGGATAATCATATCATATAACAATGCTTCAGACATAAAAAATTTAACCAGATTAGTTCAACAACAAATGACAGCTGAAGTTGATGACAATGATTTCCAAGGAAACACATATAAACCAATTCATATCACTTGCCATAAAAAGCAAGAATGAATGAGACCAATTGAGCTTCTCAAAAACATAGAAATCCATTGTGGAAATACAAAACTTTGTCAATAACAAAACATAGTGTTATTTGATCACTCCTCAATTGGCTGTTTTGCCTCAACAACATAAGATTCAAGTGTTGTGTATGTAAATCTTACCTGAAAACTCTTATAAAAGTTAGAGTTGTAGAAAAAAAATCTTAAGGAAAGAGCAAGAGAAATATCATTTTATAGGCTATTAGCAACTGGTCTGAAGTGGTCTTAAACTGTACTGTTTGCTAGTATGATTAAAACAACACCAAAGGTCCAACACTAAAACAGAAAGAGAAATTATAATTTAAAGGGTTGTATAATGTGATTATGCCATCTATCATTAGATTCCCGAAGTACAAGAACCTTAGGAAATAACAAAAGAAGATTGTTGACCTCACTTTTTTTGAGGTCTTGTCTCTCTTCCTTAGGAGCCTAGGATCTAGCCATATGACTTTCCTGTTGACTATTCTAGAGAATTATTGATCGAGCCCTAGCCCATTAAAAATTCCAAACACTTCTTTACTTTTCTTGGAGTTCCATATGTTTGGTTCGATCCTCTAGCACTTAGTAGGATGAAGGCCAAACATGAGGGAGCTCAAGAAGGGTTTCCCATAGGATTGCCTGGCCTTAGGGTTAGCCCTGGGTGGTGTGGCCTTAATTAGTATTGCACACACACACTTGAACCCCACACTTTGACTCACAACCCAAAAATCCTAAACCAAACATGCTCAACTTGGTTCCCTACTTCTTTTAGAAACCTATGTGGATGAATCCCCAAACCCTTAGCCCTAGGCTAGGGTTTGGCTAAGACCAACACATGGAGGATCCAAAATAGGATTCATTTGGTCCAATGGCTCAATAGGGGTAATTCTATAATCAACATTCTCAATTGATCCTAATTTTGCACCTTTTTAGCCCTAACGTTCCCAAAATTACCAAAAAATACCCCTAAAACCCTAATTTTTCCAAAATTTCCCAAAATTTCCCAAATTCTTAAATTCTCTTCAAACATCACTTCAAACCACTCAAATTTCCCAAAACACCTAAAAATTCTCAAAATTCCCAAAATACCCTAAATTATCAAAATGCCCTTCACACTCCAAAAATTCAAAAAACAAAAAAAATTCCAAAAATCTCTAAAATGACTCCAAACATCTCCAAAATCAATTTGAACCATTCCATTTAGCCCAATTTGACCAAATTGACCCATTTTAACAAAAATTTCCAAATTGTCCTTAGAGGCCCAGAACACCCAAATCACCCCAATTTCCACCAAATTGACTTCAAGCTTACCCAATTTAAATTCAAAAATAAAAATAATCATGCCCAACCCCATGTGAAATAAAATTCAAGCCCAATTGAGCCAATTTTAAAACCAAATTTCAAACCCAATTTAAAATCCTTAAATTTGCCTATATTCCCAAATCCCACCAAATTGAATCTCATGGTCAACCCAATTTCTCCAAATTTAAATTCTAAATTTTCATAAAATTCCTTTAGACCAAATGGAACTTTCACGTGACCCAAATTCAAGCTCAAACCTCACTCAAATTCAACTCAAGTCAAAACCTCCAATTTTACCCTAAGACCCAAATGTCACAAAATTGAACTCTATAACTCCACAACTTCCACCCAATTAATACACAAAACTCTTCATCAAAATCACTTGGAACAATTTGAACCATCAATTGAACCAAATACAATCCCTAGCCTAATCCAAAACCAAGTCTAACCTAAATGCCCAAAAATTGACCATGAGTCAAATTCTACTAAATTAAGCCTCCCAATCAATTCAAAATCACCTAATTCCTTTTTAAAACTTCTCATGACAACCATCCACATCAAATTGATCAATCAATTGACCAAAATCTTAGCCCAAACCCAACCTATACCCAAGTTCCCCGCCAAAAGCCCCATCTCCAGAACACCCTAACCCACTTCAAGACCAAGCCCGAACCACCTTTGATCGAGTTCTTAAGCAGGTCCAATGAGAGCTTAAAATGGAACTTGGAGGAGTAAGCTCACTTCGAATGTCAGGAACCATCCTAATTGAGGCCTCACCTCTTGGGCTTAGGTATAAACCACTTTCTCCCAGACCGAGATTGGTTTGGTCTTTTGTGAAGAAAGTTTTAATAACATGCATGATCAACCATATATATATGCTCGTCTTGACTAGATGAAGGTGTAGGAACAAACCCCATGCAATTTCATTAAGTATCGAGCGAGATCTTAGGGTTTTAATGTAGGAGAACTGTTGGATCGCGTGTGTATTGGATGGATGCTCCAGATCACGCCGGATGGCGGGATTGAACATAAAGTGCGAAGCTGACTCAGATAGAAGCGTCAAATGGGAGCACGATGCGTATGAATTCAGTGCCGTCGTAGGTTGATTCAACGCTGAGTCGGATAAGTAAGAAAATAGGTTTATTTTAATTTATTTTAATTCAGAAACTTAGAAAATCTATAACTTGGTGTAGAAAAATGATAAAAATAAAAAATAAAAATACCAAGTTGCTCAGTGAACAAAGGAGAATAATGTGGAACAAAAATTAAATATTTGACTTATATTTATTTTTAATTTAATTAAATACCTTAAAACTTCATTAAATCATAACTTAATAAATATGAATCACCATGGCATGAAACTTTGAGGGCTTGTTTGCTCTATTGTTAGAAGTCCTCTCTGATTTTTCCAAAGTCAGAGACGATCCTCTAGTATAAAAGCTCTAATTTTTAACTTAAATCACCTCTATTTTAATTAAAAATTCTAATAATTAAAATATAAATCAGAAAAATATAAAAATTACTTTGTAGGTTTATTGTGATTAGAGAAGGATATGAAAAATATAAATGGGATTTAAATAATTAAAAAGAGGATTTTATGTAATTATCTCATTAAAACCCTTAAAAAATTAAATAATTAAAACATAAATAGAAAAATCACAAAATTTAACACACACTGTAACTAATAATTATATCAACTCACTGAAAAAATTTAAAACCAATTTGAATTAATTTGAACACTAAATTTGATTTTTCTAAGCAAAATGATTTTTTTACATTAAAATAATTGTAATAAATAAAATATAACTAAGATGATTATAAAAATGGTTTTGGGAGCTCTTTGTAACCAAAGCAATATAAGAAAAAATAAAACTAAAGTTAAAATAAATATTTTATTTTTAAGGCATATTTTGAATTTGAAATAATTAAAAATCATAAAAATCACAAAAATGTAAAAGTGCACTAAAATATTCTAAATTGTTTCTTGATCACTTTGGAGCAATTAAAATATTTTTTCTAATTTTCTGAAATTAATTATGAATTTTCCTTAATTTTGTACTAAAATAATTACAATAATTAAAATAAAAATCACAAAAATATGAAATTTATTTCTCTAAGTTCCCTGGGCTCAGAGAGATTTAGAAAAAATATAAAGTTTAATTTTCAAATTAAATAATATTTTATATGTAATTAATAATCGAAACCAACAAATAATTATGATAATTAAAATAAAATTCAAAAAATCATGAAAGTTGGCCTAAGTGATCCTCTGATCTAGGTAAACCTCCAATAATTTTCCTAAGGATAGAGGTTATTCCTTTGATAAGTTTATGAATTAACTTTAAAAATACCTATTTTTATTTTAAAAATAATTCTAAAAATAAAATAAAAATATGAAAATTACATTTTCTCCTTTGATATTTTAATTGACTCATGGCGGGGTACCATAAAAATTTCAAAGTCACTTGAGTTAAATTTAAAGAATTATGAAGTTATGAGGTCATAGAGGGCAAAATGATAATTATGAAATTTAAGCTCTAATTAATATTTAAGCTAAATCAAAGGTTGAATGGATAATGTATGATCACAATTGACTTTTCTAGGTGATTGAAAGATAAAAGATTAAAAGGTAGAAACCAATTTTTTACTTTAACACAACAAGGTTATAATTGTAATTTTCCCCTAATTATCATAATTTGAAAGATAATTGAATTAGGTGATCCTAAAGTGAGGGGTTTGATTTTGGAAAGTTATAATTTACTAGTTCAAAACCTCAAATCAATGGTTGAACAATGGTATGATCCTTCAATAAAGATTAAATTCACCCCATGCAATGTTCTTAATGTTGCAAATCTACCAAAGAAATCTTAAGGGCTTAGTAGTGAACTAGGCTTAATTCAAACTTATTTAATGAGGTTTAGAAAAGACAATATAACTAATCGCAAATTCATTGAAAATACTACTAGTCTAACTCTAAGTTTAAGTTGGCTATGTTCCTTTGCAAATCAATTTGCCTTTAAGGGCCTTCACTCACATAATTTATAAATGAAACATCGAGTGATAGTTACTCCACTCATAGGGATGATTAAAACATCGAGGTTCATTGAGCACAGGTTAAAATATACTCATCAAACTATGACAGATGAATTATATAGGAATATAATAAATTTATAAGAACTCTAGACGTTCCATAGGATCTTAAAAGAAGTGTAGGGTTTATGCCCCACACCCCTTTATAGTTTTTTTAGATCTCTTAGAGGAAAACTGAACCCATTATGTCTTTTGCTCATGAAATTCATCATTTAAACAAATGAATAGGAACCCACCATATTATGACTAGAACTCGGTAGGTGCACCTTAAACTGGTTTTTCTTACTTCTTGATCACAGAAAAATACATTAAGAAATTCATATCTATTTTTGATGAAGTTGCACTTTAAAGAAAGGTATTTCATTTATTTTATTGCAGGAATGAAGATTTATAAGTGATGGAAGCAAAAAGCATGAAATGGAGCAAATTTAGGTCAAAAAGGAGGAAATTCATGCAAATTGAACTAAGTCGCCGACGGCGAGATCGAGACCGCCGACGGCGAGATCGTGAGGAGAATTTCTGAAGGAATTATAACTACCTCGCCGACAGCGAGCCCGACCCCGCCGACGGCCGAGATCGCGCGGTTTGAAGACCTTCTGAAGCCCCGCCGACGGCGAGGTCGTTTCCGTCGACGGCGAGACGAGCTCAAAATGCATATACATTGAACCTGGACACTTTTTGAAGAGGTGTTTAAGCATCCCTTGGACCTTTGCCTACCTCTATAAATAGAGGACGAATTTTAGTCATTTGTGAAATAAGCTTTAGAACAGATGCCAACCTATGTAAAATTTATGAAAGATATTCTAAATAAAAAAAGAAAATTTATCGCTAATGAAATGGTTGCACTTAGTGAAGAGTGTAGTGCTATTATTCAGAAAAAACTTCCTGAAAAATTAAAAGATCTCGGTAGTTTCACTATACCCTGCGCTATTGGAGAAAAATTCTATGGAAAAGCTTTGTGTGACTTAGGAGCAAGCATCAATCTAATGCCTCGATCAATTTTTAAGAGATTAGGATCGGGAGAAATTTCACCTACTTCGATAACTCTTCGGTTAGGCGACCGTTACGTTACATATCCTAAGGGAGTTATTGAAGATGTATTAGTAAAAGTGGATAAATTTATCTTCCCCGTAGATTTTATTGTTCTAGATATGGAAGAAGATAAAGAAATTCCTATCATTTTAGGAAGACCATTTTTAGCCACTTGGAAAAGCTATGATTGATGTTCGAAAGGAGAATTAACTATGAGAGTAAATGACCAAAAGTAACTTTTAATATTGCTAAATCAATGAAATATCCTGCGCTAGAAAAAGATAATGAGTGTTTTCGAATGGAAGTACTCGATCATTTACAAAAAGAACATTTTAAAGAATATTATGAAAAACAATTAGAAAAAGAAAATATTGAATTAATTGAAAAATCTGAGAGAAATGAAGAATTAGATTATATTCAAGAGAAATTTGAATTTTTGGATAACACAGAAAATACTGAAAAAAATATAGTTCCATCAATTATTAAACCTCTTGATCTTGAGTTAAAAATGTTACCTAATCATTTAAAGTATGCTTACTTAGGTAATTCTTCAACTCTACCAGTTATTATTTCATCTGAATTAAATGAATCTCAAGAACAAAAACTTTTAGATACATTAAAAAAATATAAGAAAATTTTTGGTTGGACTTTAGCAGATATTAAAGGAATTAGTCCTTCAATCTGTATGCACAGAATTATTTTAGATAATGGACATAAACCTAAAGCAGATCCATAAAGGAGATTAAATCCGATAATGAAAGAAATAGTTAAGAAAGAAATTTTAAAATGGTTAGATAATGGTATTATATATCCTATTTCTGACAGTGCTTGGGTAAGCCCAATTCACTGTGTACCTAAACAATGAGGAGTGACTGTCAAAGCTAATGAAAATAATGATCTTATCCCTATAAGACAAGTTATTGGATGGCGAATATGTATTGATTATAGAAAATTAAACACAACCACTAGAAAAGATCACTTCCCTTTACCATTTCTAGACCAGATGTTAGATAGATTAGCAGGACATAACTATTTTTGTTTCTTAGATGGATATACCGGTTATCATCAAATACAAATTGCTCCCGAGGATCAAGATAAAACTACATTTACTAGTCCTTATGGAACTTTCGCTTTTCGAAGAATGCCTTTTGGATTATGTAATGCACCTGCAACATTCCAAAGATGTATGATGTCTATATTTAGTAAATTAATTGATAATGGAATATAAGTATTTATGGATGATTTCTCTGTATTCGGAACAACATTTGACACATGCTTAAATAATCTTGAAAAAGTATTTGAAGTATGTGAGAAAACTAATTTAGTTCTTAATTGGGAGAAATGTCAATTTTTGGTTACAGGCGACATTGTATTAGGGCATAAAATTTCAGAAAAAGGCATGGAAGTAGACCCTGCAAAAATTCAAGTAATAGCTAAATTACCACCTCCAACTACGGTAAAAGGGGTAAGAAGTTTTCTTGGACATGCTGGATTTTACAGGCGTTATATTAAAGATTTTTCAAAAATTACTAAACCCCTATGCCAACTTCTTAAAAAAGACAAGAAATTTGAATTTACAATCGAATGCTCGAATGCTTTCGAATTATTAAAAGATAAATTAATTACGAGCACCTATAATAGTTTCACCTAATTGGAGAAACCATTTGAGCTTATGTGTGATGCTAGTGATTATGCTTATAGGAGCAGCTCTTGAGCAAAGATATGATAAGATTTTCAAAGATTTATATTATGCTAGTAAAACTTTAAATAATACTGAAATAAATTATACAGTTACTGAAAGAGAATTATTAGCAGTTGTATATGCCTTTAATAAATTTCGGCATTATCTAATAGAACTAAATGTATTGTGCATACTGATCATTCTGCTATAAAATATTTAATGCAAAAGAAAGATTCTAAACCAATATTAATTAGATGGATATTATTAATGCAAGAATTTGATTTTGAGATAATTAACAAAAAGAGAACTGATAATCAAATTGCAGATCATTTATCAAAATTAGAAAATCATGAATTATCTAATGTTGATAATGAAATTTTAGACAGTTTTCCTGATGAACAACTTTATAATATTAATGAGTTGAAAATACCTTGGTATGCTGATATAGTAAATTATATTGTAAGTGACATTTTACCACCTATGTTAACTTTGCAACAACAAAAAAATTCATTCACGACACTAAATCATACTTTTGGGATGAACCATACTTATATAAGCAATGTAAGGATCTAATTATTAGAAGATGCGTGCCTTATGAAGAAACTGAACCAATTATTCAAAAATGTCATGACTCTGATTTTGGAGGACATTTTGGGACAAATAAAACTGCATATAAAATTCTACAATCTGGATTCTACTGGCCTACTCTATTTAGAGATGTATATAGATATATAAAAACCTGTGATAAATGCCAAAGAGTAGGAAACATATCAAGAAAAAATGAAATGCCTCGAATTTTATATTAGAAGTTGAAATTTTTGATGTTTGGGGATTAAATTTCATGGGACCTTTTATTCCGTCATTTGGAAACTCATATATATTAGTAAGTTGTTGATTATGTTTCCAAATGGATCGAAGCACAAGCTTTACCTAGGTGTGATGCTAAAAGTGTTTTAAAATTTTTAATGAAAAATATTTTTACTAGATTTGGAATGCCGAGAGTGATTATCACTGACGGAGGAACTCATTTTAGAAACAAATATATTCACAAACTAGTAGAAAAATATAATATTATGCATAAGATATCAACTACTTATCATCCACAAACTAGTGGATTAATTGAAGTTTCTAATCGAGAGATTAAGCGTATATTAGAAAAGTCTCGTAAATCCTAATAGATCGGATCGAGTCTATAAGACTAGACACCGCATTATGGGCATACGGGATTGCTTATAAAACTCCGATTGGAATGACTCCTTATAGGCTTATATATGGAAAAACTTGCCACTTACCAAGTTGAATTAGAACATAAAGCATATTGGGCGATTAAAGAATTTAATTATAATATGAAAGAAGTCTGGTGAGAAGAGATTGTTGCAATTAAATGAATTGGAAGAACTAAGAAACGAATCATATGATAATGATAAGATTTATAAAGAAAGAATGAAATTATGGCATGATCGGAAGATTAATCAGAGAAATTTTGAACCAGGACAAAAAGTTCTACTATATAATACTAGATTGAAATTATTTCCTGGAAAATTGAAATCTCGATGGTTAGGACCTTTCACCATAACTCAGATATTTTCATATGGAACTATAGAAATTGAAGATCCAAAAACGAGACATAGATTTAAAGTAAATGGACATAGATTAAAACCATATTTCGAAAATAGATGACCAAATTTTAAAGAGGATTTAATGCTTAGTCAACCTGAACACTAACTAAATTAGGTCGGGCTGACGACGTTAAACCAAGCGCTTTATGAGAGGCTACCCATAGTAGTCTTTTATTTTTAAAATATCTACATAGTAGTGAGTCTATAAAAACATATCTTACTACTCAAATTTTTATTAGAATCATCACAAAATTGAACATATTTGATGAGATCAGAAAATATTCGGACCAGAGCGAAAATGGGCGATTTTTACGAATCTCGCCGAGAGCGAGCTCGAGCCTGCTGACAGCGAGATCGTGGACCATTACTTCATTCAGTTTTATAACTAAGTCGCCGACGGCGAGGAACTTCCCGCCGACGGCGAGGCAGTTGAAAATTTGGTTTCTTAAAAGATTTTTCATGCGGTTTTGGACGGATCTAAGCCATTCCTTCGTAAGAAATTATTCCAAATCAGATTTTACACCATTTTCTTCCTTAGGAACGACTAGAGACCAATCCTTTCCATCCAAAATGGCCTCCAAATTCTTAGAAACCACAAAAACTGAAGTTTTCAACCGGAGAAAATTCGTCAGTTCGGAGGCACAGCGAATCTTCAACAAAGGCTTGATGAAGAAAAGACTTATTAAAGAAAGAGGATTCGTCAATAGAGGAGTAGAGAATTCTACTACAAAAATCGAAGAAATGATCGCACAGCGGCATTGGGAGGTATTTTGTTATACAACATCCGCTGTAGTTATACCAGTAGTTAAAGAGTTTTACTCTAATTTACATGTGATCAACAATGGAAATGTCTACGTCAGAGGAAGATGGGTAACATTTACTCCTGCAATGGTAAATGAATTGTTTTCTATAGAAAATACCTTTGTTTGTCATTATTCCAACTTTGTGCCTTCAAGATACAATATGAACGAAATCTATAGATACTCGATCGACGAACCGGATGATTGGGAGTTACGAGAAGACGGGTATGTCGGCTTTTCTCGCATCACTTCTTAACCCCGTCTCAAAGCACCGACATTTCTTTATATCATCAAAATTATTACCTACTATGAGAATAAATAAAGTTTCAAAGGAATGCGCTATTTTAAACTACCGTATTCAAATCGGATTACCTATTGATGTTGGATCAATAATAGTGAAGTACGCATCGGGATTAATTGTGCATGGGTCGTTGCATGGACTTGGACACCCATTTATTATATTTGCTTTATGCGATCGAGTACCAAGTTTCTTATGAGGCTTGGGAAAAAGTACTTTTACCATGGAAACCCCCGGATCCTACCGATATGTTTCCCACTTTGGATAATAATGATGAGATTACCGTTATTTCCGACGGAGCATCACGTAACAATCCTTTAGCAAGGCCCTTTATCGATAAGACTAATTTCATTCCGAAGAAAATTAAAGGATTGGAGAAAGAATTGCAAAATGTGATGAATTCCATCGACAATATCTCTGATATGTTTGATCATATTGATTGGAGAATGAAGGAGCACTTTGATCATACTGGACATCTGGAGGCCAGCTTTATTCATCTACTAAGACAGAAAGGATGGATTAATGAAGAATCTACTGCAGAATTCCCTTTCGAGTCCTTTCTACAATTTATTTGTGCACCTGCGTCGCATCGGAAATATCAGAGAAGATGTCAGTTCAGACATCGAAGAGTAGGAAAGATTTCTATGTTTATGTTATATTTGTATATATATGTGTGTTTGATTTGGAGTTAGGTTTTATTATGAGTCGAACTTTGATTTGATCATCTCAGATTTGATTAGATTTTATGTAAATTGTTATGTCTCAGCATTTAGAGTATTGTGGTGTGGATTGCGATGCTGAGTTTTATGGATTTGAACATTTAAGTTAAGTATGTGTTAAGTTATTAGTGTGAAATTTGTAAATCTCATGGATTTCATATATAAAGTTATATTGTTTGTGTTGTGTGACTTTTTGTGAGTATAAGTATCTAATCTTCGTATTATTATTAAATTAAGTGATCGGAAGATTGATTAAGGGCAATTCGAGGTTGAAAATGATTGACGAATTTCAAAAATTTAAAATTTTTGGGATCTCGCCGACAGCGAGAAAACCCTCTGACAGTGAGACCGAGCTCGCCGACGGTGGATTTTTCCCGAAATTTTTGCCTTATAAAATTAATTAGCTCGCCGACGGCGAGAAAAATCTCGCTCGCGAAAAGACCTATATTTGACCGGTCAACCGACACTATTCATCATCCCTTTCCTCAAATTTTTGAAAAAACCAACCTAGGGCTTGAGAGATCTCGGATTTGAGGCGATTTTAACACTTTTTGACACCGGATTTCATCTTCCCTTGGTAAGAGCTTCACTCCTATGCAAAAATTTTTTATTTTCACCATTGGTTTCTTCTACATTGGAGAATTTTGAAAAATTTCGAAATGTAGAGAAAATACTTGGAAGAATTTCATAAAAATTGATTTAAATGGATTTTAGTTGTTGTAGGAAGCCTTCTTAGTAATATTTTGGAGTTTAGTTAAGATTTTTGCAAATTTCACAGATCGAGAAATGGCTCCATGACAAAAGCGACGAATAGATTATGAAGAAACCCGATTCATTAATGCAAGAGCACAAATGCGATATTTTCAAAACACACAAGCAAGAAAATGCATTCAAGATCGAGCTTTCAAGAATCCAGGAGGAGAAGTTGAGCGAATCATTCAGGAGCGAGGATGGGAAAATTTCTATTTCGTTACCAACGTAGCAACAGTAGAAGTAGTAAAGGAATTTTATGCAAATTTAACACGAAGTCGAAGATGCACCGGTTAAGGTTAGAGGATTTTTTGTAGATTTCAACGCTGCTAGAATAAACGCTTATTATGAAATACGAGAAACCTATACCAGCGAATATGAAACTTTTGGAACTATGGAAGAACCATTGGAAGAGGTGATCGACTTTCTCACTGATGGGAAAGGAGTCTGGAAGATAAAGCAGTGGGAACGGGTAAACTTCCCTCTTTCTATGCTAAATGCAACATCTAAAGCCTCGACATTATTTTATTTGTTCTACTTTGTTACCTACCTACCACCATAGTGAGGTAACAAGAGATAGAGCGATTCGAATTTCGTATTCGGAACTGAAGAGTATTAATGTGGGAAATGTTATATATAAAAATTTATTAGCCATCGCTAGAAATGAAAGTGGAGGAGGACTAGGACATCCTCGGTCTTATCTATGCACTTTGCACAATTATCTCGGGTAGAGGAAAGAGATGATGAGAAATGGATTGAACCTATGAAACCCCTTACTCGAGCTAATATAAAGAAATATGAATCCCACGAAGGATGGAGATCCGGGACGAGGGATTATGTACCTTCTTCAAGTAGAGATATACCCTCTACTAGTTATGAACCACCCCTCGGCACACCACTGCTACCCTTCAAGATCTGATGAATGAATTAACCCTGAGTAGAAAGAGTTTTGAGTTATTTGGAGAAAATATGGAGAGAATATTTGAGCATATAGATCAAAGGATCGGAGGCTTGGAGAGAAGACACGATTATGATAGTGAATATCTCCAGCGACATTCAGAGTACGAGATTGCATACTATGAAGCTGAACGTCGATATATGAGTGGTGATTTAGATGTTGTCTTTCCCGAGTGCCCCCGTTATTCACAAGATCTAGCTTCGCTCAGCCTTCTCAGCTCGGAGATCGTGGAGATGACATAGCTTGGGATTTTGATGCGTAAGATTAGAGCTTTTGTTTAGTTTGTTTGGTTTGTTTAGATTTGTTGTTATTTTGAGAAACTTTATTATTTTGGATGTGATTATTTCGTACTTTCTAGAGACTATGGATGTTGATATGTTTGTTTATGTTATTGATGTTAGATTTCTTGTGTTTTAAATTAGTTGAAATTTTTTTTATATATATAGGATGTTAGTCTTTCTTTAATGTATTGTTTAAGTTTTAAATGTATGTGTAGTAATAGATTAAGTTTTCTTTGTTATGTTTGATACTTATTTTAAAATTTCATCCCCGCACTTTCTTTTAAATATTATATGTGGAAGAATACTAACAAGTACAAGTTCCGTAAGTAATGAAAAAACCCGCAAAAATTTCAAAGAAAAGAAATACCTAAAGCCCAAAGGTATGATGAATTTTAATATATACTTTCCCTTTTTCACTATGTAGTATAGATAGAAAAATTTAAGTTTGGGGAAGGTAAAAATACAAATTTAATTATTAAAATTATTCTCAAATTCTATTTTCAAAAATTATTATTAAATGATTTTCTATAGTAATTTTCAATTCAATAAATATGAGTTACTTTATTTAATTATTATATAAAGTTAAAGAAAATATTTCTAGTAATTCAATTAATTAATGGAATAAGATATTTAGTTAAAAGGAATAAGAATATAGTAAACTATTTAAAGTAAGGAAAACTATATTTTGAAATTAAAAATTCTTAAGTATTTAAGTGAAAAAGAAAGGATAGAAACTCAATAAAGTAAAAGCTATGAAATATATATAAGCGAAGAAATATTTTAAGTTTCAAATTTAGGAAGAGAAATTGAAGTTCAAAATTATTAACAAAGCTATCCAGTATACAAGTAATCCTCACTGAAAAAGAAAAGAAAAAGAAGGATTGAAAATCAATCCAAAAAGAAAAGAAAAGAAAAGAAAAATATAAAGTGAGAAGAAGCTTGAGGAGATGCCTTATCAAAAATTGGCTTCAATGGATTCAACCTAAAAGGTAAAACTTAATTATATTTCTAAACTTATATTTGTGGATTAGTATTTTACTAAATAGTGTTTTCTTGAATTTCCTACCATCTAAATATCTTAAATAATTTACTATTTTTTAATATAGTCATTCCTGAAATAAATAGAAAGCTAGAAATCTTAGACCTGATAACTAAATAATCTTATCTCTATAAATTTAATTTAATTACTCAGAAATATTTATATTTAACTTTATTATAATTTTATTTAAATTTAATTCATATTATCTGAATTAAAAAATTCTATTATAGAAATCATTATTTTTATTTAGTATTAAAATTACTTGAGGACAAGTAATAATTAAGTTTGGGGGATTTTGATCACAGAAAAATACATTAAGAAATTCATATCTATTTTTGATGAAATTACACTTTAAAGAAAGGTATTTCCTTTATTTTATTGCAGGAATGAAGTTTTATAATTGATGGAAGCAAAAAGCATGAAATGGAGCAAATTTGGGTCAAAAAGGAGGAAATTCATGCAAATTGAACTAAGTCGCCGACGGCGAGATCGAGACCGCCGACGGGGAGATCGTGAGGAGAATTTCTGAATGAATTATAACTACCTCGCTGACAGCGAGTCCAACCCCGCCGACAGCGAGATCGCGTGGTTTGAAGACCTTCTAGAAGCCCCGCTGACAGCGAGGTCGTTTCCCGCCAACGGCGAGACAGTTCAAAATGCATATAAATTGAACCTGGACACTTTTTGAAGAGATGTTTAAGCATCCCTTGGACCTTTGCCTACCTCTATAAATAGAGGATGAACTTTAATCATTTGTGTGTGTCTTTTGTGTCTCTTTCTAGTGTCTTAAGTGTCATTTGTGTGTGTCTAATTTAGTGAGTTTAGTGAGTTCATTAGTTTAATTGAGTGCTATTTAGTTTGCTGTACTAGAAGGAAAAGTCAAAGGAACTTCAAGGAGTTTGCTTGGGGAGGAAATTAAGATAAGTATCTTTGTTTATTATTGTTAACTTTAAATGAAATCCATGCTTTGTTTTATTCTCATGCATTCTGAGTAGTTTTCTTAGTCTTTCTTCTTGTTTATGAAAATTATGCGGATTGATGAAATTAAATAGAAACACCTAATATAATATAAATAAATTGTGATAATTTTTACTTAAAACTTAATTTACTTTCAATCTGGCCAATTGAGTAGTTAAAATATGTTGAATTATCAACTATAGTAAAAATTACATACAATATTCAGGAAGTCAAAAGCCTTGGAAGGTCGGTGCAAATAAATAGGAAATATTAATTATCGGACGTAGAATTGGACATTTTAGTGTGACGGACTAAAATATTCAATTTGGTCCTATTTTTCGAGAGTCGAAGTGTAGATGTTAGCCCTCGGGTGAGGGGAACGTGGGAGCTCGAAGTGGCGACAAGTATCCTCCCGACTCAGCCGCAGATTCAGTAATCAAACATAGGATTAGTCAATGTTCTTTGCACCTGGACCAAAGGGTAAAGAATAGGAATGCTCCTATTTGTCACAATATAATTAAAAAAATCATATTTAAATTCATCAGTCACTTAATTTTCTAAAAAACAAGGAGAAAGATACTTTTCTAAATTATTTAAATCAACTTATTTCAAGCATTAGTTTACTTTAGTTTATTATAGTTACTTTGAATTTCCGTTCACTTTATTCGTAAGTAATTCCTTTAAATTTAGCTGATAACAAATCCGTTAAAAACTTCTCCGTGGGATCGATAACCGGGACTCCACTAGAGCCCCGTATTACTTGATACGATACGTATACTTGCGTAGAATCCACATTATACATTAAATCATATATCTATATTTAAAGCGGGATCAAGTTTTTGGTGTCGTTGCTATAAACATAAATTGCAAACATTTTAAAAGTGGGTCACTTCTCATTCCTATTATTTATTTAAATTTCCCACAAATATACATATATATATGTTGCAAGTTCTAGTATTTCAGCAGTAGTGTGAGAAGATGACAGGTACACATTCATTTTGCAATGCAATTTCCTTTCCCTTTCTTCGCTGCATGTACTTACCTTTATTTACTTTACTACGTGCACTTACTTGCAAACTTACATGCCAAAACTAAAACAAAATAAAATAATTAAAAAAATACATTTTCAAAACAAAACAAAAGATAACTAAAATAATTCACCCTCTTTGGATGATCGGGAATCCCTCAGAAGAGGCAATCTATGGCTGCTAACAAGATTTTCCTGGTATTGATGAATTTAATAATTCATTTAGACTAAGTGAATCCGAAGAAAATAGTGGTGCCAAAATGAGAAAACTGTAGGATCCTAATCAGTACCGCTTAATCAACTTTAACTTTCTCCACATAAGATATCTAAAACAACAACAACAACAATAATCACAACAATAAAACCAGACATTGAAAAACACTTGGTAAAATTGTTTGAACCTTAGACATTAGGGTTGCTATTTCAGCAAGGAGCTTGGAGCATGCATCGTGGGCAGCACGATGAATGACGTACAAAAGAACTGTCAGTTACCAAATTAGAAATTGTCGGTCGTCAGGATAAGAATCCCGTAGCTCGATTTAAAATAGATTTAATTTAATATATATATAATTATGAAAAAAATGTTTCAGTACCGCTTAATCAACTTTAACTTTCCCCACATAAGATATCTAAAACAACAACAACAACAATAATCACAACAATAAAACCAGACATTGAAAAACACTTGGTAAAATTGTTTGAACATTAGACATTAGGGTTGCTATTTCAGCAAGGAGCTTGGAGCATGCATCGTGGGCAGCACGATGAATGACGTACAAAAGAACTGTCGGTTACCAAATTAGAAATTGTCGGTCGTCAGGATAAGAATCCCGTCGCTCGATTTAAAATAGATTTAATTTAATATATATATAATTATGGAAAGTAATGTTTCAATTTTTGAAAAATATGAGACTGAATCGATCCCATATCCTTAATAGTTTAAATAAAAGAACAATACACCGCAAGTGATGCATATATCCCTTTGAATAGACACATTACTTGATAGTGAAATTCGATTAACTTAACTTGTAGATTTATGAAATCCATTTGATCTGCAAACCAATTTTATGTTGACCGACAAGTTCCCCTACCTAACACAATGGAATTAGTTAGGGTTTATATTACTTGGCTTCTAAGGTTCCTTATAAAGGCCAGCTCTTATAGTTAATTACATCTTAAATGACCGAAGTCAGTGAAGAAAACTCTTGATAAAGATCAGTGATTTTGTTCTCAAGAATTTCAAAGTTTGAGGTTTTCACAGTTGGACATCTGAAAATATCAAATGGGAATGAATTAAATAGAAACAGTTATTTTACAATCCAAAGGAAAGAGAAGTAATGGATGTCATGGATCCAAAGGAGAACTCTGGTGACTTCCTAAACTACCTTATTGTTGGGTTTCAGTTTAGAAGAAATAATTATTTAATGTTTCATCCTGCCAATTTTATTATTTAGATCTTACATTTGCATGATTCTGATCATACTAATAGCCTAGAAGATATGAGGATTTATGTCATATCAGATGACAATCTCAGAAACCTAAGCCGAGCTAGGGCTTATATTGCACGATTTACAAAGGTCTAAAGAGATAAGGTGAGGATTTATGTCACACTAGGAAAACTACCTCGAAGTTATATGGCTTCTTGTTTATTTCTGACCCACTTTTTGTATGTATGTAATTTATGTTTATAGCAACGGAACCAAAAACTAGATCCCGCTTTAAATATAGGTAAATGATTTAATGTATAATGTGGATTCTACGAAAGTATACGTATCGTATCAAGTAATACAGGGCTCTAGTGGAGTCCTCGGTTATCGATCCCACGAGGAAGTTTTTAACAGAATTGTTATCAGCTAAATTTAAAGGAATTACTTACTAATAAAGTGAACAGATATTCAAAGTCACTATAATAAACTAAAGTAAATTAATGCTTGAAATAAGTTGATTTAATTAATTCAGAAAAAGTATCATTCTCCTTGTTTTTAGAAAATTAAGTGAAATGATGAATTTAAATAGAATTTTTTAAATTGTATTGTGACAAATAGAAGCATTCCTGTTCTTTACCCTTTGGTCCAGGTGCAAAGAACATTGACTAATCCTATGTTTGATTGTTGAATCTGCGGCTACGCTGGGAGGATACTGGCTGCCACTTCAGAGCTCCCACGTTTCCCTCACCTGAGGGCTAACATCTACACTTCAGCTCTCAAATAGTAGGATCGAATTGAGCATTTTAGTCTGTCACACTAAAATATCCAATTCTACACCCGATAATTAATATTTCCCTATTTATTTGCACCCGCCTTCCAAGGCTTTTGACTTCCCTGAATATTGGATGTAATTTTTACGATAGTTGATAATTCAACATATTTTAACTACTCAATTGGACAGAATGAAAGTAAATTAAGTTTTAAGTAAAAATTATCACAATTTATTTATATTATATTAAGTGCTTTTATTTAATTTCATCAATCCGCATAATTTTCATAAACAAGGAGAAAGACTAAGAAAACTACTCATAATGCATGGGAATAAAACAAAGCATGGATTTCATTTAAAGTTAACAACAATAAACAAAGATACTTATCTTAATTTCCTTCCTGACGGACTCCTTGAAGTTCCTTTGACTTTTCCTTCTAGTACAGCAACTAAATAACACTCAATTAAACTAATGAACTCACTAAATACACTAGAACTAAATTAAACTCACACAAATTACACTTAAGACACTAGAAATAGACTCACATAAGACTCAAAAGACACACATACTCTCTAGAATTTGGCCTCTATTTATAGAGGTAGGCAAAGGTCCAAGGGGTGCTTAAACACCTCTTCAAAAAGTGTCCAGGTTCAATGTATATGCATTTTGAACTAGCTCGCCGTCGGCGGGAAACGACCTCGCCATCAGCGAGGCTTCTAGAAGGTCTTCAAACCGCGCGATCTCGCTGTCGGCGAGGTAGTTATAATTCCTTTCTCCTCACGATCTCGCCGTCGGCGGCCTCGATCTCGCCATCGGCGAAGTAGTTAAATTTGCATGAATTTTCTCCTTTTTGATCCAAATTTGCTCCATTTCATGCTTTTTGCTTTTATCACTAATAAATCTTCATTCCTGCAATAAAATAAAGAAAATACCTCTCTTTAAAGTGCAATTTCATCAAAAATAGATATAAATTTCTTTATGTATTTTTCTGTGATCAAAATCCCCAAACTTAATTATTACTTGTCCTCAAGTAATTTTAATACTAAATAAAAATAATGATTTCTATAATAGAATTTTTCAACTCAAATAATATATAAATTAATTTTAAATAATATTATAATAAAGTTAAATAGAAATATTTCTAAGTAATTTAAATTAATTTTATAGAGATAAGATTATTTAGTTATTAGGTCTAAGATTTCTAGCTTTCTATTTAATTCGGGAATGACTATATTAAAAATTTATAAATTACTTAAGATATTTAGATGATAGGAAATTCAAGAAAACTCTATTTAGTAAAATACTAATCCACAAATATAAGTTTAGAAATATAGTTAAGTTTTACCCTTTAGGTTGAATCCATTGAAGCCAATTTTTGATAAGACATCTCATCAAGCTTCTCCTCACTTATATTTTTCTTTTCTTTTCTTTTCTCTTTCTTTTTCTTTTTCTTTTTTTTTCTTTTTCTTTTTCTTTTTCAAGTGAGGATTACTGTATCTGGATAGCCTGTTAATAATTTTGAACTTCAATTTCTCTTCCTAAATTTGAAACTTAAAATATTTCTTTGCTTATATATATTTCATAACTTTTACTTCATTGAGTTTCTATCCTTTCTTTTTCATCTATATCCTTAAGAATTTCCAATTTTTAGAATATAGTTTCCCTTACTTTAAATAGTTTACTATATTCTTATTCCTTTTAACCAAATATCTTATTCTATTGATTAATTGAATTACTAGAAATATTTTCTTTAACTTTATATAATAATTAAATAAAGCAACTCATATTTATTAAATTGAAAATTACTATAGAAAATCATTTAATAATAATTTTTGAAAATAGAATTTGAGAACAATTTTAATAATTAAATTTGTATTTTTACCTTCCCCCAAACTTAAATTTTTCTATCTATACTACATAGTGAAAAAGGGAAAGTATATAAATAAAATTCATCATACCTTTGAGCTTTAGGTATTTCTTTTCTTTGAAATTTTTGCGTGCTTTTTCATTACTTACGTAACTCGTACTCGTTAGTATTCTTCTATATATAATATTTAAAAAGAAAGTGCATGGATGGAAATTTTTAAAATAAGTATCAAACATAACAAAGAAAACTTAATTTGTTACTACACATACATTTACAATTTAAACAATATATTAAAGAAAGACTAACATCCTATATATATAAAAATTTGCAACTAATTTAACACACATAAGAAATTTAACATCACTCCTCAAACAAACAAATAACATATCAAGTCCAAAGTCCACGAAAAGTACTAAAATATTACACACGAAATAATAAAGTTTGCAAAACAACAAATCTAAACAAATCAAACAAACTAAACAAAGATTCTAATCCTCTCGCATCAAAATCCCAAGCTATGTAGTCTCCCCGATCTCCAGGCCGAGAAGGCCGAGCAGTCGGTACTGTGTATAACGGGGCACTCGGGAAAGACAACATCTAAATCACCACTCCTATAACGACGCTCGCCTTCATAGTATGCAATCTCGTACTCGAATGTCGCCGGAGATATTCGCTATCATAATCGTGTCTTCTCTCCAAGCCTCCGATTCTTTGATCTATATGCTCAAATCTTCTTTCCATATTTTCTCCAAATGACTCAAAACTCTTTCTACTCAGGGTTAATTCATTCATCAGATCTTGAAGGGTAGGAGTGGTGTACTGAGGGGGTGGTTCATAACTAGTAGTAGGTATATCTCTACTTGAAGAAGGTACATAATCCCTTGTCTCAGATCTCCATCCTTCGTGGGATTCATATTTCTTTATATTAGCCTGAGTAAGGGGTATCATAGGTTATATCCATTCCTCATCATCTCTTGCCTCTACCCCAGATAATTGGCAAAGTGCATAGATAAGACCAGGATGTCCTAGTCCTCCTCCACTTTCATTTCTAGGCGATGGCTAATATGTTTTTATATATAATATTTCCCACATTAATACTCTTACGGTTCGAATACGAAATTCGAATCGCTTCATCTCTTGTTACCTCACTATGGTGGTTGGTAGGTAACAAAGTAGAACAAATAAAATAATGCCAGGCTTTAGATGTTGCATTTAGCATAAAAAGAGGGAAGTTTACCCGTTCCTGCTGCTTTATCTTCCAGACTCCTTTCCCATCAGTGAGAAAGTCGATCACCTCTTCCAATAGTCCTTCCATAGTTCCAAAAGTTTCATATTCGCTCAAGGTGTCTCGAACTTCATAATAAGCGTTTATTCTAGCAGCGTTGAAATGTACAAAAAATCCTCTAACCCTAACCGTGCATCTTGACTCGTGTTAAGTTTGTATAAAATTCCTTCACAACTTCTACCATTGCTCCGTTGGTAACGAAACGAAGTTTTCCCATCCTCGCTCCTTTATAACTCGCTCTACTTCTCCTCCCGGATTCTTGAAAACTCGATCTTGTATGCACTTTCTTGCTTGAATGTTTTGAAAATATCGAGTTTGTGCTCTCGCATTAATGAATCGAGTTTCGTCAAAATCTAATCATCGCTTTTATCGTAGAGCCATTTCTTGATCTGTGAAATTTACAAAAATTTTAACTAAACTCCAAAATATTACTAAGAAGGCTTCCTACAACAACTAAAATCCATTTAATTCAATTTCTATGCAATTCTTCCAAGTATTTTCTTCACATTTCAAAATTTTTCAAAATATCCCAATGTAGAAGAAATTCATGATGAAAATAAAAAATTTTTGCATAGGAGTGAAGCTCTTACCAAGGGAAGATGAAAATCGGTGTAAAAAAGTGTTGAAATCGCTTCAAATCCAAGATCTCTCAAGCCCTAGGTCGGTTTTTTTCGAAAATTTTGAGGAAAGGGATGATGAATAGTGTCGGTTGACCGGTCAAATATATGTCTTTTCGCGTTCTCGCTGTCAGCGAGGTTTTTCTCACCGTCGGCGAGCTAATTAATTCCATAAGGCAAAAGTTTCGGGAAAAATCCACCGTCGGCGAGCTCGGTCTCGCTGTCAGCGGGTTTTCTCGCTGTCGGCGAGGTCCCAAAAATTTTCAATTTTTGAAATTCGTCAATCATTTTTAACCTCGAATTGCCCTTAATCAATCTTCCGATCACATAATTTTAATAATAATACGAAGATTAGGTACTTATACTCACAAAAGTCACACAAAACAAACAATATAACTTCATAAATGAAATCCATGAAACATACAAATTTCACACTGACAATTTCACACATACTTAACTTAATTGTTCAAATCCATAATACTCAGCATCGCAATCCAAACCACAACATTCTAAATGCTGAGACATAACCATTTACATAAAATCTCATCAAATCTGAGATGATCAAATCAAAGTTCGACTCATAATAAAACTTAACTCCAAATCAAACACACGCATATACAAATATAACATAAACATAGAAATCTTTCCTACTCTTCGATTGTCCGAACTAATATCTTCTCCGATATTTCCGATGTGACGCGGTGCACAAATAAATTGTAGAAAGGCTTGAAAGGGAATTCGCGGTAGAGTCTTCATTAATCCATCCTTTCGTCTTAGTAGATGAATAAAACTGGCCTCCGGATGTCCAAGTATGATCAAAGTGCTCCTTCATTCTCCAATCAATATGATCAAACATATCAGAGATATTGTCAATGGAATTCATCACATTTTGCAATTCTTTCTCCAATCCTTTAATCTTCTTCAGAATGAAATTAGACTTATCAGTAAAGGGCCTTGTTAAAGGATTGTTCTGTGATGCCCTTGCAGGAGTAAATGTTACCCATCTTCCTCTGACGTACACATTTCCATTGTTGATCGCATGTAAATTAGAGTAAAACTCTTTAACTACTGGTATAACTACAGCGGAAGTTGTATAACAAAATACCTCCCAATGCCGCTGTGCGATCATTTCTTCGATTTTTGTAGTAGCATTCTCTACTCCTCTATTGACGAATCCTCTTTCTTTGATAAGTCTTTTCTTCATCAAGCCTTTGTTGAAGATTCGCTGAGCCTCCGAACTGACAAATTTTCTCCGGTTGAAAACTTCAGTTTTTGTGGTTTCTAGGAATTTGGAGGCCATTTTGGATGGAATGGATTGGTCTCTAGTCATTCCTAAGGAAGAAAATGGTGTAAAATCGGATTTGGAATAATTTCTTACGAAGGAATGGCTTAGATCCGTCCAAAACCGCACGAAAAATCTTTAAGAAACCAAATTTTAACTGCCTCGCCGTCGGCGACTTAGTTATAAAACTAAATGAGTAATGGTCCACGATCTCGCTGTCAGCGGGCTCGAGCTCGCTGTCGGCGAGATTCGTAAAAATCGCCCGTTTTCGCTCTGGTCCGAATATTTTCTGATCTCATCTAATAAGTTCAATTTTTGTGATGATTCTAATAAAAATTTGAGTAGTAAGATTTATTTTAATAATATAGACTCACTAATATGTAGATTTTTAAAAATAAAAGACTACTATGGGTTGCCTCCCATAAAGCGCTTGGTTTAACGTCGTCAGCCCGACCTAATCCAGTTAGTGTTCAGGTTGACTAAGCATTAAAACCTCTTTAAAATTTGGTCGTCTATTTTCGAACTGTGGTTTTAATCTATGTCCATTTACTTTAAATCTATGTCCTGTTTTTGGATCTTCAATTTCTATAGTTCCATATGAAAATATTTGAGTTATGGTGAAAGGTCCTAACCATCGAGATTTTAATTTCCCAGGAAATAATTTCAATCTAGTATTATAAAACAAAACTTCTTGTCCTGGTTCAAAATTTCTCTGATTAATTTTCTGATCATGCCATAATTTCATCCTTTCTTTATAAATCCTATTATTATCATATGATTCATTCCTTAATTCTTCCAATTCATTTAATTGCAACAACCTCTTCTCACTAGCTTCTTTCATATTATAATTAAATTCTTTAATCGCCCAATATGCTTTATGTTCTAATTCAACTGGTAAGTGGCAAGTTTTTCCATATATAAGCCTATAAGGAGTCATTCCAATCGGAGTTTTATAAGCGATCCTGTATGCCCATAATGCGATTGTCTAGTCTTATAGACCGATCGATCTATTAGGATTTACGAGACTTTTCTAATATACGCTTAATCTCTCGATTAGAAACTTCACTAATCCACTTTTTTGTGGATGATAAGCGATCGATATCTTATGCATAATATTATACTTTTCTACTAGTTTGTGAATATATTTGTTTCTAAAATGAGTTCCTCCGTCAGTGATAATCACTCTCGACATTCCAAATCTAGTAAAAATATTTTTCATTAAGAATTTTGAAACACTTTTAGCATCACATCTAGATAAAACTTGTGCTTCAATCCATTTGGAAACATAATCAACAGCTACTAATATATATGAGTTTCCAAATGACGGAATAAAAGGTCCTATGAAATCTAATCCCCAAACATCAAAAAATTTCAACTTCTAATATAAAATTCAGAGGCATTTCATTTTTTCTTGATATGTTTCCTACTCTTTGGCATTTATCGCAGGATTTAATATATCTATATACATCTCTAAATAGAGTAGGCTAGTAGAATCCAGTATCGTAGAATTTTATATGCAGCTTTATCCGTCCCAAAATGTCCTCCAAAATCGAATCATGACATTTTTGAATAATTGGTTCAATTTCTTCATAAGGCACGCATCTTCTAATAATTAGATCCTTACATTGCTTATATAAGTATGGTTCATCCCAAAAATATGATTTAGTATCGTGAATGAATTTTTTTCGCTGTTGCAAAGTTAACATAGGTGGTAAAATGTCACTTACAATATAATTTACTATATCAGCATACCAAGGTATTTTCAACTCATTAATATTTTAAAGTTGTTCATCGAGAAAATCGTCTAAAATTTCATTATCAATATTAGATCATTCATGATTTTCTAATCTCGATAAATGATCGACAATTTGATTATCAGTTCCTTTTTTGTTAACTATCTCAAAATCAAATTCTTGCATTAATAATATCCATCTGATTAATCTTGGTTTAGAATCTTTCTTTTACATTAAATATTTTATAGCAGAATGATCAGTATGCACAATGCATTTAGTTCCTAGTATATAATGCCGAAATTTATTAAAAGCATATACAACTGCTAATAATTCTCTTTCGATAATCGTATAATTTATTTCAAGCATCATTTAGAGTTTTACTAAGCATAATATATAACTTTGAAAATCTTATTATATCTTTGCTCAGGAACTGCTCCTATAGCATAATCACTAGCATCACACATAAGCTCAAATGGTTTCTCCCAATTAGGTGAAACTATTATAGGTGTTGTAATTAATTTATCTTTTATTAATTCGAAAGCATTTAGGCATTCGATTGTAAATTCAAATTTCTTGTCCTTTTCAAGAAGTTGGCATAGAGGTTTAGTAATTTTTGAAAAATCTTTAATATAACGCTCAGTAAAATCCAAGCATGTCCAAGAAAACTTCTTACCCCTTTTACCGTAGTTGGAGGTGGTAATTTAGCTATTACTTGAATTTTTGCGAGGTCTACTTCCATGCATTTTTCCGAAATTTTATGCCCTAATACAATGCCGCCCGTAACCATAAATCGACATTTCTCCCAATTAAGAACTAAATTAGTTTTCTCACATACTTCAAATACTTTTTTAAGATGATTTAAGCATGTGTCAAATGTTGTTCCAAATACAGAGAAATCATCCATAAATATTTCTATTCCATTATCAATTAATTTACTAAATATAGACATCATACATCTTTGGAATGTTGCAGGTGCATTACATAATCCAAAAGGCATTCTTCGAAAAGTGAAAGTTCCATAAGGACTAGTAAATGTAGTTTTATCTTGATCCTCAGGAGCAATTTGTATTTGATGATAACCGGTATATCCATCTATGAAACAAAAATATTTATGTCCGGCTAATCTATCTAACATCTGGTCTAGAAATGGTAAAGGGAAGTGATCTTTTCTAGTGGTCGTGTTTAATTTTCTATAATCAATTCATATTCGCCATCCAGTAACTTGTCTTATAGGGATAAGATCATTATTTTCATTAGCTTTGACTGTCACCCCTCCTTTTTAGGTACACAGTGAATTGGGCTTACCCAAGCACTGTCAGAAATAGGATATATAATACCATTAGCTAACCATTTTAAAAATTTTTTCTTGACTATTTCTTTCATTATCGGATTTAATCTCCTTTGTGGATCTCCTTTAGGTTTATGTTCATTATCTAAAATAATTCTGTGCATACAGATTGAAGGACTAATTCCTTTAATATCTGCTAAAGTCCAACCAAAAATTTTCTTATATTTTTTTAACGTATCTAAAAGTTTTTGTTCTTGAGATTCATTTAATTCAGATGAAATAATAACTGGTAGAGTTAAAGAATTACCTAAGTAAGCATATTTTAAATGATTAGATAACATTTTTAACTCAAGTTCAGAAGGTTTAATAATTGATGAAACTATATTTTTTTCAGTATTTTCAGTGTTATCCAAAAATTCAAATTTCTCTTGAATATAATCTAATTCTTCATTTCTCTCAGATTTTTCAATTAATTCAATATTTTCTTTTTCTAATCTTTCTTCATAATATTCTTTAAAATATTCTTTTTGTAAATGATCAAGTACTTCCATTCGAAAACACTCATCATCTTTTTCTAGCACGGGATATTTCATTGATTTAGCAATATTAAAAGTTACTTTTTGGTCATTTACTCTCATAGTTAATTCTCCTTTCTGAACATCAATCATAGCTTTTCCAGTGGCTAAAAACGGTCTTCCTAAAATGATAGGAATTTCTTTATCTTCCATATCTAGAACAATAAAATCTACAGGGAAGATAAATTTATCCACTTTTACTAATACATCTTCAATAACTCCCTTAGGATATGTAACGTAACGGTCGACTAATCGAAGAGTTACTGAAGTAGGTGAAATTTCTCCCAATCCTAATCTCTTAAAAATTGATAGAGGCATTAGATTGATGCTTGCTCCTAAGTCACACAAAGCTTTTCCATAGAATTTTTCTCCAATAGAGCAGGGTATAGTGAAACTACCAGGATCTTTTAATTTTTCAGGAAGTTTTTTCTGAATAATAGCACTACACTCTTCACTAAGTGCAACAATTTCATTATCAGTAAATTTTATTTTTTTATTTATAATATCTTTCATGAATTTTACATAGTTTGGCATCTATTCTAAAGCTTCTACGAAAGGAATATTTATCGTTAATTTCTTCAAAATTTCAAGGAATTTAGCAAATTGTTTGTCTTTTTTATGTTTAATTAGTCGTTGAGGAAATGGTGGTGGAGGTTTTTCAACAGAAATTTTCATTGGTATTAAAGGATTTTCTAAGTTTGATCTTGTTGATTCTTTTCCTTTTCAATTTCCACTTCCTCTTTTGGACTTTCAAGTTCTTTACGAATTCGAGGTTCTAATTCTTTTCCACTTCGTAATTGTATCGCTTTAATTTGTTCATTTCCCTTGTCTTTAGGATTTATTTCTACATTACTAGGAAATGTTCCAGTATTCTATTATTAAGTGCAGCGATGATATGTCCAAGTTGAGTTTCAATATTTTTGATAATTGTTCCTTGATTTTGTAATTGATTTCCTTGTAGTCGTAATTGATTTCCTTGATTTTGTAAATGTTGACTCCATATTTAATATTAATTCTTCTATAGATAATTTCTTATCTTTAAATTGAGGGTTATTATTATTAAATCCAGGTGGATAATTAGGTTTATAATTAGGATTTCCTTGATTAGATGGATTTCCTAATTGTTGTGTCATATTATTCATCCATGGTTGATTAGTTGTATTATTATTCCAATTAAAATTAGGATGATTTTTCCATCCGGGATTATAATAATTTGCATAAGGATTATTGGGTTTGTTGTTAATTGCATTAATTGTTTCATATCGAGATCGAGATTCTATAAGTTGTCCGGATGAATTTTCTTCGTTATAGTTGGAGAGTAATTCATTCCAAAATGATCTAATTTTTTAGATATAGCAGCAATTTGTGAAGCTAACATAGATATTGCATCCTTTTCATGAATACCAGCTATTTTTTTCGGATTCATTCTATCAGCAGGCCATTGAAAATTATTTGTTGTCATTTCTTCGATTAGTGCATAGGCTTCCTCAAATGGTTTTCACATTAATGATCCTCCAAGAAGAAGATCGATGATTGATCTTAAAGATCCTACTAATCCATTATAAAAAGTTTGGATAATTAACCAATCTGGTAACGCATGATGTGGGCATTTCCTAAGAAATTCTTTAAATCTCTCCCAAGATTCATATATTGACTCTCCATCAAACTGACTAAAAGAAGTTATATCATTTCTAAGCTTAGCAATCTTAGATGGTGGAAAATATTTAGATAGAAATTTTTGTGATAATTCTCCCCAAGTTTTAATAGATCCAGGTGCTAACGAATTTAACCACATTTTAGCCTTATCCCTTAAAGAAAAAGGAAAAAGTCTAAGTCTGATATCATCGTTAGATACTCCTTCATATTTGAAAGTAGCACATAGTTCTAAAAAACTAGCAAGATGTAAATTATAATCTTCAGTAGGTGAACCACTAAGTTGATTGTTTTGTACCATTTGGATAATTGCAGGTTTAAGTTCGAATGAATTAGCAGCTACATCAGGGTTTTGAATAGTTAAATGAATTTCATCTAATGTAGGATTGGCATAATCTCGTAATGGTCTTGGTTGATTGATATTTTCATTTTCAGGTATATTTGTCATTTGTGTTAAATTTATAATTTCTCTTTTTTGTTTTCTAATTCTTTTAATTGTACGCTCTAATTCTGAATCGTAAGGTATTAATTTTTCGTTTCCAAATTTTCGCGTACAATTTTTAAAAAATAGTCCGTTACTTTAGTAAATAATTTCTTTACTTCCCTAAGAACGGCGCCAAAAACTCGACCCACTTTTTGTATGTATGTAATTTGTGTTTATAAGCAACGGAACCAAAAACTAGATCCCGCTTTGAATATAGGTATACGATTTAATGTATAATGTGGATTCTATGCAAGTATACGTTTCGTATCAAGTAATACAGGGCTCTAGCGGAGTCCTGGTTATCGATCCCACAGGGAAGTTTTTAACAGAATTGTTATCAGCTAAATTTAAAGGAATTACTTACTGTCGGCATATTTTTAGGTTGTGTGTTTTATTTTGAAAAGAGAGTCGCCTACAAAAATTGTCGGCGAATTTTAATTTAATTTAAATAAATAATTTGAAAATTAGTATTTGATTTTGAAAATAATTTTAAATTTGAAAATTTTAAGATATGAAATCAAACCGATCTCACATCCCGAATAGTTTATATAAACGAGCGCCGCACCACAAACCGTGTATCTATCCCGAAGAATAGACACACTCGCTTGATAATGGGGCTCGATTAAATAAACTAGAAAGGTTTGTGACATCCGTTTGGTCTGCGAACCAATTTTATAAGCCGACAAATTCCCCGCTTAATATGAAACTATTAAACAGGGTTTATATTACTCGGGTTCTTAAAGTTCCCTATAAGGGCAAGCCCCTATAGTTAATTACATCTTAAGTGATGGGAATCACCTAAGAAAACTCTCGATAATAATCAATAATTCTCGCTCTCAAGAATTTCAAAGTTTAAGTTTTCAAGGGGTTGAATTTTGGAATTTCAATAGGGAATGGATCAAATTTAGAACATTTTTATTTTGGGAATTCAAAGGAAGAAAAGTAGGAGAGATCACGGATTCGAAGCGGACTTCGGTAATCTCCCGATTATCCTATTGTTTGGCTTGGATTTAGGAAAGTCCTAATGTTTATTTAATGTTTTAATCTTGCCAATTTAGTTAATTAGGGCTTATATTTATATGATAGAATCATACAAATCGCTCTAGAAGATATGAGGGTTTATGTCGTACCGGACGACTACCTCGGAATCCTAAGACCGGTTAGGGCTTAATTTGCAATGCAAATGCCTAACGAAGAGTTGAGGATTTATGTTGCACTAGTGCAAACTACCTCGAAGTCCTATGGCTTTGTTATTTAATTCTAAGAAAGTTTTGTCGAAGTAGGTTCAAGTTTTGCCGACGACGATGGCCGTGCTCGCCCACCATGCTCCGAGCCCCTTGTTGTTGCAGAGGTTTAGTTTTAGAAATCATAAATCAAGAGATGAGAGAAGTGTTCTGGTTTAGAGAAGTCTTAATTTCCAAGTGTTTTTTTGTGTTTTAATTAAAACAAATCTTAAAGTTGATTATAACGACACCGGTTAAGATCCCACGGTTCCATCCTTCCGGCACCATTATTTTTATCGGATTCACTTAGTCCAGATGAATTTGCTAAACTCAATTGAATGAGTTCCACACTTTCATTTAGACCGTGGGAAATCCCGTTAGCAACACGTAGGTTACATCATCCGAGGTATTCCCGATCATCCAACAAGACGTTTTAATTTAGTTGTAATTGTAGTTTTGTGTTCTGTTTGTGATTAAATTTTGAGTTGTCTTATATTTTGAAATGTTGTGGAGGTGAATTTTATCTTGTAGTGTCTTTTATTTTAATTTTGGGTTTCAGTTTTGGTTTACGTCCTAAAGGTGTCGGTTTTCATGCAATCTGTTGTTTATCATGCAAGAAAAATAAAGTGCATTTGCAATAAAATAAACTGCAATAAAATAAAAGCGTACTCGGAGGGTCTTCCCGTCATCCCAAGCTGCACTTAAAACACGAGTTAGAATATTTAAGCAAGTTCCTAGGTAAAGCTAAGGGAAAGGTTTATGGTTTTCTACCAAATTCCTAATCCTATAGCTAGTCGTTTCCTATGACGTCTAGGTTCTTTGTGTTTTTGGTTTGAAGACGATTTTCTTCATCAAAGAACAATTAAGTTCAATTGTTCTTGTAAATATCCTATCATATTGAGGAAGTGCTTAAGAAGAATCTTAAACATCTTTTCAATATTTCTAGGATTGTTTCAAGTCCAAATGAATTTAATTGTGTAAATGAATCGATCGTCCGAGGTTTTCAAGTTTTGTTAACTTGCTCGATGAACTAGGACATTTGAATGTCCTATCGGTGAAGTAACATTTCATTTTAATGTTCTATTTAGGAGTTATGAAAACTAAAGCTCCTAAAGGCAAAATGATATTTAATGATTTGTGATTCAAATTTAAGTTCAAATTAATGATTTAAGTTTGGAATAGTGTTCAAGTTATTTTAGATTTATTTCTTCATGTCTTAAGTGAGGTTATTTAATTCAATTTAATTTAATTTAATTTATTTTAATTTAATTTAATTCGGTTTAATTTAGTTTGATTTGATTTAATTTAATTCGATTCAATTTATTTGATTTAATTTCTTAATTTAATTTAATTTAATTTTAATTTAATTTAATTTAATTTAATTTAATTTATTTAATTTAATTTAATTTATTTAATTAATTTAATTTAATTTAATTCAATTTAATTTTAATTTAATTTAATTTAATTTAATTGAAATTTTTTGAAAGAGTTTAATGATTTAATTTTAATTTAATGATTAAGTCTTTTAATATTTTAAATTTGAGTTATCATTTTAATTAAGAGTTGAGTATTAATGAGATGATTAATTTAGGGATTTTTAAATTAAAGAATAAATCTCTTCCTAATAATATCCCTATTTTAATAATTCCAAATTTATTATTCTTCCAAATTCAATTAATTATTTAATTAAAGTTTAATCATTTTAAATTGCTTAATGGGTTTCTACCCTTTAATTATTAAATTTCAATCATCCAAATCAGATTAGGATCAAATATTTTACTTGTTAATTTTTTTTATTAAACCTAAAGTCTTAATTAAGGATTAAAATTTTAATTACCATTTTGCCCTTTAAGCTCTAATAATTTCATAACTCACTAAATTGAACTCAAATGAACTTGAAATTTTTATGTGACTTCACTCATATGTCAATAAAGACATGAGAGGAGAAAATGTGATTTTTCTGTATTTAATTTATTTATATAATTATTTTTTGTAGAAAAGAGAAATTTCCAAGGAAAATTCAATAACATGACCAAGGGAAAGTTTCTGTCCTTAAGAAAATTAGGGGACATTCCTAATGACCATAGGACCACTTGGACCAAATTTTGTAATTTTTTGAATTATATTTTATTTATTAGAATTATTTTAAATTATGGAGTATTAATTAATTTAAAAATAAAATAAATGTTGAAAAATAAATTTTATAATTTTTAAAATTCTCTCTGATATCAAGGATTCCAGAGAACCAAACTTTGCAATTTTCTGATTTTTCTTTGATTTATTATAATTATTTTGGTGAAAATGCTAGAAAATATATTTTTTTAATTTTAAAATTACCCTAGAGCTTTAAAAATTAATATCTCACTAAATAAACCTAGGAAAAATATGGGACTTGTTCCCAAGTGATTAAAATTCAAAATATAACATTTTAGTGAATTTTATTATTTTTGTGATTTTTATTATTTTTTAATTATTAAAAATATTAAAATAATATTAAAAATCAACTTTTTTAGAAAATTGAAATTTTAATTTTCTTAAACTCCCCTGATATCAGAGAGACTCCAAAACCAATTTGGTGAATCTTTGAAAGATATTTTGAAAGTTATGAATTTTTAAAGTTTAAAATGACTAAGTGGCTTAATCAACCCAATTAGTGGAGCTAACTAAGTCCAATTGACCTCAAATTTTTATGATGGGTTCCTCTGACCCTAAAGGTCAGTGGAGAATTGATTTCAAGTCAATTTGATCTATGGTTAACTCTAATTAATTAGAGATCTATTTTGGGGATTTAAGCCGATTAGGGTTAATCTAAGTGAATTAACTCAAATCCTATTTTTCCTAGGGTTCTTTGGTCATAAGGAACATCACCAAATTTTCCTAGAATTTATTTCACAACATGCTAATTTTTTGGAATTAAAATACTTAAAATAGCAACATGCATTTGAAAAATCAATAACTTTTCATAGGGATGGCCTCGACTTTGGAAAATTCGGGGAATGTTCCCAAATTCGGAGGCTTCAAAAGCCCTATGGTCTCATGCCATGGTGAATTGTATGAATGCATGGAGAATTAAATGTATGCAGAGAGTAAATAAATTATTAAAAATAAAATACTTGATGAAATTAAATGATTTCTTTTCCACATTATTCTCCTCCGTTCACTGAGCAAGAGGATATTTTTCTTTTATTTTTCGATTTTTCTACACAAAGTTATGAATTTTCCAAGTTTAGGGAATTAAATAAATAGAAAATACCCCTAATTTTCTACTTATCCACGCGGCGCCGGCGCATCCTTAGCCTCTCCGAAGCGGTACGTGTCGCGGCGTGATTGGGCGCCGCCATCCGAGTCGGCCGTCCGGGACCCGCAGTTCACGTAACGTTCTGCGGTCCGGCGCAATCGATCCGTCCGCTCGATACACGCGCGATCCAACGGCTCCCGGTCATCGTCTACGACCGGTGTGCACCCGTGACCGTCAACCCTCTAACCCTAATTTCTCACTCGATTCTCGATGGATTTTCGTGTTCTTATGCTCCATGGATTCGTCTCGAAGAGACGAACACATCCATACGGTAAACATGCATTGAAATTTACTCAAATGAAATGGAGAATCTCCGTAAGCTCGGGAAGAAGAATGAGTTCATACCTTTGCTCGGAGAAGTGAAGCTTCGATATGAGAGTTGTTGCACCTTCGACCGGATCCTGTGAAGCTCCGGATGAAGTCTCTCGGTCCAGTGAATTGTCTAGGTTGGACTTCGACCACAGCTCGATCACAAAGCTTGGAGTCCGGAGCAAGCCGGGTGGCCCGGAGATGGGGCTTTTACTGGTGGACACCTTCCTCGGTACGGTGAAGGTGTAGAGACAATCAATTTGGGGATTGGCTCAGCTGTGGAGGAGTGTCTCGGTTTTGGGCTTGGATTTCAACTACGAAATCGAGCTCGCAGAGAAGAAATGGCGGGGGATCTCACTTGGGGATCGAGTGCTGCGTGTATGAGGAGGGGTCCGGAACAATTTTGGCGAGTTTTGGCAAGGTTTTTGCAACTCTCTTCTCATGGCCGTGAGGGGGTGGTGTTTAAATAGGCATGGTTGGAGGGCCTCCCGGGGGAGTTAGGGCTTGGGATCGAGCTGCTACGGTGAGGAGAAGAACGGCCATGGTGACCACTAGGCATGGGGCGGCTCGGCAAGGGAGAATTTCAATGTTGGCTCACTCCCAAGGTCTCGGGCATGGCGTTTTCCGGCGGTCGGGTGGCCGGCCGGCCGAGCATGGGTCACCCTCGAGGTCAGGTGGGTCGGGGCTGGAGGCTTGTGCGATCAATTAGCATTGGCCATGTGTAAAGGGTTTGAATCAAAGTGGAATGGGAAAGGGCTAGTTTTGGGTCTAAATGGGTCAACCCTTGGTTTTGGGTTAGGTTCACCCTCCGAGGCCAATTTGGGCTGAAGGGAAAGTCACTTGGATCGGCTTGATTAGTGGGGTCAAGTCACAATCCAAGTACGATTAAGCTTAAGCAAGAGTTAGGGGAGACATGGGAGTGGTTAATTACTCTTAAGAGAATCATTAAAGGGTCCCCTCCTCTTGCCATTTTGGGTATGGTGAAGTGTCCAAGGCTTTCATGGCTCACATGTGGCTCATGCATGGCTTCATGGCTCACCTTTGGCTTGGGGAAAGCTTGGTCGATTTCATGAAAATGGATTTTAGGAATATTTTGGTATTTTTGGGCAATTTGGCATGGTGCTTGATTTAGATTTATTTGATGATGGAATTGAAACTTAGGGAATGATTTTCATCAAATGGATGACAAATGAAAATGTCATATGGGCTTTAGAATCAATTTTGGGCTCATTGAAATGGTTTTAGATGGGCTTTTAAATGGTTTAGGAAAGTGGGCTTTTGAATTTTAAAATGGATTTTTGGGATGAAATTTTGGTAAAGGCTTGGGCCAAATAATTGTTGAGTTTGGTTTAGGGATGCTTCATGAGTGGTTTGAAACAAATTTGAGGTGATTTGGGTTTGAATTGGGTTGGATATGGGCTTTTTGGTAAAGAGGCTAAAGTGGGCCAAAATGGGCTACCATGGGCCAAAGTTGGGCTAGAGTTGAAGTTGATGTGAAATTAATGTTGGGAAATGTTTTTGGGAGTGTTTCAAAGAGGTTTTGGCTTTGGTTGGGTTTTGATTTTGGGGTTTGGGCTCATTTGGGCTAGGTTTAGGTTTAGGTCAAAATTGGGCTTTTTGATTTTGGGTTGAATTTGAGTGGGGTTTGGGTCTAAATTTTGAGCAAATCATGTTAGTGTTTTGTTCATGGGGATGTTAAGGAAGGTTTGGAAAAGATTTGGGGTTAATTGGAGTTGAATTGGGTGAGTTTGGGTTAGGTTTGGGTCATAGGTCCAAATTGGGCTTTAAGGCCAAAAGTGAAATTGGACCCAAATTTCAATCAAATTAAGCTTGGCTTTGGTCTAGATTGGTGTTTGGGATGTTGAATTGAAGTTTAGAATTGAATTGGACCAGAATTTGGGTCAATTGGGTAGGTTTGGTTTGACATTGGGTTTACTTTGGGTTAAAATGGGTCAAATTGGGGGTTTTGACAAAAGTGGGGTAAATTGACAAAATTGGCCCATGGTGTAGTTGAACAAAATGAAATTGGGAATATTTGGGATTTTCTGGAATTTTCTGGGAATTTTCTGAATTTTTGGATTTTTGGGTCAAAAGGGGTATTTGGAAGGTATTGGGGGGTATTTTTGGAATTTTTGATATTTTTGGATATGGATGATCAGTTTGAGTGATGTGGGAATGTTTGGGATTGATTTTGGAGAATTTTGGGTAATTTGGAAACTTTTTGAGAAATTTGGGCTATTCGAGTGCTTTGGGTAGGTTGGCGGGTGTTGGGTCCGGGGGTCAAAAATTGAAAATTTGGAAAATTGAAGATTGGGTGGATGTAAGTGAAATGAAATCATTTTTGTTGAGCCATGAAGCCATATCAAGCCCACATGAGCCATGAAGGGACTCATTTGAGGCATTCACCATGTTGTTCCTAACCCTCTTAGCAGGGCTTAGGGGTTAAGGACCATCCATGTGAATCACCTACATGAGTCGGGAAGTTAAGTTGGGTAAGGGTGTGTTTTAGGAGGTGTGTGAAAGTGTAGTGCATAGGTGTAGTGTATGTGTAAGTCGGCCCTTTACTGGACCAGGGCCACCTGAGGCGATCCTAAGGCCAAAGAGTCCCATAGGAACTCATCCTTTAAACTTCCACATTTGATTTCAACCCTCTAGGTGATTAGGGGTCTATAGTCAAGTTTGTGGAGTTTGCAGGGAGTTAAGAAGTGGTTTGAATTTCTAAAAGGTGGGTCCCAATTCTAGTCCTCTAAGATAGTCAAAGGAAAAGCCTGAGGCTAGATCCTAAGTACTAAAGAGAAGAAGAGAAGACCTCATCAAAAATGAGGTCAACACTTACTAATAAAGTGAACAAATATTCAAAGTAACTATAATAAACTAAAGTAAACTAATGCTTGAAATAAGTTGATTTAATTAATTCAGAAAAAGTATCCTTCTCCTTGTTTTTAGAAAATTAAGTGAAATGATGAATTTAAATAGAATTTTTAAATTGTATTGTGACAAATAAGAGCATTCCTGTTCTTTACCCTTTGGTCCAGGTGCAAAGAACATTGACTAATCCTATATTTGATTACTGAATCTGTGGCTAGGATGAGAGGATACTGGCTGCCACTTCAGAGCTCCCACGTTCCCCTCACCTGAGGGCTAACATCTACACTTCAGCTCTCAAACAGTAGGATCAAATTGAGTATTTTAGTCTGTCACACTAAAATATCCAATTCTACGCCCGATAATTAATATTTCCCTATTTATTTGCACCCGCCTTCCAAGGCTTTTGACTTCCCTAAATATTGGATGTAATTTTTACTATAGTTGATAATTCAACATATTTTAACTACTCAATCGTCGATTGAAAGTAAATTAAGTTTTAAGTAAAAATTATCACAATTTATTTATATTATATTAAGTGCTTTTATTTAATTTCATCAATCCGCATAATTTTCATAAACAAGGAGAAAGACTAAGAAAACTACTCAGAATGCATGGGAATAAAACAAAGCATGGATTTCATTTTGAGTTGTCCTATACTTTCATTGTTGTGAATCGATTCTTGATTTTGTTTTTGTTTTTTTTACGGCTATCCTAAATGTTCCAGTTTTGACATGCAGGTAGGAGTAAAACATTTAATAAAGCAGTGTAAATTGCAATAAATAAAGGCGTACCTAGCAGTCTTCGAGTACACCTGCTGAAGCATTTTAAAGCAGGTATAAAAGTTGCAATTGAAACTCAGTGATTTAAATTCAGTGAGGGAACCTATTTCATAACTTGGTGGGTCCTAAGGTGTGTTAAGGATGATTTTCTTAATCAAAGAACAATGAAACCAAATTGTCCTTCTGAAATAACCCATTAGATTGAGAAAGTGCTCGGGGCATAACCCTGAACATCTTTCTCAAAGCTTTGGGTCCACTTAGAGTTCATTTGGTTTCATCATAATGTTCAATCAATCACCCCTACTCAATTAAGGTTTGTTAATGATGTTTTAATTCTTGCTCAATGAACTTAGATGCTTTGATTATCCCTTGAGTGGGGTAAAGTTGATTTGGTGTTTCATTTATGAGTTATGTGAGTTAAAGCCTTTAGGGACAAGTTGCATTATTAGCGGACCTAGCTATCTATATTAAGGTGGGGCTAGTAGTGTTTTCAAAAATTTTGGAAAATAATTGTGTTCTCTTTTCTAAACCTCATTACTTGAAGTTAGAATCAAACCTAGGTCACTACCTAGCCCTTAAGCTTTTTCATGTAAACTCATAATTAAATTTGTTATTAAGTTAGGTGATATTTGATCTTCATTAAAGATTGCATTACCATTAAACCATTGATTAGGGCTTTAGATTAGTGAGTTAAGATCTTCCCATATCAAACCCCTCACTTTTAGTATCATTTAAGTTAATTAAATTCCAACTTTCAATATTTTAAGAAATTACAATCATATCCTTATGGAGGAAGTGGTGGGATTGGTTTCTACCTCTTTCTTCTCATGTTTCAATCATCTAATCATGTCATCTAAGATTGTTTATTACCCATTTACCCTCATGTTAAGCCTAAATATTAATTAAGGTTTAAGTTCCATAATTATTATTTTGCCCTTTTAGGCTTATTACCTCATAATTCTTGAAATATAACTCAAATGTCTTTGAAATTTTTATGGTATCCCACTCATGGGTTAATTAAAATATCAGAGAGAAAATGTGATTTTTTTTTATTTTTATGTTATTTTTTAGAATTATCTTTAATGTAAAATAGGGATTTTCAAAGTAAATTCAATTACTTAATCAATATTAATTATTTATCCTTAGAAAAATTATGGGAGGTTCATCTAGGTCAGAGGATCACTTTGACCAAACTTCATGATTTTTTCGGTTTTAATTTAATTATTATATTTTTTTAAATTTTGGAGTATTAATTAAATATAAAACATTTTTCAAGTTGAAAATTAAGTTTTATATTTTTGTTAAATCTCTCTGAGTTCAAGTAATCCAGGGAAACAAATTTCATTTCTTTGTAATTTTTATTTGATTTATTAGAATTATTTTAATGCCAAATTAAGGAAAATTCATTTTAAGCCTTTAAAATTAATTTTAACCTTTTGAAAATTAATATTTTTACTTGGCAAATAAGGAAAATTATTCCAACTGCTCCCATGTGATGAGGAAACAATTTAGTACATTTTGGTGAATTTTAATATTTTTGTGATTTTAATCAATTTTTAATTATTTAAATATTTAAAATAGGTTTAAAAATGAAAATTTTATAAAAAAATCTAATTTTATTTTTCTTAAGTTCCTATGACTACAGAGAACTGCCAAAACCAATTTGGTGATTTTTTTACTTATATTTTAGTTATTAGAATTGTTTTAATGCCAAAAATACTATTTAACTTGGAAAATCAAATTAGGTGGTCAAATTAACTCCAAATGGTTTGAAATTTTTATGGGGAGTTCCTCTGACCCCAAATTACAGTGTGAAATGATTTTTGTAATTTTTCTTATTTTTGTTTAATTATTTAATTTTCCTTAAGTTTTAATGAGTTAATTACATTCGGGGGTTCCTTAACTACTCAAATCCATTTTATATTTTTCTTAGGACTCTCTGACCTCAGTGAACCTACCAAACTTGATTTTGTAATTTTTTTATTTATATTACAATTATTATAATTTTTTAATCAAAATAGAAACCATTCACTTGAAACTTAGGGTTCTTCACTTAGGGATGCTCCCTGAAATCAGGGAAGACTCCTATAAATAGAGGGAATAAAAGCCCTATGGTCCCATACCATGGTGAATTGTGTGTGCTATGTTATGCTCTAAGTGTGTTTTATTGTATTTAATTGATTTAAAAATAAATATAAATCAAATATTTTTTATTTTAATTCCACATTATTCTTCTCTATTCACTGAGTAAGATGTTTTTATTTTATTTTTGTGAGTTTTCTACACCAGGTTATGCATTTTTAAAGTTTACTGAATTAAATAAATACATAAAATGCATATTTTCTCACTTAACCACGTCAACCTACGGCGGATCGAAAGACCACACGATGTTGTTTGATTTGGCGCCGCCATCCGCTTCAGCACTGACTGGGCTCCGTGCTTCCGTTCCATCCTTCCGTCCATCGTAATCTGGGCCATCCAATGGATACACGTGTCATCCAACGGATGAGAGTCTTTGTCCCTAACTGGTGTGAACCCAAGATTGCATGTTTTCTAACCCTAATTTCTTCCTGGATCTTTAACTAAATTACATGGGTTTTGTTCCTACACCTTCATCTACTCAAGGTGAACTTATCTATACAGTTAATCAAGCATGGTATGTAAGTTCTCTTCACAATGTCTCAAACTGAGCCTAAATTAAGGATTTTTGGAAATTACCATTGTCCAAGATGTATGGCCTCAATTGGATGCTTGGAGAAGGATCGGTGGGGTCTGGAGAACTTGCCTGATGCACCAATTGAGTCTGGCAGTGAGGTTAAGTAGGAGCTCTTCCTACAGCTGAACACCTTAAGATGGAAGTCCAGTACAGAAGCTTTGGAGATGGGAGTTCCACTGGAAGGCTTCTTCTTAAGCTCTGGTGAAGGTGTGGGAGGATTTAATTAGGGTTTGGTGGAGTGTAGAGGAGTGTCCTGTTTCCGGACTAAAGTTGAACTCAGAAATTGAGCTCAATTAATGGGGATCAAGGAAGGAATGCAGTGGGGATTCACTTCTTTGTGTTGGGGGAGGATTTTGAGACAATTGGACAGAGCTTCCTTATAGTTTTGTTTCAGCAACCCCTTTGGCCATGGAGGCAAGCTGCTTAAATAGTCATGGCTATGGGGTTACAAGTGCTAACTAGGGCTTGGGATCAACTACCTTGGTGGGGAGAAGAAGAGCTGCAGTGAGCAATTGGGTTTAGCCAACTCAGCTTGGTAGAATTTTGGTTTTAAGTCATATTTGATCTTCTTGTCTTGGTGCTTTCCGGTGGCTGGGGTGGCGGCTGGCCAGGTTCAGGTCAGATCAAGGTTCAGTTATGCCAGGGGGGTTGAGTGGTGGCATCAATTTGGGTTAAGCATGGCTCCACGGTGAAAATCCAAAGTGGAATGAAGGTTTTGGCTAAAGGGGCTAGCTTGGGTTCAATCCCTTGGTCCTTTGGCTAAACCTTTTCCCAAAGTGTTTAAAGCTGGTTTTAAGGCCCTTAAGCAAGTTTAGGTGAGGTCCAATGGTTGTCTTGGGAGTTTGGGGAAGTATTTAAATGCTTGATGAGAGGAAAAGACCAAGTGAAGAGAGTGGGGGAGTGGTTACCTCCCTTTGCCAAATTTGACAAAATTGACTTTGGGATGGCCATGGGATGGTTCATGAGTCATGCCATGATGTGTATGAGGCCATGAGAAGGTTTCCTGCAAATGGAATTTTCAATTTTATGAATTTTAAATGAAAATGCTAACATGCTTAATTTGGGTAAAGAGTCATGTATGCATGATGAAATTTGGTATGATGCCATGGGAAGAGGGTTTAAATGCCATGGAATGACAATGGAAGGATTAATTGTAATGTGGGCTCAAATTTGGGCTTATAAAATTTAATTTTATACGCTTTTGAAAATGCATAATGGGATGGGCCTTTTAATATACATGTGATGATTTTGATTTTTGAAGTTGATTATGAGATAATCAAATTGGATTGAAATTGGTTAAAATTGGATCTAGAGATGTTGAGATTTGATTTGGGATTGAAATTTGGAGAAATTGTTTGTTCATGAGGTTCAATTTGGTAAATTTGGGCTTTTAGGTCAACATTGGGGCTTTTGGTTTAGATTGGGTTTGAGTTTGGGTCTAGCTCAATTGATGGTCCAAATTGGTCTATAGGAATGTTATGAAGAGTTTAGAATTCAAATTTGGGGAAATTGGGTTGGTTATGGCGTCCAATTGGATTGATATTGGAGATTTGGTCAAATTGAAGATTTTTGGTCAAAATTGAAATTAGGGTTTGGGATTGGTCCAATTGGACTTCAAATTGGTATAGATTGGAATTGAACATGTTCAATTTAAGTTTAGAATTACAATTGGGGAATTTTGGGATCAATTTGGTGGTAATTGAACTTAACTTGGAAATTTGGCAATTTAGGGGTAAAATTAGGATTTTGGTCAAAACTGGTCAATTTGGTCAAATTTGACAAATTTTGAGCAGTTAGATGATATGAGGAAGTTTCAAATGATTTTTAGGATTTAATTAGATGAAATTTAGATTTTTGGAATGTTGTGTATTTTGAGGGTATTTTGGTAATTTGACCAATTTTGGTGGATTTGGATGATTTTGGGTCAATTATTGGTCAAATTGGTTTGGGTAAGTTTTTGAAATGAATTTAAAGGTTTTGGTAAATTTTTGGAATATTGGTATTGAAAATTAGAATTTAGAATGGAACTAGGGTTTAGGGGCAGGTGCTCATGGGTCTTAGCCATGTCTAACCACTTTGGAACCAAGCCTAGCCAAATGATAACCACTTTATGAACTTTCACATCTTGATCCTAGACATCTTAATCAAAGATTAGAGGCTTGAGACTATCCATGTGAGTTTCTTAAAGGGTAGAGGGGAAAAGAAATTGTTTAGATTTCTAGAACAAGTGGGGGATTCAAAGGTTTTAGGAGTGTCTGTGCAAGACCAAGTATTAGTCATCCAGGGTTGCCCTAAGTCCAAATCACTCTTATAGGAACTAATTTTTGAACCTCCACATGTTGGTCTTTACCTTCCAAATGGTTTTGAGGCTTGTGACTATCCATGTAAGGTTTCAAAAAGAGCTAAGAAGTGACTTAGATTTCTAGATGGTGGGTTCCAACTTTAGTCCTCTAGGATAGTCAAGGAGAAGTCCTATGGCTAGATCCTAAACACTAAGAGGAAGATTAGACCTCACAAAAAAATGAGGTTAATAAGAACATCTTCAAGAAAGCAAATAAATATCTTCTTTAGTATAAACAAGAAGCCATATAACTTCAAGGTTGTATGCTTGGTGCGACATAAATCCTCAATTTATCCTTTAGACCTTCGTACATCCATGTTGTGTACTGTAAGCCCTAACTCGTCTTAGGATTCTGAGTTTGTCTTTCGATATGACGTAAGTCCTTCTATCTTTCAGGCTATTTGTATGATTGGTATCATACAAATGTAAGCTCTACATAATAAAATTGGCAGGATGAAACACAAATAATAATCCATTCAAAATTGAAGCCAAACTATAAAGTAGTTTAGGAAGTCACCAAGGTTCTCCTCAGGATCCGACATCTCCTATCATTCTTTCTTTGGATTCAACAATAATTGTTCTAATTTGATTTTTTCCCTTTTTGAAATTTCTCTGTCCGACCTTCAAAACCTAAACCTTTGAAATTCATGAAGATATTATCTCTAATCTAAATTGAGAGTTTTCTTATGGGACTTCGGTTGCTTCAGATGTAATTAACTATAAAGGTTTGCCCTTATAGAAAATTTTGAGAACCCAGCTTAATATAAACCTTATCTAATCTTTTATATTATGTAGGGGAATTTGTCGGTCAACATAACATATTTCGCAGACTAAACACATGTCATAGATTCTTTAGTTTATTTATTGAACCTCACCAGCATTTAATGTGTTTATTCCTTATGATAGATGAATAACTTGCAATGTTGCGCTCTTTTATTTAAACTATAATATGTATGAGATCATTTTGATTTCATTTTTTCAAAATAAAATGTTACCTTTTAAAATTATATATATATATATATATATATATATATATATATATATATATATATATAATATTAAATTTAATATATTTTAAAACAGGCGACATAATTTCTATTCCTGCGACCTACAATTTCAAATCTAGCGACCGACAAACATTCAACAAAATAAAGACTTTCCAAATCACCCACATATGAATTAAGGGCTTCTCAATAGATGATGATCCAAGTCTTCACAATCAATTGAAACCACAAATAAAATTTTCATACAAAGATTTCTATTGTATGAAATATTAAACAAATAAAGATACGATAACACAGAGTTCAACATAACAAAATGAAAAATTATGCAACAATTTCATCAAATGAGATAAAACAATAAAACCCACCATGAAAAAAAATCAATCAAATATGAATTATCATAATATTGAGGTTCAGATTTAAGATTAAATGTTAATTTCAGCTACAATTTAAAGGGTTGCATGATGTGATTATGTCATTCATCTTTAGATTTATCAACATTAATCTAAATAGTTGCTTACTGAAATTGTCATACCCACTTTAGAATTTTTAGCATTCCTCTAATGGGGGCTAAAGGCATGCTTAACTTTATTATGTCATACTAAATTTAAATGTATCAAATTCATATAAATGACTGCATAATGTAATTAAGCTATACCAAATTAGCATAGATGATCATCTTATATATCATCACAATATGATTGCACAAGATTGTATCATGCCAATAATACAACAGCTACAAAGCTGCAATAACATAAAGGGGAATTTACATACATACCACCCAATTCTGATATATTCTAACTCCTAAACTTTGCTTTTACATTTATACCACCCAAATCTTCCTAATCACATCAAAATACCATTATTTTAACTTAAAAAAAAAAAAAGAAATACAACTTTTAATATATAGGTAAGCCGTCGTACATGTAAAAAAAAAAGTTTGAGTGTTTGATATGTAAATAAAAAAAAAAAAATGAGCAGTACAAATGTAAAGAAAAAAAAGTCTTTCACGGTAATTCCTGGAGGCTATAGCCTATAACAACAACTTAAAAACTGCAAGTCAGCAGCATAACCACTATATTGTGAAAATGAAATAGCTATCGTAACATTTCAACGCATAAAAATGCATATTTCGTATAGAACCTATCTAAAATAAATACTAACAAAATATGGCATCACTGCATCACCATAAACCCAGATGACATGAATTCCTGCCACTGGTACACCAATGTATAAAACTCTAGCCAGTAATCAGAGAATAAATAAATCATACTTGCATTCTAGCCTCTAACGGGGTTCATATATTTTCAAATAATAAAAACAAGTGACAAGAGAGGGACTAGCCAAAAAAACCAAACAAAAATAAGTAAAAAAATTCAGATTTCACAGAGTTGAGTCACGACTCATAACTCAGAAGCTAGAAGCAAGAGAGAGTGAGAGACAATTATTCATATACCGGCGTGGAGGCAAAAGAGGTGAAAGAAATCGACACGATCGTCGATGAAATAAAGTTCTTACCTGAGACTAAGAGCATTAGCTCAAAGTTTCTCCCAAGGGGCACAACTAGCACGAGTGAATGAGAACATAATAGAGCTTTAGGGTTTCTAGTTTTGTAAAGTATACTTATATAATACATAATAATATAATATATAATTAATATTAATATAGAATATTTAAAATTATAAATATATTAATTACTACTTATTTAGTATTATAATTTCTTATATATAACTATTTATATTAATGTAAGATATGTTAAAATTATAAATATAGTTTAATTTTTCCTAAATTAATAAATTTATAATTATTTTTAGTCTATAGTTATACTTTTTTAAATATAATTATTTTAAATTCTTTTCTAATTCGAATAATAACGATTTGAACATGATCAAATACAAGTCCGTTCACGTTTGATTCGTTTATAAATCAAACTCAAAACATTGTTCATGATCGGCTTGTTTGCTTATATAGCGAACCAAACAAAAACTCTCTGGCGAGCCAAACACGACCCGTATGAGAACAACAAGCATTTTTGACAGCCATACATTTACCCAATCTTATTTCACTTTCTCAAAAGAGATATTTCAAATTAGTCCAAACTAGTCTAATCTAGACTAGTCTTGATATTTTAGCCACCATTCCCTCAAACCTCTTTTAACAAGTTATCAAAATCTCAACGTCATATCTTTAAACCTAACACCAAACATCCATATCAATTTTTAGTAATTTAATTCGTCAAAAGACCACACACGTCTATCAATTATTACTTTAAATTTTGAAAAATTTAAAAACATATACGATGTAATCAAATCGTCACACCATGGCCCAAAAATCAACTACAACAAGAACACCCATTATCATAAACTCTAATTTTCGATGGTCCAAACGAAAAATCGAATGGTCAAATACAATTTTATAATAATAACGAGTATCTCATCTCCTATAATATTGAACATTCTCTACTCCTATAATAAAAAAATCTACCCCTACATCAAAAAAAAATATTATTTTAAATTTTATAATAGAAAGATTGTTATTCAACATAACAATGCTCATCCTCCCATGAAGAAAAATTAATTTGAACTCCTAAGGAATTTAAGTGTTTTCTACTTATATGATAAAAGATTTATTCCCATCACAAATATTTTTACTTGATTGGTAAATAATGTTTCTACTTTTATGATATAAAAATTTATACTCCTCTCACTCAAAAAAAAATAATAATAAATGTTTATATGACAGAAGAGCTTTACTTTTATGGTAGAAAATTTTTCTCTCCGAGGATCATAAAAAAGCTTTCCTACTATTATAAAAAATATTTATATACTTAACATAGAAGATAATGATTTTTATAAAATTAGAATGAATGCTAAATAACAACTTTATTGAGGTTGTAACAAAAGATAATGATTTTCATAAAATTAAAATATAAAAAAAAAAGAAGGCAGAGCCAAGCAAAGCTAATGTTTATAAGGAGACAAAACAATAAGTGATAAAATGATAATCTTATTGCTAAGGATTAATTAATAACAATTAGCATGAGATTCATTCGAGTTGAGCTTACAATAAATTCCTTCCTCATCTTAATGATAAGGTTTTAGTCTAATAGACCATACTTTATAAGGGTAAAAAGCTATTATTAATTTTGTTACTCAAATGAGCAAATTTTGGCCCTATCTAAGTAGGAGATTCAAAGGGTGCACAAAAATAAAATATTGATACTTGTCATGGTTGACATTTAACACTCATTATGTTCAGTAATATTAACACTCTTCACAAACATTAATTGACTTTGATGTCCTTTATTTTTCATCTTCTTCGAACTTTATTATCTTCCAATACCGTTCACCAATATTATAAAAGATATCCCTTATAATTAAAACCATATATCTCCGCCTTTTATAACTATAGAAAAAAATATAATTTATAATCTTCAGTTTACATAACAAAGCAAGTTTAATTATAATTCGTTGTATTTTCTCTTTCACATAACATATCTTGGTTCTCTTGTGATAGTGTAGATCATTTATCTATGTGCGGAAATTTTTTGCATAAATCTAAGATGATATATTCCTCTTCCATCTCCATGAATAGTCTAGCAAAAATCAAATAAACAAGTTTAACTATAATGGAAAATAACACCACTTACATCATTCATCAAGTGTAAATATAATTTTGGAATATTCCCACTTACATCATTCAACATTCATTATCAAAAAATTGAACTATAATTGATAAATGCTAAAGAAAAAAGTTATAAATTTTGAAAAACCGTCTTCATATTATCATAAGATATAATGGGATAATACATAAAAGTAAAGTCAGTTCAAAAATTCTATCTCATTATTCATAATGATAAATAAAAAAATGAATTTAAAAGCATCCACTAATTAACAAAGCATTGCAAGCACAACATAGCCAAGCAAAAGGTATACAATGATAACTAATTAGGCTTCCTGGGTTTGACAGTGTCGATGACTGAGTTTCACCAATTCCATTGTACTTGAGATCATATCATTCAACTCAACTCCTTCGCAAGGATTTGAAGCACTAGACACCAAAGTGATTGCCATTGGTCTTGATGATGCTCCCACAATGCCATTACACTGCACGTTGCACTCTCAATGGCCTGAACTATAAAATATAAATGATCAAGCTAAGTAAAAGAAACAAACATGAAATCAAACATTTAGTTGGGATAGGCTTTATATCCATTAAATTTGCATTTAGATTTGTGTAATACAGGTTTTAAGTGATCATCAATGTATTATACTCGTCTCAAACCAACTTTAATGGATTTGTGATCAATATGCCATGATATTTTTCTTAACAATTAAAGGAGAAAAACATGAGTCAACATATATTATGCAAATTCTTAGTTAGATTGGATTTATATCCATTGATTTTTCTTTAAAACTAATAAAATATAAATTTTATTTGTTTGCTTGTATATTTTACTCATCTTTAAGCAAATACGAGTTATTGTGACCATCTTTCAGTGGAAAATCCTCACACAAAATAATTTTAACTAATGAAGGTAAAAAAGTAAGGTGACAAGATCCAAAACAAAATCTTATTTTATAAAGATCTCAAATTCATTAAATTGTTTTGGGATATGTTTTGATAATTCATTATCTCAAAGTAAATAAATTATATTTGAAATCTATACCAACCATTTAAATAATAGGTTAAGTTTTCATACCACACAATTCATATATATTTATATATCGAACACTTAACTTTTTATATTTACATTTATAACACCTCGTTGTCATCATCCTAAACATGAAAATGTGTATTTCAATTTAAAAATATAAGTCAAAGTGGCATTTTTAATATGAGTTAAATTTTTTTCATGCCATGCATGCAAATATTGAAGTATAGGAGTTAGATATATAAACATATAACAATTGTGTCGTATGTATGTAAATGCCAAAAAGTACCCTCATAATTAACCAAACATACTTACATTGTTAGGACGATTCCTTGGAAGGAGAGTACATTTCATCAATAACAATAGGATTTTCCACCTCCTCCATTGTAATATTTTCAAACACCAAACCTCTAACATAAAGCTTCTTTGGTCCATTCTCCCATGTCTTAGGGTCTGTTTGGGGCAATTAGCACTTATCCAGACTTATTCAGATCGATAGACATTATTCGATAAATACTCGATTAGCAGCCGATCCGGATAAGTTGTCTGTCTGTTTGGTTTGAGCGTTTGGAAAACAACTGATTTGCAGTTGTTTGTGGATAAATGACTATTACGCCCCTGAAATGAATAAGCTGTTAAACTGTTTGGTTTCTGCGGTTTGAAAACAGCTTATTTGTAGCTGTTTGTAGAAAAATAACAATTTATGCTCCTCTAATATTAATAAAATTTTATTAAAATATAAAATCTTACTTTAAATTTAAAAAGAATTATTTCAAAATATAAAATCTTATTTTAACAAAAGATATCTTTATGCTCGTTGTCCGGTTCTTAAACCGAGAGAAATATGAGCAACCGGTTCGGCATCCGTAATCGACATACTCGTCTACATATACGTTATAAATTATGTTTAACGTAAATTTTAAAAAATTTATTCTTAAACTATATTTAACATATCTTCTAACTAATAATTTATATTTCACAGTAATTTGAAAATAAATTGAAGTTTAGGTGCAAGATATTTAAATACATAAGAATGGAGGTATGTATGCAAATCTTATCCAATATTTATTAAAAGCATTTGTGTAATGCTACAAAAATCAATAATGAACAGTTGATAAATGCTACTAAAATGAATAAACTCATAATCCTATTGACACCAATAAATATCAAATTGTAGGCACTTGCATTAGACATTAGATAAGACAAAACAAAATAATAACACAACTGTTCGGAAATTTGATGTTCTCTTCACTTAACAAAAAATTTAAGATACCCAATTATAACCAAAATACATATTACAACTACAACTAGTAATAGGATTATAACATTCAATTTAAAATGCAAAAGCAATATCTCATGAGAACCATTGTTCAGTTGTTGCACGATCGATCGCCCAACAACACTTGAACCAGAAGTCATGTTCTCCATTTGTGATAACGTGGAACCCCGTGCAACTTTGTCCGATTGAGATAAAGTTGAATCTAAAGAGGTGTCTGCCCACCTCAAAAACATGCAATCCTCCAATCCCTGCTTCCACCTCTGACAACAATAGAACTGTTGTCCAAAACTACGTAGCTTGCGTGACGTAAGTAACAAGGACAGCAGCCCGCAGCGGCACATCACTTGCTCGGATTTCCTTGAATACCTGAAACTCATCGTTCTGCAGTTATTAAAAAGAGATTGCTTCAATTAAAAAAAAAAGAGAAAATAAAGACAATGTACATACCAAATTGTGGACTCAGCGGTTGCTGACAACAAAGTTCTGTGGGCATCCAAGCTGCTCCACAGTTATTTTGGTTAGAAAATAAAGCAAAACTAAGGAAATGAAGCAATCCATATTTTGTATATGAATGCTTAAACATTGAATAATATGTGTATAAAAATTGTAGGATATTTAGTAAATGCCCCAAAAAAGAAGCTTGAAAGCACCAATTATCAGGCTTCCTACTCCCCAGCTAATTTCCATCCATCATCAGTATTGCATCAAATAATATGAATAGCATCAATTAACTTTATAATATGATTTAAAATTCTTAGCATATATACCAACTGATTCAAATGAAAGAACAATCAAAGGTTTAAGATACCACCCAACTGAAGTTTTGGTGTTCAACATGTAAACATTGGAATCAAGTGGTCATGTAAGAACAATCAGTTTCCCTCGCTTACAATTAACTGCTACACAATTTACAGCTGAATCAAACAGAAAGTAAATTTTCCTATACTCGAATATAGATATCAGACCATCCCTGATAATTTAGTTGGAAAGTACCAGTAGAAATGCAAGATAACTAAAAAGCACCAATGCTTGAATATGAATACAGATAAGTGAATTGAATTGATCATTGGAAAATTTAGGTATGTAAGATCCAGTAGAAAAGCACCAACCATTGCTACCTGATAAAATACACAGCAGAATTACACGGTGCAAAAACTGAAAGAGTCCTACATTTTCAACAACAACCCCATCATTGGTAAATATTTAATATGGTTTCAATAAATATTAAGTTTGTAATTTTAATATTTTTAATTGACTTCTAGCTGACTTTATGTTCTCATGATAATTGAGTTTAGCATAGGCGTTGTTATTTTGAACTTGAAACATCATTACTATTCTGACAAGTAGAGCGTCATAAATTTGGCTAGTCTATTAAAAAATTTAAGCAGAGAAAGACAAAAGGTCAACATGAACAGATTTGTTCTCCAAATGTTCCACTATTAGACAATGCAAATAAAATATTATCATCTTCAAAGAACGCTTCTTATGGTGAACAGTTGGTTTTGGGGATTGGTGTTCAATATGGATGTGCAAGCATAAACATAAACTTCCAAGCTATATAGACATAATAAGATTTTAACTTTAATTCATTCATAAGAACATTAAAAACATATTTATAACTATTACACAAGACAAATTCAGAGCTATATTAGCAACCTTAGCAAGAATGAATGCATATTAGCCCAAAACCCTTTATTTTCCTTAGAAGTAAAAAGGAAAAAGGAATTAGTGAAAATCATTTATCTTTTTTTGTCTCTGCAGATATATTAGTTCAGAGACAATGATGCACGTAATATTGAAGGCTGATTCTCCATGTAGCCTAGATTCTTAAGGCAATTTCAGCCCGGGTATACTACATTGCATCAATACCAGAGCACCAGTCTCAATACCATAGCACCATTGTCAACAAAAACCATTGTAAATTCCATCATTGAGCAATTTCAGCCGTGGTATATGATCACAAAAAAAATATATTAAGAAATTCTTATCTATTTTTGATGAAATTGCACTTTAAAGAAAGGTATTTTCTTTATTTTAATACAGGAATGAAGATTTATAAGTGATGGAAGCAAAAATCATGAAATGGAGCGAATTTGTATCAAAAAGAAAGAAATTCATGCAAAATGAACTAAGTCGCCGACGGCGAGATCGAGGCCGCCAACGGCGAGATCACGAGGAAAATTTCTGAAGGAATTATAACTACCTCGCCGACAGCAACCCCGAGCCCGCCGACAGCGAGATCGCGCGGTTTGAAGACCTTCTAGAAGCCCCGCTGACGGCGAGGTCGTTTCCCGCCGACGGCGAGACAGTTTAAAATGCATATACAATGAACCTGGACTCTTTCTGAAGAGGTGTTTAAGCATCCCTTGGACCTTTGCCTACCTCTATAAATAGAGGACGAATTTTAGTCTGTGTGTGTGTCTTTTGTGTGTTATTTGTGTGTGTCTCTGGAGTATTAAGTGAGTCTTAGTGAATCTTTAGTGAGTTAGAAGTGTGCTGTACTAGAAGGAAAAGTCAAAGGAACTTCAAGGAGTCTGCTTGGGGAGGAAATTAAGATAAGTATCTTTGTTTATTGTTGTTAACTTTAAATGAAATCCATGCTTTATTTTATTGCCATGCATTCTGAGTAGTTTTCTTAGTCTTTCTCCTTGTTTATGAAAATTATGCGAATTGATGAAAGTAAATAGAAGTACCTAATGTATTAAAATAATTGTGATAATTTTTTACTTAGAACTTAATTTACTTTCAATCCAGCTAATTGATGTGTTAAAATATGTTGAAGTATCAACTATAGTAAAAATTACATCCAATATTCAAGGAAGTCGAAAGCCTTGGAAGGAGGGTGCAAATAAATAGGGAAATATTATTTATCGGACGTAGAATTGGACATTTTAGTGTGACAGACTAAAATAGTCAATTTGGTGCTATTGTTTGAGAGCTGAAGTCTAGATGTTAGCCCTCGGGCGAGGGAACGTGGGAGCTACGAAGTGGCAGCCAGGTATCCTCCCGACTTAGCCGTAGATTCGATAATCAAACATAGGATTAGTCATTGTTCTTTGCACTGGACCAAAGGGTAAAGAATAGGAATGCTCTATTCGTCACAATATAATTCAAGAATTCTATTTAGATTCATCATTCACTTAATTTTCTAAAAACAAGGAGAATGATACTTTTTATGAATTATTTAAATCAACTTTATTTCAAGCATTAAAGAATAGGAATGCTCCTATTTGTCACAATACAATTCAAGAATTCTATTTAGATTCATCATTCACTTAATTTTCTAAAAATAAGGAGAATGATACTTTTTATGAATTATTTAAATCAACTTTATTTCAAGCATTAGTTTACATTAGTTGTTGTAGTTACTTTAAATTTCCGTTTACTATATTAGTAAGTAATTCCTTTAAATTTTAGCTGATACAATTCTGTTAAAAACTTCCCTGTAGGATTGATAACAGGACTCCACTAGAGGCCTGTATTACTTGATACGATGCGTATACTTGCATAGAATCCACATTAAACATTCAATCATATATATATATATATATATATATATATATATATATATATATATATATATATATATATATATATATTAAAGCGGGATCAAGATTTTGGTGTCGTTGCTTATTAACATAATTTGCAAACATATAAAAAGTGGGTCAAGTTTTTGGCGCCGATTCTTAAGTGATAAAGAAATTATTTATTATTTAGAGTAACAGACTATTTTAAAATTTATTTGGCAAAAATTTTATGCGAAAATTTGGAAAAGAAAATTTAATACCTTACGATTCAAAATTAGAGCGTACAATTAAAAGAATTAGAAAACAAAAAAGAGAAATTATAAATTTAACACAAATGACAAATATTCCTGAAAATGAAAATATCAATCAACAGAGACCATTACGAGATTATGCCAATCCTACATTAGATGAAATTCATTTAACTATTCAAAACCACGATGTAGCTCGCTAATTCATTTGAACTTAAACCTGCAATTATCCAAATGGTACAAAATAATTAATTTAGTGGTTCACCTACTGAAGATCCTAATTTACATATTGCTAGTTTTTTAGAACTATGTGCTACTTTTAAATATGAAGGAGTATCTAACGATGCTATTAGACTTAGACTTTTTCCTTTTTCTTTAAGGGATAAAGCTAAAATGTGGTTAAATTCATTAGCACCTGGATCTATTAAAACTTGGGAGAGTTATCACAACAATTTCTATCCAAATATTTTCCACCATCCAAAACCGATAAGCTTAGAAATGATATAACTTCTTTTACTTCGTTTGATGGAGAATCAATATATGAAGCTTGGGAGAGATTTAAAGAACTTCTTAGGAAATGCCCACATCATGCGTTACCAGATTGGTTAATTATTCAAACTTTCTATAATGGATTAGTAGGATCTCTAAGATCAATCATCGATGCTGCTGCTGGAGGATCATTAATGTCAAAACCATTTGATGAAGCTTATGCATTAATCGAAGAAATGACAACCAATAATTTTCAATGGCCTGCTGATAGAATGAATCCGAAAAAGATAGCTAGTATTCACGAAAACGATGCAATATCTATGTTAGCTTCGCAAATCGTTGCTGTATCTAAAAAATTAGATCATTTTGGAATGAATTACTCTCCAACTATATTAGAATAAAATTCATCTGGACAACTTATAGAATCTCAATCTCAATATGAAACTATAAATGCAATTAATAACAGACCCAATAATCCTTATGCGAATTATTATAATCCTGGATGGAAAAATCATCCTAATTTTAGTTTGAATAATAACACAACTAATCAACCATGGATGAATAACATAACACAACCATTAGAAAATCCCTCCAATCAAGGAAATTCAAATTATAAACCTAATTATCCACCTGGATTTAATAATAATAACCCACAATTTAAAGATAAGAAATTATCTATAGAAGAATTAATATTAAATATGGGTCAACATTTACAAAATCAAGGAAATCAATTACATATACAAGGAAACCAATTACAAAATCAAGGAACAACTATTAAAAATATTGAAACTCAACTTGGACATATCACTACTGCTAGCTTAATAATAGAATACCTGAAACATTTCCTAGTAATGTGGAAATAAATCCCAAAGATAAGGGAAATGAACAAATTAAAGTGATACAATTACGAAGTGGAAAAGAATTAGAACCTCGAATTCAAAAAGAACTTGAAAGTCAAAAAGAGGAAGTGGAAATTGAAAAGGAAAAGAATCAACAAGATCCAAACTTAGAAAATCCTTTAATACCAATGAAAATTTCTGTTGAAAAACCTCCACCACTATTTCCTCAACGACTAATTCAACATAAAAAAGATAAACAATTTGCTAAATTCCTTGAAATTCTAAAAAAATTAACAATAAATATTCCTTTCGTAGAAGCTTTAGAACAGATGCCAAACTATGTAAAATTTATGAAAGATATTTTAAATAAAAAAAGAAAATTTACCGATAATGAAATGGTCGCACTTAGTGAAGAGTGTAGTGCTATTATTCGGAAAAAGCTTCCTGAAAAATTAAAAGATCCTGTTAGTTTCACTATACCCTGCGCTATTGGAGAAAAATTCTATGGGAAAGCTTTGTGTGATTTAGGAGCAAGCATCAATCTAATGCCTCTATCAATTTTTAAAAGATTAGGATTGAGAGAAATTTCACCTACTTCAGTAACTCTTCAGTTAGCTGATCACTCTGTTACATATCCTAAGGGAGTTATTGAAGATGTATTAGTAAAAGTGGATAAATTTATCTTCCCTGTAGATTTTATTGTTTTAGATATGGAAGAAGATAAAGAAATTCCTATCATTTTAGGAAGACCATTTTTAGCCACCGGAAAAGCTATGATTGATGTTCAGAAAGGAGAATTAACTATGAGAGTAAATGACCAAAAAGTAACTTTTAATATTGCTAAATCAATGAAATATCCTGCGTTAGAAAAAGATGATGAGTATTTTCGAATGGAAGTACTCGATCATTTACAAAGAAAACATTTTAAGGAATATTATGAAGAAAAATTAGAAAAAGAAAATACTGAATTAATTGAAAAAGCCGATATAAATGAAAAACTAGATTATATTCAAGAGAAATTTGAATTTTTGGATAACACTGAAAACTCTAAAAAAATATAGTTCCATCGATTATTAAACCTCCTGAACTTGAGTTAAAAATATTACCTAATCATTTGAAATATGCTTATTTAGGTAATTCTTCAACTCTACCGCTTATTATTTCATCTGAATTAAATGAATCTCAAGAACAAAAACTTTTAGATACATTAAAAAAATATAAGAAAATTTTTGGTTGGACTTTAGCAGATATTAAAGGAATTAGTCCTTCAATCTGTATGCGTAGAATTATTTTAGATAATGAACAAAAGCCTAAAGCAGATCCGCAAAGGAGATTAAATCCGATAATGAAAGAAGTAGTCAAAAAGGAAATTTTAAAATGGTTAGATAATGGTATTATATATCCTATTTACGACGATGCTTCGGTAAGCCCAATTCACCGTGTACCCAAAAAAGGAGGAGTGACCGTAAAAGCTAATGAAAATAATGATCTTATCCCTATAAGACAAGTTACTTGGATGGCGAAATATGTATTGATTATAGAAAATTAAACACGATCACCGGGAAAGATCACTTCCCTTTACCATTTCTAGACCGGATGTTAGATAGATTAGCTGGACATAAATATTTTTGTTTCTTAGATGGATATACCTAGGTTATTATCAAATACAAATTGCTCCCGAGGATCAAGAGAAAACTACATTTACTAGTCCTTATGGAACTTTCGCTTTTCGAAGAATGCCTTTTGGATTATGTAATGCACCCGCAACATTCCGAGAGATGTATGATGTCTATATTTAGTAAATTAATTGATAATGGAATAGAAGTATTTATGGATGATTTCTCCGTATTTGGAACAACATTTGACACATGCTTAAATCATCTTGAAAAAGTATTTGAAGTATGTGAGAAAACTAATTTAGTTCTTAATCGGGAGAAATGTCAATTTATGGTTACAGGCGGCATTGTATTAGGGTATAAAATTTCGGAAAAGGGCATGGAAGTAGACCCTGCAAAAATTCAAGTTATAGCTAAATTACCACCTCCAACTACAGTAAAAGGGGTAAAAAGTTTTCTTGGACATGCTGGATTCTATAGACGTTATATTAAAGATTTTTCAAAAATTACTAAACCCCTATGCCAACTTCTTGAAAAGGACAATAAATTTGAATTTACAATTGAATGCTTAAATGTTTTCGAATTATTAAAAGATAAATTAATTACATCACCTATAATAGTTTCACCTAATTGGGAGAAACCATTTGAGCTTATGTGTGAAGCTAGTGATTATGCTATAGGAGCAGTTCTTAGGCAAAGATACGATAAGATTTTCAAAGTTATATACTATGCTAGTAAAACTCTAAATGATGCTCGAAATAAATTATACAATTATCGAAAGAGAATTATTAGCAGTTGTATATGCTTTTAATAAATTTTGACATTATTTAATAGGAACTAAATGTATTGTGCATACTGATCACTCTGCTATTAAGTATTTAATGCAAAAGAAAGATTCTAAACCAAGATTAATTAGATGGATATTATTAATGCAAAAATTTGATTTTGAGATCATTAACAAAAAGGGAACTGATAATTAAATTGCAGATCATTTATCAAGATTAGAAAATCATGAATTATCCGATATCGATAATGAAATTTTAGACATGCTTTTTCGATGAACAACTTTATAATATAAATGAGTGGAGAATACCTTGGTATGCTGATATAGTAAATTATATTGTAAGTGATATTTTACCACCTATGTTAACTTTACAACAATAGAAAAAATTCATTCATGATACTAAAACATACTTTTGGGATGAACCATACTTATATAAGCAATGTAAGGATTTAATTATTAGAAGATGCGTGCCTTATGAAGAAACTGAACCAATCATTCAAAAATGTCATGATTTTGATTTTGGAAGACATTTTGGGACAGATAAAACCGCATTTAAAATTCTACAATCTGGATTCTATTGGCCTACTCTATTTAGAGATGTATACAGATATATAAAAACCTGCGATAAATGCCAAAAAGTAGGAAACATATCGAGAAAAAATGAAATGCCTCTTAATTTTATATTAGAAGTTGAAATTTTTGATGTTTGGGGATTAGATTTCATGGGACCTTTTATTCCTTCATTTGTAAACTCATATCTATTAGTAGTTGTTGATTATGTTTCCAAATGGATCGAAGCACAAGCTTTACCTAGGTGTGATGCTAAAAGTGTTTCAAAATTTTTAATGAAAAATATTTTTACTAGATTTGGAATTCACTGACGGAGGAACTCATTTTAGAAACAAATCTATTCACAAACTAGTAGAAAAATATAATATTATGCATAAGATATCAACTGTTTATCATTCACAAACTAGTGGATTAGCTGAAGTTTCTAATTGAGAGATTAAGCGTATATTAGAAAAGTTTGTAAACCTTAATAGATCAGACTAGTCTATAAGACTAGACACTGCATTATGGGTATACATGACTGCTTATAAAACTCCGATTGGAATGACTCCTTATAGGCTTATATATGAAAAAACTTGTCACTTACCAGTTGAATTAGAACATAAAGCATATTGGGCGATTAAAAAATTTAATTATAATATGAAAGAAGCTGGTGAGAAGAGATTGTTACAATTAAATGAATTGGAAGAACTAAGGAATGAATCATATGATAATGATAGGATTTATAAAGGAAGGATGAAATTATGGCATGATCGAAAGATTAATCAGAGAAATTTTGAACCAGGACAGGAAGTTCTACTATACAATACTAGATTGAAATTATTTCCTGGGAAATTGAAATCTCGATGGTTAGGACCTTTCACCATAACTCAAATATTTTCATATGGAACTATAGAAATTGAGGATCCAAAAACAGGACATAGATTTAAGGTAAACGGACATAGATTAAAACCATATTTTGAAAGTAGAAGACCAAATTTTAAAGAGGTTTTAATGCTTAGTCAACCTGATTACTAATCGAAATTAGGTCGAGCCGACGACGTTAAACCAAGCGCTTTATGGGAGGCAACCCATAGTAGTCTTTTATTTTTAATTATCTACAAATTAGTGAATCTATATTATTAAAACAAATCTTACTACTCAAATTTTTAATTAGAATCATCACAAATTCGAACCTATATGATGAGATCAGAAAATATTCGGACCAAAGCGAAAATGGGCGATTTTTACGAATCTCGCCGACAGCGAGCCCGAGCCCGCCGACAGCGAGATCGTGTGCCATGACTTAATTTGGTTTTATAACTAGCTCGCCGACGGCGAGAAACTTCCCGCCGACGGTGAGGCAGTTGAAATTTTGGTTTCTTAAAGATTTTCATGCGGTTTTGGACGGATCTAAGGCATTTCTTTGTAGGAAATTATCCCAAATCCAATTTTACACCATTTTCTTCCTTAAAAATGACTAGAGAGCAATCCTTTCAATCCGAAATGGCACCCAAATTCTTAGAAACCACAAAATCTGAAGTTTTCAACCGAAGAAAATTCGTGAGTTCGGAGGCGCAGCGTATCTTCAACAAAGGCTTGATGAAGAAAAAACTTATTAAAGAAAGGAGATTTGTCAACAGAGTAGTAGAGAATTTCACTACAAAAATCGAAGAAATGATCGCACAGCGGCATTGGGAGGTATTTTGTTATACGACATCCGCTGTAGTTATTCCAGTAGTTAATAAGTTTTACTCTAATTTACATGCGATCAACAATGGAAATGTCTACGTCAGAGGATGATGGGTAACATTTACTCCTTCAAGGGTAAATGAATTGTTTTCTATAGAGAATAAATCTATTTGCCATTATTCCAACTTTGTGCCTTCAAGATACAATATGAACGAGATCTATAGATACCTGACTGACGAACCTGATGATTGGGAGTTACGCGAAGACGGGCATGTCAGTTTTTCTGCATCACTTCTTAACCCTGTCTCGAAGCACTGACATTTCTTTATCTCATCAAAATTATTACCTACTATGAGAGTAAATAAAGTTTCAAAGGAATGCACTATATTAAACTACTGTATTCAAATTGGACTACCTATCGATGTTGGATCAATAATAGTAAAGTTTGCATTGGGATTGATTGTAGTTCATGGACTTGGACACCCATCGACTATATTTACTTTATGCAGTCAGTACCAAGTTTCTTATGAGGCTTGGGAAAAAGTACTTTTGCCATGGAAACCACTTGATCCTACGGATATGTTTCCAACCTTGGATAACAATGATGAGATTACCATTATTTCTGATAGAGCATCACAGAACAATCCTTTAGCAAGGCCCCTTACTGATAAAACTAATTTCATTCTGAAGAAGATTAAAGGATTGGAGAAAGAATTGCAAAATGTAATGAATTCCATCGACAAAATCTCTGCTATGTTTGATCACATTGACTGGAGGACGAAGGAGCACTTTGATCATACTGGACATTTAGAGGCCAGTTTTATTCATTTACTAAGACAGAAGGGATGGATTAATGAAGAATCTACTGCAGAATTCCCTTTCAGACCTTTCTATAATTTATTTGTGCACCTGCATCGCATCGGGAATATCAGAGAAGATGATAGTTCAGACACTGAAGAGTAGGAAAGATTTCAATTTTATGTCATATATTGTGTATATATGTATTAATTTGAATTTAGGCTTTATTATAATTTGAATTTTAATTTGATCATCTCAGATTTGATGAGATTATTTGTAATTGTTATGTCTCAGCATTTAGAGTGTTGTGATGTGGATTGCGATGCTGAGTTTTATGGATTTGAACATTTAAGTTATGTATGTGTTAAGTTGTTAGTGTGAAGTTTGTAAGTTTCATGGATTTCATATATAAAGTTATATTGTTTGTGTTGTGTGAACTTTTTGTGAGTATAAGTATCTAATCTTCATATTATTATTAAATTAAGTGATCGAAAGATTGATTAAGAGCAAATCGAGGTTGAAAATGATTGACGAATTTCAAAAATTTAAAATTTTTGGGATCTCGCCGACGGCGAGAATTATCTCGCCGACAGCGAGAAAACCCGCTGACAGCGAGACCGAGCTCGCCGACGGTGGATTTTTCCCGAAACTTTTGCCTTATCTAATTAATTAGCTCGCTGACGACGAGAAAAACCTCGCCGACAGCGAGATCGTGAAAAGACATATATTTGACCAGTCAACCGACACTATTCATCATCCCCTTCCTCAAAACTTCGAAAAAACCGACCTAAGGCTTGAGAGATCTTGGATTTGAAGCGATTTCAACACTTTTTGACACCGGATTTCATCTTCCCTTGGTAAGAGCTTCACTCCTATGCAAAAATTTTTGATTTTCACCATGGATTTATTCTACATTGGGAAATTTTGAAAAATTTCAAAATGTGGAGAAAATATTTGGAAGAATTTCATGGAAATTGATTTTAAAGAATTTTAGATGTTGTAGGAAGCCTTCTTAGTAATATTTGGAAGTTTAGTTAAAATTTTTGCAAAATTTCACAGATCGAAAATGGCTCCACGACAAAAGCGACGGATAGATTACGACGAAACTCGATTCATTAAAACAAGAGCACAAACTCGATACTTTCAAAACATACAAGCAAGAAAATGCATTCAAGATCGAGTTTTCAAGAATCCCGGAGGAGAAGTTGAGTGAATCATTAAGGAACGAGGATGGGAAAATTTCTGTTTCGTGACCAACAGAGCAGCTGTAAAAGTGGTAAAGGAATTTTATACGAACTTAACACAGGCTGAAGATGCACCGGTTAAGGTTAAAGGATTTTTTGTGGAAATCAACACTGCTATAATAAACGCTTATTACGAGGTTAGAGACACCTACACCAGCGAATATGAAACTTTTGGAACTATGGAACGACCACTGGAAGAGGTGATCGACTTTCTCACTGATGGGAAAGGCATCTGGAAGATAAAGCATCGAGAACGGGTAAACTTCCCTCTTTCTATACTAAATGCAACATCTAAAGCCTGGCATTATTTTATTTGTTCTACTTTGTTACCTACCTACCACCATAGTAGGTAACAAGAGATAGAGCAGTTCTGAATTTCTGTATTCAGAACTAAAAGAGTATTAATGTGGGAAGTGTAATTTATAAAAATATATTAGCCACCTCAAGAAATGAAAGTGGAGGAGGACTAGGACATCCTGGTCTTATCTATGCACTCGTCAATTATCCGGGGTAGAGGCAAGAGATGACGAGGAATGGGTTGAACCTATGAAACCCATTACTCGAGCTAATATAAAGAAATATGAATCCCACGAAGGATGGAGATCTGGGACAAGGGATTATGTACCTTCTTCAAGTAAAGATATACCCTCTACTAGTTATGAACCCCCTCGCACACCACTCCTACCCTTCAAGATCCGATGAATGAATTAACCCCGAGTAGAAAGAGTTTTGAGCTATTTGGAGAAAATATGGAAAGAAGATTCGAGCATATAGACCAAAGGATCGGAGGCTTCGAAAGAAGACACGATTATGATAGCGAATATCTCCAGACGACATTCGCAGTACGAAATCGCATATTATGAGGCCGAACGTCGATATAGGAGTGGTGATTTAGATGTTGTCTTTCCCGAGTGCCCCCACTATACACAAGCATCACCGCTCAACCTTCTCAGCCTGGAGATCAGGGAGATGATATAGTCTGGGATTTTGATGCAGAAGATTAGAGCCTTTGTTTAGTTTGTTTGGTTTGTTTAGATTTATTGTTATTTTGGAAACTTTATTATTCTGTGTGTATTTATTATGTACTTTCTGTGGACTGTGGATGTTGGTATGTTTGCTTATGCTATGATGTTAGACTTCTTATGTGTGTTAAGTTAGTTGCAATTTTTTTATATATATAGGATGTTAGTTTAAGTTTTTATAAGTTATGAAATTTTAATATTGTTTAGATTATTTTAATATGTTTTTAAGTAGGTTATTTGATTGTATGTGTGGTAATAGATTAAATTTTCATTTGTTATGTTTGATACTTATTTTAAAATTTCATCCCTGCACTTTCTTTTAAATACTATATGTGGAAGAATACTAACAAGACATGTGCTCGTAAGTAATGAAAAAGCTCGCAAAAATTTTAAAGAAAAGAAATACCTAAAACTCAAAGGTATGATGAATTTTACTACATACTTTCCTTTTCACTATTTAGTACAGATATAAAAATTTAAGTTTGGGGGAAAGTAAAAATACAAATTTAATTATTAAATTGTTCTCAATTTTATTTTCAAAAATTATTATTAAATGATTTTCTATAGTAGTTTTTCAATTCAATAAACATGAATTACTTTATTTAATTATTATAGAAAGTTAAATAAAATATTTCTAGTAATTCAATTAATTAATGGAATAAGATATTTGGTTAAAAGGAATAAGAATATAGTAAACTATTTAAAGTAAGGGAAACTATATTTTAAAATTGAAATTCTTAAGTATTTAAGTGAAAAAGAAAGGATTGAAACTCAATGAAGTAAAGGCTATGAAATATATATAAGCAAGGAAATATTTTAAGTTTCAAATTTATGAAGAAAAGTTGAAGTTCAAAATTATTAACAGGCTATCCAGATATAGTAATCCTCATTTGAAAAAAAAAAGAAAAAAAGGAAAGATTGAAAATCAATCCAAAAAGAAAAGAAAAGAAAAAAAATATAAGTGAGGAGAAGCTTGAGGAGATGCCTTATCAAAAATTGGCTTCAATGGATTTAACCTAAAGGGTAAAAATTAATTATATTTCTAAACTTATATATATAGATTAGTATTTTACTAAATATTGTTTTTCGAACTTCCTATCATCTAAATATCTTAAGTAATTTTTTTTTAAATATAGTCATTCCCGAAATAAATAGAAAGCTTAGAAATCTTAGACCTGATAACTAGATAATCTTATATCTATAAAGTTATTTTAATTACATAGAAATATTTCTATTCAACTTTACTATAATGTTATTTAAATTGATTCATAGTACAGAAATCATTATTTTTATTTAATATTAAAATTACTTGAGGACAAGTAATAATTAAGTTTGGGGGATATTGATCACAGAAAAATACATTAAGAAATTCATATCTATTTTTGATGAAATTGCACTTTAAAGAAAGGTATTTTCTTTATTTTAATGCAGGAATGAAGATTTATAAGTGATGAAAGCAAAAAGCATGAAATGGAGCGAATTTGGATTAAAAAGAAAGAAATTCATGCAAAATGAACTAAGTCACCGACGGCGAGATCGAGGCCGCCGACGGTGAGATCACGAGGAAAATTTCTGAAGGAATTATAACTACCTCGCCGACAGCGACACCGAGCCCGCCGACAGCGAGATCGCGCGGCTCGAAGACCTTCTAGAAGCCCCGCCGACGGCGAGGTCGTTTCCCGCTGACGGCGAGACAGTTCAAAATGCATATACATTGAACCTGGAAGCTTTCTGAAGAGGTGTTTAAGCATCTCTTGGACCTTTGCCTACCTCTATAAACAGAGAACGAATTTTAGTCTTTGTGTGTGTCTTTTGTGTGTCATTTGTGTGTGTCTCTGGAGTATTAAGTGAGTCTTAGTAAATCTTTAGTGAGTTAGAAGTGTGCTGTACTAGAAGGAAAAGTCAAAGGAACTTCAAGGAGTCTGCTTGAGGAGGAAATTAAGATAAGTATATTTGTTTATTGTTGTTAACTTTAAATGAAATCCATGCTTTATTTTATTCATATGCATTCTAAGTAGTTTTCTTAGTCTTTCTCCTTGTTTATGAAAATTATGCGAATTGATGAAATTAAATAGAAGTACCTAATGTATTAAAATAATTGTGATAATTTTTTACTTAGAACTTAATTTACTTTCAATCCGGCCAATTAATGTGTTAAAATATGTCAAGTATCAACTATAGTAAAAATTACATCCAATATTCGTGAAGTCAAAAGCCTTGGAAGGAGGGTGCAAATAAATAGGGAAATATTATTTATCGGACGTAGAATTGGACATTTTAGTGTGACAGACTAAAATATTCAATTTGGTCCTATTGTTCGAGAGCTGAAGTGTAGATGTTAGCCCTCGTGTGAGGGGAACGTGAGAGCCTGCAGTGGCAACAAGTATCCTCCCAAATCTCAGCTACGCATTCGATAATCAAACATAGGATTAGTCAATGTTCTTCGCACTTGACTAAAGCGGTAAAGAATAGAATGCTCCTATTTGTCACAATACAATTCAAGAATTTATTTAGATTCATCATTCACTTAATTTTCTAAAAACAAGAAGAATGATACTTTTTCTGAATTATTTAAATCAACTTTATTTCAAGCATTAGTTTACATTAGTTGTTGTAGTTACTTTAAATTTCTGTTTACTATATTAGTAAGTAATTCCTTTAAATTTTAGCCGATACAATTCGTTAAAAACTTCCCCGTGGGATCGATAACCGTGATTCCACTAGAGCCCCGTATTACTTCGATACGATACGTATACTTGCGTAGAATCCACATTAAACATTCAATCATATAATCATATATATATATATATATATATATATATATATATATATATATATATATATATATTAAAGCGGGATCAAGATTTTGGTGCCGTTGCTATTAACATAATTTGCAAACATATAAAAAGTGGGTCAGTATACTAGATTCACCTTAAATTCAAAGTTAGTACAATGCAAATAAGCACATAAAGCCCGGGTATATTTATGTTTTCACAATCGTTCACTTGCTAGTAATTGTAAACACTATTTTCATCCACCCTTTTTCACCCCTCAGAATTGGGTGATCAAATATAGGATCTCCACATTATCCATTGTTATAAGAAACAATTAAAGGAGCGTGAGGAAAATTAAAGGATCTCCACATTACGTTTATATTTATAGGATCTCCACATTATCGTTAAAAGGATCTCCCATAATGGATCGCATGAAGAACAGAGTGATCAGATAGCGAAGAAAGACTTTAATCCTCTGCAAGTTTTTCTTATGAGATCCAATAGAGAAGCATGTAAGGAACCTCAAAGACGAAAGCAAGAGGATCGTTATTTTACCAAACAAGCAAGGAGAACAGAGCAATCAGATCTGAAGAACGGAGAAACAAATCAGAACAGTGTGGTCGGATCTGAAGAACGGAGAAGAGTGCGTGCTTCTCGGCGAGGGCCTATTCTCGCCGAGGATCGAGAGGAAGGGTTTCAGCGAGTTGAACTAGCAGATCTGCGACGAATCTGGAGGCGCTAGAGCGAATGGAAGAGGGCAGACGGGAGGAGACGCTAGGGCAAAAAGCAGAGGGCAACGGTGTAAAAGGGACCTTAGCGAATGCGGAACGGGGGTAGTCAGCCGCGGTCCGTGTTTAGTGTAACAGTAAAACTCGGTTTTTCAATAATCTATAAGAACGCGCGAAACAAACACTGCGGCGATGTTTTTTAAAACGCCGCCGCACTTATAAGCTCTCCCAAATAGGCACTTAATCTTCACCTCATTCTAAGTCATTCTAAATGCTACAATTCCTCATTCTATGTCCCACAACATCTTCTTCATTGAAGCTCCTTCCAAGGCTCCCAATGTTGATTCCATGGTCAAGGTCGCATTGAACACTGGAGATGGTGATATTGTGGGTCAAATCGCTGATGGAGACGATAGTCATCACCAGTGCCATTGAAGGAGTATGGGAGACGACGACAGTGTTCGGTCTGTCGCCCAAGGCGGTGATGTTTATGGAGTTGAAGTTTATGTTGTTGGAAGTATGTTGATGTTTATGCTGTTTATTGAGGATATGTTTGTTATCGTTGCATCGTTCACGAAATTGAAAGCCATTTTTTGCATTAATTACATTATATATAAAGTTTGCTTATAAATAATTAAAATGCTGTATAATTTTATGAAATATAATCTACTTGTTAATTCAAAAACATTTATATAATGTATAGTGGAAGAACCAAGGGGAGCTGAAGGGGCAATCATCGCCTCTTCCCTCCTCCCGAGGAGATTTGTAATAACTATGTAATACAATGTTATACATTAAAAGCATTACCCCCTGAAAATTGGTTATCACAATGATGAATGAAACGGGTTGCAAACTTTGTTCTTAAAAAAAAATCTTTTTGCATATTATATTATTTATTGTTTGATTAGTAGTTTTATCAAAAAATAATTAATATGTCAAATTTTCAAACATTTAACACTTATAATTGATTTGTTTTATTTTTCTTGCAAAAGATAAGATCAAATAAAAATTGATTAAATAACTAAAATTACAAAAATGATTATAATTGATGAACTGAATATTGGTAAGTGATTAAATCTATTTGGTATATTGAAAAGTGCAAGAGGTACATGTTAGGAGTCACATATCTGTTTTCTTCAAAATTTGGTCATTATGTATGATGCCACCTTTGTTATTTTATAAATATATTAAAACATAAAATTTGTATGTCAGATAAGTGAAGCTGATGGAACTTATGATGCAATACAATCTCATTTGAATTTGCTTTTATTTTACATCATATGATAGAAATTTTAGATATTACATAAGGTATTCATCAAACATTACAAAGGAAGAAAATATACATTGTATGCAATACATTTAATATCAACAATCAAATATCTGCATCAAACAATATATTTTAATTGATGCAAATTTTAGCCCCCTCCTCTCTTGAAACTCTAATTCGGCCCTTGATACATATTTACTATCATCTATTCATTACAAGAATGAAGTATTTTACATACATTTCACACAAATTTTATCAATTTATATACAAGTAAATTTTATTATTTAGGAAAATTTAGATATATGGCACACAATTCCTTTGTATTTACATATCTAAAACCTAAAATTTAATATTTACATTTCTAACACTTTAGTGGAATCTATGCAGAAAATATAGACTTCACTTTTTAAAAAGTTATAAATGCTTGGTACAAAGTAATAGTAAAGTTTAGAGTGTCTTATGTATTTATGTAAATGCCCCTAATATTTGTCACTATAATGTCTAAATTTTTAATATCACCTAAAAATAAAAATATTATTTTTTTAATTGAATAATATATTTCATGCATATTTTATATGATGTGATTGTGATATATATATATATATATATATATATATATATATATATATATATATATATATATATATATATATATATATTTAATTTCATTATTTAAACTAATATTTATGGTATACGTACCATAGGGAAAGTCCTGCAGTTAGATTTGTGATTCCGGCGGCATATTTTTATGCCAGCAATCTGCCCATCAACCTTGCCTGGGCCGCAGAAAATAAGCCTGCTGGAGTTATTACTGTTGGGCTTGTACAGTGTTAAAGCTGTCTTAGTGAGCAGAGCTCTCCCATTAAATGGATTGTCACCGGGCTTTTACATGGGCCTTTATACATTATCGGCCCATTTAAGTAGGTTCCATGCTTTTTCAATGCCAATTTTCATGTAGGAACTTCTATTATTGATAGACATTTATCTCATAGTTGGGTAGATCTAATATAAAATAGATAATTGTTAAAGACTTATAGGAACTTCTACCATAAATTTCTTATATAGTTTATGACAGAATAAGTATATAATAAGATGTTATTTGTTTGGTTAAAAAAAGGAATGTAATGAAACAATAACTAAGATGTTGTTTAGTTTCCAACAAAATGAGTGCATTACATTCCTTGTGTTGGGTACTAAAATTCTAATGTTTGGTCAGAAAGATAATAAATACAATATAAGATTTCAATGTAATTGAAATTCGCTCTTTAGTTTATTTTTGATGTATTTGTAATTTATTAGGTTTAGGCCAAATGCAGTGCTTTGTGTAAGTGGAAGTCATTGCTTACTGCCATCATTGTAGGCCGCTCGTCATCGCCTGCTGCTAATCATTGACCAACTGCGATCACAATTGCTGCACTCCGTTGTCGTTTGCCGCCTGTCTTCCCTGTCGGCTGCCTCGTTGCTTCTGACTGATTGTTATTTTTGTCGATTGACCAATCATCGTCAATTTTAACATGTTTATTTGATACTTAATTTGTTTTATTTTTCTAACAAAACAAAAAAATATAAAGTTATGCATTTATTTATCACTAAACCAAACTATTCAAAGATATACTATACACAATACATTATTTTAAAGCTTAAATTTTTTAATATGCATTTATTTTTCAACAAATTGACTTAGAGCCCGTTTGGGGCGAATTATTTGTGCGGCGGGATTTTCAGGACGTGCAGGAGTTGTTTGTTTCGCGCGGATGAAGGGCGGCAGAGTACCGCGCGACGCAAAATTTTCCAAAACCATCGCTATTTTCTGTCGCGATAAACCTCTCGCTTTCTGCTTTTCGCTCCAACTTTATTATGCTACAACCCTATCCATCGTTCATCCTGATCTCCTCTCCCTTGCTGCTCACGCCCAACCTCCCACTGTGCTTCCTCTCCTTCTCTCCCGCGCATCTTTCCTTCTGCGCGATCCAGGCGGCTTCATTCGCGATCCAGGCAACTCATCTCATTCGCAATCCAACGACCTTTCTTCATTCGCGATCCAGGCGGCTCCTCCTTCGTTCGTGATCCAGATGGCTCCTCCAGTGCCGATCCCTTCTAGTGGCGATCCAAGCAGATAAGAGGGATCCGCGGTACCTTGGCAGTCTCGATCGAAGCAGATAAGAGGGATTCATTCTTGCTTCCTCTCTTTGCATTTTCAGTGGTTGTGATGATTCTTGTTATTGAACATCTTGAGTTATTTTGGGCATAGATCTTAAGCCTCTAGCTTATTTTGCAGGTGTCCTTGCATTTTCTTCCTCTAAGTCTTTGCATTTTTATCCATACTATTATGAAACACAGATGAGTTTACTATCATTAAAAAGATGCAGCTTACTCTTGGCATGTTTATCAATTATCAAAACATTTTTAGGGAATGAATAGATATCAATCTATCATCACCAATATCATCATGCTTATCCCAACTATTTCAGATTCGTAATATGATTCATTTTTTTCTCTGTTATTTATTTTGAATGGTGAATGAGGAGTCAATTCAAATTTATGCATATTTCTTTTACAAGTTGTAATTTTATTATTTGTGCTCTATTTTTTTAATTTTTATTCTTTTCTTATTGATAAGCCTTATTGGTGCAACTTTTACTTCTATTTTGCATGCTTAAATTCTTCTAGCCACTTTTATATTGTTATGGTCAGTAGGTGTTACTTCATCCTTCTCTATAATGTAATCATTTTCACCATTTTGTTTTATTTCTAGAATGTATTCATCTCAACATTCTCCTTTTCATGTAGCTCAACTTGATTGTCAGTGATTTATTTTATACATCATTCTTAGACCTTTTTATTATAGATAATCAAATTACAGCTTTATAATGTGTATCTCAAAATATATAAGATAGTGCTTATTATATAAGATTTTGGAGATCTTACTCCATTGTAATCAATTAACTTTCATTTTAGAATATATATATATATATATATATATATATATATATATATATATATATATATATATATATATATATATATATATATATTATAACACATCAAATGCACTTAAGCATGTCACCCCTTTGTAATCAACTACTCCATTGAGATCTTACTCCATTGTAATCAATTAACTTTCTCTAGTAGAAGTAAGATGTGATCATTTTTCATTTAATTAATCTAAAAAAACATAAATTTCTCATAATTTTACAGCCTTCATAAACCTATATTTTGCAAGTCATGCAAGGAAATTAATTGATTTTATTAAGATGAATATTTTAACATAGAATATGTGATACACAAACATTCTTTTTTTGTGGTTATAGATTGGAACCACAATCTTCTCATATACTCATATATTATATGATGTCATATACTCATATATTATAATAAATTTTAGAAGCTATATATTTATCTAAAATGGAAGCAATTCATAAATCAATTAAATATTATACAAAAGTCAATAGTATAAATAACTTAGTGTGCAAATATATGAATCAAGATATACATAATATCTATGGATTAATATAAAAAAACGCCTATATTATTAATCATAAATTAAAATATAATATCCATTAGTATTAACATAAACATTTAATACTCTTATGCAATCTTCTATGAGAATCAAAATGAGATATATAACCATTAATTTAACTAAACAATTTATATCAACCGTTAAATAAATATCAAGCATAAAATTAAGGTTCAATTAAACTTTACAAGTTAATTTAACTAAAAAATAAATATCAATTGTTAAATAAATATTAACACATAAATAATACATCGTGACAAACAATTGATCATGCCAATGTAAGTGATGCATAAATGCAAATACTTGGAAGTGAACTTTTGCACTTTTGATCTTTCTTCAAAGATCTAATCTTTTCTTATATATTCTAATACAACTTAAAAGTTATATATTTATTTATGTAATTTGGAATCGATTAATATATCAATTAAATAATTGAATTCAAAAGTATGATAACCAAGCTAAATATATAATATAATGAGCAATGATGAGAATAAAGATACACACAACATGCATAGACAAATACAAATATCCATCTAGGTGATTAATAATCTAACTATTATATTCACTAATATTAGCAAACATGCATTTGTAATCTTATGCAATTTTATATACGACACAACAAGATTATTATGATGTGGTTGAACTTCTTCATCAACGTAAGATTACCTTTGATTTATACATTTTTCTTCTTCAGCCTTTCATATTATTTATATCTAACCTTCATCTAAATTTAATTATTTTTTTATTGACGTACAATATTTTAAGTTCCTTATAGTGCCAACATGTCTAAGACGAATGAAGAGGGTTCGTCTGCTATGTGGGATAAAGAAGTAACAAATATTTTTTGCGATCTCTGTATTAATGAAATAGAACTGGGAAATAGGTCAAACTCGTATTTTAACAAGCAAGGTTGGCTAAATATTGCAAAGAGGTTTAAAGAGTTGACTTGCAGAGATTATGACAGGCTAAAATTCAAAAACAAATGGGACCAATTGAAGAAGAAATGATAATTTTGGAAGGAGCTCAAATGTGGATGTACCGGTTTGGGTTGGGATCTTATTAAGCGTACAATCGATGCTCCGGAGGAATGGTGGGCTGAGAAATTGGAGGAAATAAACCCTATTATATACTTTTATTTTGATTTACATTACTTATTTTGATCTTTAATAAACTCACTCCTCCATTACAATGTCACAGGCAATGTCGTCAGCGAAGAAATATAAGCAGTGCGGAATTGACCCAGACTTTGAAAAAAACTCGACATAATGTTTCAAGGGGTTGTCACGACGGGAAAATTTGCATTCAACCCCGCTCAGATGGGTTTTGCAGGCATACAAGATGACTTCCCATCTGAGCCATTCACAATTGATGAAGAAGTGCGTAGTAACCAGAAGGAGATGGGGGAGTCCAGTTCACCTTCAAAGAGGCCCAGGCTCGGTAGGGAAAATAAAGAAAAAGACTCATTTGTGAAAACCTCATTTGATCGACTCATAGAAGCTTTTGGTGCTCCACCACCAGCTCTAGTCCCTGACAGCACCATTTTTGAATGCCTAGAAGCTTTAGCTTCTCTACCTGAAGTAGTTGCAGACAAGCATTTTTATGCAAAGTGTGTTAAGAAACTCGAGAATCCAACCCGTAGACAAATGTTCATGGCACTGCAGCCAGACATGCACTTCGAATATTTATGTATTTTGGTTGAGGAATGATTTTTTTTTTGTATGTGTTGTTATTTGTATCTTTTGTTATGTTTTGGACATTTAAATGTGTCATTTTAATATGTTGCCTTTTGTATGGATCTTTTTTTAGTGCAATCTAGATGAGTAATACTTGTCAATAAGCTGATATGTGTACATTTTCACTTTAAGTGCTTCATGTTTTCCTTGCTTATTTCTCGATCCTACTATGTATTAACAATTGCTGGAATAACTAGCATCTTTTAAATCTAGGATGGATACGCAACATGAACGCTGTAAAAGAATGGCATGGCTTGCAGCTATTGCAATATTGTTGTAGGAGTATTACCGATCCAACAGTGTTCGTATTCCCCGTATGATGTCCTGTTTTTTTAGGGATAAATGGGTAGGTAAAATGTTTTCTGGACATCCAATATGGTTAAGCAACATATTTCGAATGAGTGTACCAATTTTTATGGATCTCCTGAACAAGTTATCTCTGAATCACGGCCTTCAAGGTTCTTCTAGAACGACGAGAAGGGAGGTGTTGGCTATTACATTATACATTTTATAGCAGAATGAATCGATTAGAGGTGTTATGGAAAGATTTTAGCATTCATCGGAAACAATAAGTTGTTACTTCTCTAAAGACATACATGCACTTGTTAGCTTGGCAGCTCAAATCATTAAACCAGAGGATCCATCATTTACTAGTACTCCAGAGAAAATTTCCAACGATCCATGTTACATGCCTTATTTTAAGGTGAGTATTGATTTCTTTACGTTACTCCCGAAATTATACTTTTTTCTAATGTTGTAATACAAAATTGCATAGGTGCAATTGACAGTACGCATGTTGACGCCCACTTACCCAGCCAGGATAAGGTGGCGTACATAGTTCGTAGTGGTTCAATTACTCAAAATGTCATGGTGGTATGCAACTTCAACATGTGTTTCACTTTTATCATGGTGGGCTGGGAAGGGAGTGCACACGACAGTAGGATTTTCTCTTATGCAACTACAAATAGTGCACTAAAAAAGAATCCAATGTTTTCTCAGCAGTGATGAGAATCCAATGTTTTCTCAGATCGATAGTGCAGCTGAGAAAAGACGTATCCAGAGTTTCAAATTAACTATTTTAATATTTCTCATTGTAGTTGTACTTCTCTTTATCCTTTTTTTATTTTTTTGATATTCACCAGAGTATAAGAAATGTATGTCATTTTTTGGAACTGATATATGATGACTTTTATGCTTCTGCACTATATGTTTCTTTACTACCAATAAGTTATTCTGAATAAACTACCCGAAACAGTTTTACAGACAGAGGCAGAAAGGTCATTTATACAGTCAAAACTACCAATAAGCTATTTTGAATAAGCTGCCCCAAACAGCAAACCAACTTATTCTGATAATCTACAGATTATCAGAATAAGCTGCTTATCAGCGGATCATAAATAATTAACAGCTGCCCCAAACAGACCCTTAGTATACTCAAAATATAGTTTGTACTTTAAATAGTTTAGATTTGTTTTCGTTGGTGTAAACAAATTCACGTGTTTTCATTTTTTATTTGATTAGAAGAAAAATGAAATAAAAATAAGACACAAAGTTAGGTGTGGCATCGACCGGCGGGCGACATTGAAAGCAATAGGCAGACAACGTTGGAGTTGGTGGACAACGGCTGACTAGTGAACATGAAGGGTGTCCAATAATATAATATTTAAATACTATTTTATAATAAAAAAATTTCATATTTTAATTATTTGTAAATGTCTTTCTTATTTTTAATTATTTATCTAATAATCAAAATCATTCTACATATTTGATGAATAACTAAATTCTTACATAAATCTCACAAAATTTGATGACATAACTATTTTTATTATGAAATTTAGTTTATAGAAAATTTACGTGCCATAGATTCTTTATGTTGTTACGTATCTAATTCCCAAAATTTATGTATGAAAACATGTCATTCTCTTAAAAAAAATAGTGATGGTGGTCTTTTTGATGTGATGTTAAAGATTTGAGTGGTATGTATGTAAATGCTCAATAGTTTTCAAGATTTTAACATATCAAGTGGATACTTTTATGATTCAGAGAAAAATCAAATTAATTTTGGTTGAATTTGTAAGAGATTACCAATTCAAATTCACATTTTGTTATTATTTATTAATTGTTTTTTAGAATTGATGGATGGTGATGGTGAAGTTAAGAGATGAATGGGCTAATTAATGGAACCAAGCCATGACTTAAACCCTGATGAGAAAACCATGACCTAGCCATCTAAGAATTTGAACCTAAACCCCACTCATGGCCTAAACCCTTCATGCCAACCCACGATGAACCCGATCAACCAATTAAATGCCAAACAACCTTGCCATAACCTTTCCCTCATGGCAAGGCAAATCTCCCCATGCATTGGGCTTAAACCCATTTGATTTAACCCTATTGAATTGACCTACTTAATCTTATAGTGGCTAGAACTATTATATTTAAAATGTTTGTGGGCTAAATTATTGACCAGACCATATATAATCAAATTAGTTTATTAAGTTCGATATAAGATTTCAATTTGTTATTAATTATAAATATAAGTTTTACATTAGTTTTTTTTTAAAGATTACTATCAGTAAAGTAAGTAAATTATAGATTAAAGTAAATTAGCCTATTTAGATCACATTAGGAGTGGTTGGAGGCTCGTATAATAGTCTCCTGGTCATTCTTTTCAAATATATATATATATATATATATATATATATATATATATATATATATATATATATATTTATAGCAATTAAAACGATTTGAAGATGCAAAAAGATAAGTTAGGCTTCGACATTATATCTACCCATAAATCTTTATCTTGGTGAGTCATAATTGTTGTACTTAAAAGCTCCAGCACTAAACATGTTCAAATCCATAAAATTGACCCAATAGGTCAATATTTGACCAAAAAGACAACTTTGGTAAAAATGGTCAATCCCTTATTAAAAATTTAAATTTTAATATTTCAAATATAAAAAAAAAAACTAAATTTAACAAAGAAAAATATAATATGCATATTTATTTATTATCCTCTCTTCTTGTTGAGAAACAATAGTAATCAAATCTCATTATGATCTCTTAAGAATGAATCATAATTTAAATAAATTCAATAATTTAATTTTAATTAAAATTGTAATTGGAAAATTCATCCTCTTAAATAAAGGCCTTATAATGCATTTCTATATCAATATTTATTTAATATTTATTTCATATTTTACTATTTAAGATTTAGAGGTAAATACAAATCTTTTTTTTTTCAGAATATGAATATAATACATTATAAGTTGGAGGTTCTTTCATCAGTATATATATTGCTTTTATTTATATAAGAAAGTCTCTTAAATTTATTTTTTTAAATGATTAATTTATTATTACATGTATAATTTTTTTTATTTGGTTTGAATTGCTTCAACGGGTTGATTTGGTGTGCTTTGAATCAGTAAATCCAATAGCATCGACACATAAATTTGCATAGAGTACAAGTTTTGATTTATTATTTTTAGATACTAATTGTTAAGTTGTTGAAGGGTTATTTCTCATTATCTCCATTTATTTAATGTATATTAGGAAATAATTAATATTACAAATAGATAAAATTTTATGTTAATTGTTTGATATGGTTCATATACCGGAAATTGAAGTCTCTTGGAGTGAAGAGATGTGTCTCTTGGAGTGAAGAGATGTATCTCTTGGAGTGAAGAGATGTGTCTCTTAAGAGATGTGTTTCTTGGAGCTAAGAGGTGTGTCTCTTGGAGTTAAGTGTGTTGGGGGAGCAAGGGCGTTCTAGTAATTTTATCTGTGGGTTTTATCTGTATATTTGATGTGTAACTCTATGTGTATGTACTGAACTTTCCTTCTGGAATAGTGAAACCGCCGCTCTGCTCCTGAGGATGTAGACACATTACCTTACCTCATTAATTGGTATAAGAGCAAGGTTTTTAGGCATCGGCACAGAAAGAACGAAGAAGAAGTTTCAGCTGTTTGCGGCAGTTTCAGCGAGGCAGCGATGTAGCTAGGGCTTCGATCGGCAAGGATTTGGGCGACTCGGCATATGAAGAGGAAGCCATTAACGAGATTCACGAATCGCAGTAACTCGCGGAGGTATTCGAGGCAACGGAGGATTTCACGAACTGCAAAGTTTGCGCAGACTTGGATCACGACAGAGAACGCGACTCGGCATTCGAGCGAGAGGGCAGATTCGCAGAGGGTGTTCTGCGACCGAAGGAGGTTCGCGAGAGTGATTTGCGACCCAGCAGAGGAGTTCGCTACCCAACAGAGGAGTTCGCGACCAGCGGCTTCAGGGACCAGGCGTACGGGTTCCACTTCATAACTGTGGTAGACGGGGTCGCGGAAAGGAGCGGAAAGGAGTTCGGCGTAGGATTCTGACTTCGGCATAGGAATTTAGCAGTTTGAGAAGGAGTTCCAAATTTTCGACAAAGGATTTGTTCGAAGAAGTTTGGTCGAGCAAATATGCTAAAGCAGAGAAATTTGCAGAAACGTTTGCGGCATGAGTAGTTTCAGATGACAATTTCTTATGCAAAATTTGAGGTGGTGAAGTTTGATGGAACCGAAAACTTTGGGTTGTGGAAAACAATGGTGAAATTTTTATTGGCACAATAGGAATTTTGAAGGCTTTGCGGGCAACAAAAACAGATGCAATAAAGGATGAAGATTGGGAAGAATTGTAACAACGAGCGGCAGCAACCATACGCTTATGTTGACAGATGAGATTATATATCACGTGATGAATCTAAAATCTCCGTGGGAGGTATGAAAGAAATTGGAAACTCAGTTTATGTCCAAATCTATTACGAATAAATAGTATCTGAAGCAAAAATTGTATGGGATGAAGATGCAAGAAAGTTCCGATCTGACACAGCATGTAAATTTCTTCAATCAAATAATCACAGATCTGACACAACTTGATGTATTGAGGATGAAGTCCGAGCAATGATTTTGTTGTGTTCATTGCCTTTCTTCTATGAACACCTGGTGACTACTCTTACATATGAGAAAGAAACAATCAAACTTGATGAGATTATTGCAGCATTGTTGGCTCATAACCAGTGGAAGCAGAATGCAGGGGAAAGCTCTCATGGTAATAGTTTATATGTTAAGGTTAATCAGGATCGTGGAAAGAAGGAGGAGAATGATAGTTCTGGAAGGCAAAATTCCAAGTCGAAGTTTAAAGGCAAAAAAACGATTCATTACTACAAGTGCAAGGAGCCGGGTCACATGAAGAGAGGTTGTTCAAAACTAAAAAAAGTGACTGATGAAAAATGTGATGTATCTTCTAAGTCAATGAATATGGTGCAGAGTGACAATTCAGATTGCAGTGATGGTGATATGCTTTTAGTTAAAACAACTCAATTGAAGTATGCATGGATTCTTGATTTAGGATGCTCTTATCACAAGACACATATCAGGGAGTGGTTTACTTCATACAAGTTATCTGATTCTGGTTAGTCTATTTGGGTGATAATAGATGTTACAATGTTACTGATCTTGGTGAAGTCAAAATTAAGATGTATGATGACACTGTTAGAACATTATGTGATGTTAGACATATTCCAGATTTGAAGAAGAATTTAATTTCTTTGGGCACTTTACACAAAAATGGTTTTATTCCTAACGCAGATGAGGATAGAGAAACCATCAGAATTGTTAAGGGTGCATTGACTGTGATAAAAAGAAAGATCACTGCAGGTAATATCTATAAACAGTTGGGGAGTATAGTTGTAGGTGAAGTTCACTCTGTTGAATTATATGATGAAAATGTAGCAGATATGTTGACCAAGCTAGTTACTATCAATAAGTTATTGCATTGCTTGAACTTTTTGAATGTTTGCAGTTGCTACTCGGCATGGTAGTCCAACCCACTTTGGTGTATGAGAAACTCCAAAGTATCTTTCTCCTAAAGGGCTGAATATTCGCCAAGGTGGAGATTTGTTAGATATAGCTCATATACAAGAAATTGGAATCTCTTGGATTGAAGAGAAGTGTCTCTTGGAGTGAAGAGATGTGTCTTTTAGAGTGAAAAGAAGTGTCTCTTAGAATGAAGAGATGTGTCTCTTAGAGCTAAGAGGTGTGTCTCTTGGAGTTAAGTGGGGGGCATTTTAGTAATTTTATCTGTTAGTTTTATCTATATATATGATGTGTAACTCTATGGGTATGTACCAAACTTTCCTTCTGGAATAGTGAAATCACTGCTCTGCTACCAAGGATGTCGGCACATTGCCGAACATCGTTAAATCTCTGTGTTTTTTTCTGTATTTGTGACAATTCTTGTTTTTCTTTACCCTAAATTTCTCAACATTAATATTTAAATATCATATCAAAATTGAAAGTCATACATGTGGTTTCTCACGTTCCTTGAGGTTGCATGACATTGTGTAATTTTAGAATTTATGCCGATTTATATATGGAATATATATATATATATATATATATATATATATATATATATATATATATATATATATATATATATATATATATAGTTTATGGCAAATTCTAATATAGAAAGTGGGCTATGTGGGGAGGGTAAGTAGTAGGAGCGAAGTGTTTTTATAACTCATAAAAATAAAATAAAGAATGTCAAAATTAGAGGTTGCTCTCAGCAGATGATGGATTTACCAATTATAAGCACAAAATTTTGAAACATTAAGGGGCTATTTGGTTTGCTAAAATGAAATGCAATGTATAAAAATGTATGGAGTATTATAATTATTATGTATTTAAAATACTTTCAAGTTTTTGGTTCGTAAAAAAATAAATGTAAGCCTTTATATTTTTTTGTTTGGTTTGAATTAGATTAAACATAATATATTTAGGTAGCATTTGGGGCGACAGATAAGCTGCAGCGGCATTTTGAAAACGCCCTCATTTGGAAATTGCATTACGGTCACGTCTGCGAAAATGATGTTTTTATTTTTACGTTAAATTCAGACGCGAGTCGAACCCCGCGGTCTGCGTTTTATTCGAGCCAAAGACACTATTGCCCACTTCGTGTATAGCATGCCCTAACTCCCTCTTCTGCTCCCTCTCACCCGTCTCTCTCGACCCTTTCTCTTTCACGCGCTTCTCTCGTTCTCTCGCGCGCTTCGACTTTCTCCTCCTACTCTTCCATTTGACTCTTAACGTTTGCTACTCCGTAACTACGTTTCCTAACTGTTGATGGAATGGTTAGTATTGTGCGATATTACACTATCTGTCTTGCAAATTCTATTTACGCTCTTACAAATTTGGTGATTTCTCATGAATATAGTTTAGGGTTTGCAATACATAGAATGCGACTTTTACATTTGAATTTAACGAGTCACAAATTGATTATGGTTTCTCTAGTTTCTTATGGGTGCAAAACGAAAATGTTGGAGCCTTTTTGTTATGGTCTTATCCCTTATTATCTGTTTGGGACATTGAAGATTTGTTACGTGAGAAGTCTTTGGTGATTTGCGGCTACTAGATTGATTTAGGCATGGTAAATTGTTACTTATGGGTGCATTTGGATGAGGTTTGCTAGATGGTTACCATGTGTTAAGATTAATTAGATCAAGCTAATTATGCAATGAAAGTATGTTTCCTATCATCACTTTTCGGTTGTTAAGATTCATTCTCCTTGTCATAAACTACCTATGGTATTTTATTTAAGTTTGTTTAAGATAAATTCTTTTTAATTATCCATCTTTTAAGTCGGCTTGGGGGACGCATGAGTGAAAAAGAGATGGATTATGATACAAATGAAAAAATAAAAAAAGGGCTACACTAATGATGTGTTTTTTAGGGGCACAGTCCTATGAGGTTTGATGGATGGTTTTGGGAGTGTTTGTAGTGTTTGTTGGGGTGCATTTTGATGAGCATTGTTGGATGGCTTTGGGAGGGTTTGTGGTTTTTGTTGGGGGTACATTTTGATTAGGTTTGCTGGATGATTTTTTGGGGTCTATGGTGTTTGTTGGGGATGCATTTCAATCACGTTTTGTGAATGGTTTTGGGAGGCTTTGTGGTGTTTGTTGGGGGTGCGTTTTGATGAGGTTTGCTCCATGGTTTCAGAAGGGTTTGTGGTGTTTGTTGAGAGTGCATCTTACTGAGGTTTGCTTAACAGTTTATTGGGGGTCTGTGGTGTTTGTTGGGGTGCATTTCGATGGGTTTGGTGGAAAGATTAGGGAGGGTTTGTGGTATTTTTTGGGGTGCATTGTGATGAGGTTTGCAGAATGGTTTTGGGATGGTTTGTGGTGCTTGTTGGAGATGCATTGTGCTGAGGTTTGCTAGACGGTTTGTTGGGGGTCTATGGTGTTTGTTGGGGTTGCATTTCGATGAGGTTTGACGGATGGTTTTGGGAGGGTTTGCGTTGTTTTTTGGGGGTACCTTTTGCTTTAGAGGAGAGGTATATTTTTGTAAAATGTTATCCACTATACTATTTGTTTGTTTCTTTGGGTTGAGAGGAATCAAAGGAATCCTTACTATTGTCATATGCTTTATTTCTAGAGTGGTTGCTTACACTTCCTCTCGCAAGCTTCTTTATGACATGGGATTGTTGGAATATATAGATATTTTTGTAAAAAATTTACTGGTTTCTAGTTTATTAGTGTTATATGAATTTTGGTTCAACATGCTTGATTTAGTG